>OX352772.1:118887326-119288990 GCA_947095535.1 Poecilobothrus nobilitatus
TGAATAGAAGTATATTTCACATTTTAACGGTTATCAGGATAAGTGAGTTAAGTAAATTAGATTACTCTAATGAATAGGGGCATTATTGCACATGTGGATGTTA
Source organism: Poecilobothrus nobilitatus (assembly GCA_947095535.1). Classification (NCBI taxonomy): domain Eukaryota; kingdom Metazoa; phylum Arthropoda; class Insecta; order Diptera; family Dolichopodidae; genus Poecilobothrus; species Poecilobothrus nobilitatus. Next base: position 118,887,430 of record OX352772.1, read on the forward strand.
TACTACATCTTAAGTCGAATAATGCTTAACCTGATTCGTTGAAGAAAAATAGACTTTACAACGAGAAAGAAAAATCCAAAACTTTGCAGTTTGCTTCGCTTCATATAAAATATGCTCATTACACAGCATGCATAAAATATTTTAATTTTCACACAGTTAAATAATTTCTTTTTGAAATTTCATGACTGTTACAAATTGATCTCTTTTGCTAGAGATTCGAAGCTTCGAGTTTTAGAAGTGTTGAGCGCGATTCTGCTAGTGTTATCCCAATCAGCTATTTTCGCTAGATCATGGTTAACTAAGAAATCCATAATTCTCTTTTTCTCAGTAGAAATGGCATCATATTTCCTTAAGAAGTCGTAGGACGCCACTAGACTACTGTAACCAGCAAAACTGTTAAATAAATACCATAGCTGCAATTCCATTAGGAACAGTGAACTTACTAACATTCAAATTTTGCAGCATTCTAACTACTGTAAAAAACCTGGAGTATATCCTTTGAACTTTGAGCGTTATCAACCAACGGTGAAAATGATGATGCACAAAGTCATTCTTTATACTTTTTTCAAAAACGATTGCAATGAGGGAAATTAATTATTTTCGATCTCAACCTTTGGTTGTAAAGAAACTTTTGCTGATTTATAGTTCTCCTACAAATGTCCCTAGTTGCTTTGTAGCGACAAGGGATGATTCCGATCCATTGTCAATGTGCTTTTTGAAATGTTCTTCTTTAGATTCAATTGATTCGATTGATCTAATTTGATTCGGTTCCTCTTTAGAGATCGATTTCTACAGATATCATTATACCATGACCTGGAGTGATCTTTAACGGTTTACCATCTTAATTAAAAAACATAAAATTCAAATTAGAAATATAACTAAATGATAAATTAATCTTTCAGCTTTCATTTTTTAAACAAAATGTCAAGACAAAAAATGTCTAAAATTTATAAATTGAAATTTGTTAATCAAAATGGTTAAAGTTAATTTTTTATTTTTTATTAAATGTTTTAATGAACTTAATTCATTTAATTTATTTATTAATTAACAAAAAAATAATTAAGAACGAATGGGTTTGTATAGAAAGAGTGGTGGCGTTTTTTCCCGAATATTAGAAAATTGATTATGTATATTATATACGTATAGGTAATAATTAATAATGGAATATCGCCAATATATTTATAAATTATTATATATATTTTATATTTAAGTATATTTATTTATCAATTCAAAAACATTTTGTGTTTATAAGGGAAATTCAAGAAAAAAGTAATATTATTTCTTTAATATCAAATTACCTTTCTTTCTTTACTTTAAATTAAAATTTTAATTTGTGCAGAATTGTATGTTTCCCCAAATGTTTCTACATACACGAACTGTAGGTAAATAACAATCAATGTCAATTTTTTTCGAAAATGCAATATGGGTATCATTGGAAAGGAGAAAATGAGAACTTTCGTTCTGTCAACAATAAATAATGAAAAAAGACAAACAAGATCAAAGTTTTCGCTTGTTGAAAATTTACTGTACAAGGAAAAAACAATCAATGTCAGTTTCTTTTTAATATGGCAAATTTTGACTTGTCTTTACTATTAAAAATAAAAATGTTCTAACGGGAATTTAACGTTTAAAATGGCGTCAGTTTTATTTTCTGTTTAAAATTTAATATTTAGTGCAGTCATTATCTCAGTGTACGATCTGTGTCAGATCAAATAAGATCATTTAAGTGAAGTTGTTAATTTTAATTTTATTTATATAATATTATTATAATAAGCTAAAATTATGTCAATAAGTTCAAATTCTAGTAATGAAAGACAACATTAAAATTATGTTTTTTTAAAATTTGAATTGAAGTTGAAAAATTTGAAAAAAAAATGTAGACAAAATATCAGTTAAAAAAAAGTAAAAGTATAAGATTTAGATTTAAAATCTTATTTAAATTATTATTAACTCAACAAAAAAAAAAACGAGAAGAGGAAAATTGTCCGAGGTCACCAAAAAATTAGAACAATGAGCCATATAATCGGAGAGGATTGCCATTATTCTAGATATAAATGTTTCGAACATATAAATTCATCTGAAAGAGCAATAATTATAAAACAACTTTAATCTTCTTGGCGATAGATATTCTCAATATTCATACTTGCCGGTTTAATAACCGTTACTCCAATAAAACAACGCAGACGTCGTGGAAATATGGATAATAGTAATCAAAGTTCTTATTGCTATGGAATTAGATCGAAAAAAAACATCAATATTATTGATATTCCAGCTTGCTACAAGGCTTTTCTTTCTATTCATGGAATAACAGGCCTTCAAAGCTTGGCAGATGTAAGCATACTATTTGGAAACATAAAATGAATGCAGAAACACGCGAGAAAGTGAATTCACGTATTGATTCACTGAAAAGACGTAGAGCTCATTATATAGTATTGCACGTAATAATTCAAAATTATATTTGCATAATATAAAAAAATTTCATAACATGTATTCCGAACTAAATGCGACCAACTCAGTTCAACTCTTATGAAAGCTATAGATCTGTTCTACAAAATGATTACAACATTTCATTTCAACAAAGATTAAATTAACCGTAGCGAACTAAACTGAAAACGAAATGTCTGAAATTCAAAAAAAATTTAAGGTAAAAAAACCCAAAATAAACTCCATTTATAACCAGGCAAGCACATTTTATAATCGAAAGAAGAATGCCAAAAAGTTAGCATGGGAAAATGAAGAAACTGAAGCCTTGACTTCCTGACGAATTAACAAGTCCCTAAAATTTCAACAAACGACGTGTATTGTCGCATACAATTTTTTTGTATGTTTTATGTCCTTTTCAGTGGTAAGTTAACACAATTAAAATGTGAATAAAATTACTGTATAAGGTTTTCTTTGTAATTATTTTTAAGGCGACTAATTTTTTTTTACTTATGACGAAACCATTGCAAAGAAAGATCTGATGATGTTGCATCAATTCTGGACTATTTTTTTAAAAATAATATTTCCTCTAAGTTTCGAAAAGTACATCTGTTTGTGACTCTTCTCCAGGGCAAAACAAAAATTTTACCATTATAAGATTTTTATATTCACTTGTTAATGTTTTCAATCGATTTGATTCAATTAGAATAACATTTCCCTGTTCCTGAAAAAAATATGAAATTAATAAAACAAAACGTTAAAATAGAATTGCCTGATAAATGGAACGATCTAGTTAAATCTTCACCGGTCAAACTCACCATTTGTTATTATTAAAAGTAAACAAGATACTTTTAAAAACTAGGGCAGTTATTTGGAAAATAATTATTACAAAAAAAATTATCCATTTGCAACGAGACCAATTTCTGAAATTTACATAACAAAGGAACAAAGCTCCGATTTTTGAAGCACTGCCGCATTCGAATCCAGTTTCAGAGACAGACGATAATAATTAAGCAAATCCATAAGTTTAACGTTATAAAAATTTAAACTTAATGAATTACTTAATTTGAACTATTTATGTTTTTATTTTTTGATAATTGATTATTTTTTCCTAAATTTTTAATATTTGATTGTTTTCTTGTAAAGTTTTTTGAAACTAAGTTTTTTTTTTGTAAATAAAATAAGAAAATTTTAAATTATTTTAATTTTTTTATATTGTATTTCTTTAAGAATATTATAACCGTTAATTATTAAACTTGTTTACAGACACTTTCAGGACATTTTTTATGCAAGAAGTTTTTGAAAATTGTAGTTGAATTTTGTCAATTTCTAGAAAAGTGAACTTCATCAATTTAATGATTAACTTAACATTGTTTTAATGATTTACAAGATATAGCAGATAAATACATATATATGTAAAAATAAAACAAAACTGAATTCATTCAAAATAGGTACATTGAGTTTTAAATTAAAAGAACAAGAACTATTCGAAGTGCGGTCTTAAATAGAAAAATACTGGTATAGCTAATTTCATACCAAATAACATAAACCTTGGATGTAAAATTCCCTTGTAACAAAATCAATCACAGCAATAATCTTTGAAAATTGTAAGGAAAAATCAGAATAATGATAGATTACGAAAACATTATAAGAAATTGTGCAAGGAGATTAATAACGAAATTAAAATTTGCAAAGATGACTATTATATCAACCAATTTAATCTAGTAAAAGGAAATACTAAAAAAGAATGGAAGTTAATTCTCTTTTAAATAGGCAAAATAGAAATACTGTCATTCATCTTAGTATTAATAATGAATTTGTTCGAGAGCCAGTCGAAATTGCTAATTGTTTTAACAAATTTTTTTCCAACATTGCAAGTGAGTTTAACATTAGCGCTAATAGTATTGGTTATACCAATAGGAATGTCATTGATGATTCAATTCAGAAAAATAGTTTTTATTTTGAATCCATTTATGTTTCGGAAATTTTATCTACTATTTCTAACTTGAATGACTCTTCAGCTATAATAGGTTGTGATGGTTTCAATAGTTTCATATTGAAAAAAACTTCTTTTCAAATTTTTGATGTCCTAGTGCATTTATTTAATCAAAGCGTGTTTCATGATTCTTTTGCTGACATTCTGAAACATGCTGAAGTTTTACCTTTATTCAAAAAAGGTGATCCGTTATGTGTTAGCCATTACCATTCTATTTCACTCTTATCTTTCTTTTTAAAAGTTATTGCAAAATTAATTAAGCGAAGAATTATGTATTTCTTATATAAAAATCAGATGTTCAATAACTGCCAATAGAGAATAAATCTTCCGAAGAAGCTTTATTGAAATTCTGTTCTGAAATTTATGATGATTTAAATTTACGTAAAGCTTTCTCAGCACTCTTTATAGATACCAAAAAAGCTTTTGATCTTGTTTAAGATACCAAAAAAGCTTTGATCTATTACAGAAATTTTCAAAAGCTGCATTTAGAGCTTTATCTTAAATTGGTTTCATTAGTTTTTATCAAACAGAAAACAAAGAGTTAAAATTAATAATGTGACGAGTTCTTCACAAATATGCTCAAAGGTCTGTTCTAGGCCGTATATTATTTTTAATATATATTAATTCCTTCTTTCTGCAGAAATTTAAAGGCGATCCGACTGCTTTTGCAGATGATACTGCATTTACTTGTGCTGCTTCGTAATACTTCTTCGTAAATGGTTCGGTAAACATAAACTCGCTATAAGCGAAAAAACTAAATATATGATTTTTCAATATCTACAGTTCTCCATCTCTAAATTATGATATTTTCTATAATTCAGCCTTTTGAAATTCGTTCAATTGTGTTTCCCAATGTAATTCCAATTACTTTAAGATTGAAAAGGTTGACCATTTTAAATATTTGGGTTAAAAATGTATTCTAATTTATCATGGATTGAACTCTCTATCTATCTAAAAAAAATACTTAGTAATGTTATTCGGCAATTATATCTTGTTAGACTTTACAGTTCTACTAAAGTCTGTTTAAGTTTATATTATGCTCTTTTGCATTCAAAACTTCAATATGGTATAACTTGCTGGGGCGATGCATATTTCAACAAATTACTGGGGCGATGCATATTTCAACAAATTAGTAGCTTATTTAGTTCTCAAAAATTTCCAATAAGAGTGATCAGTAATTCTAATAGATTAACTCATACACATAACCTATTTGTTACCTTGGGTATTCTTATAGTAAGAAATCTGTACTTCTATAAAACTCTGAAAACTTTTTTCATTAGATCAGGTTAATTTTAAAGTACCCCGAGGTACTTTATTTAGACTATGTAAAAATACAGAAAAGAGGCCACTTGAAGTTTCGCGAATTGCTCCTGGTGGAAAACCAGTATTTTCAGAAGACATGGAGCGTGACTTAGTTAAATATATAAAAGAGATGGAAGCAAGATATTTCGGTTTTACATCGGCTGACATCAATCATTAGCATATCAACTAGCAATTAAAACTAATTTGTCAAATAGCTTCTCTTTAATTTGCGAATCTGTAGGAAGGAAATGGCTGAAAGAATTTTTAAAGCGTCGTGGAAATGAAATTACTATACGGCGACCAACTGGCACTGCTAGAGCTACTGGCTTTACTAAAACTAATGTAAATTTATTTTTTAAATTACTGGAAAATGTTTATGAGAGATTTAATTTTGAACCAGATCGTATCTTCAACGTAGATAAAACTGGGTTTTCCGTTGTTCAAAGCAAACAGCCAAAACTTTTGGCAGCTAAAGGAAAACGTCAAGTAGGAAGTTTAACTTCCGAAGAAAGAGGGTCTTTAGTTACTGTTGTAACTGTAATAAGCGCGAGTGGACAGTTCATTCTGCCCATGTTTGTTTTTCCTAGAAAAACGTAAATGTGCAACTAATGAACGACGCTTCTCCAGGATCCATTGTATCATCCATCAGGATGGATCCAACTACCGTTATTTACAGAATGGTTCAAACGTTTTTTAAATGAAACTCGCCCAACCAGAGAAAAACCTCTATTACTAATATTAGATGGCCACTTTAGCCACACAAAAAATTTAGATTTAATTGATTTGGCAAAAGAAAATTTTGTAACGATAATATCTTTGCCGAAGCATTCCACGCATAAAATGCAACCACTTGATAGAGCGTTTATGGCTCCTTTAAAGTCTTACTAGTCTTTTCAGTCTTTTAAAACATTTAAACAATGTTTTAAAAACAATTTGATTTGTGAATGGTGTAATACTAGTTTTGGTTAATAGTTATATGAAAAAAATTAAAACTACTTGTTCCTAAAAATTTTGCAATAACTATGATAATTTATACAATTTAATTTTTTTTTTAAGTTTAATTATTACATTTTATTAATATATTTTATTTCTTATTAATTTAATAATAATAATTTATTATATCTACCTACTACATAAATCGAAAAATCAATCTTAAATAATTATTTTTTTTATTTTAAACGAAAATTATAACCTTTATTTTATAATAAGATCTAGTTTTGTTAAATCAAATACATAAAAACTATTTGTTCACAATTACAATTTGAATAATTTTATTTTTCTAAATGTTTAATTTTTTATTAATAAATTCTATTAATCATAAACTTAATTACCTACATTTATTAAAAGTAAGATACTTTGAAAAAAAAAGCTGAAAATAAATGAAAATAATAAATATTAAAACTGAAATTTTTTTTGTTAATTTTAATATTATTTTTGCTTATTTATTTTACTTTAAAAGTTAAAATTGTATTAAATTACATAATAATTCAATTTTTACGTTCAATAAAATTATGTTGAAAGTATTATTTTACAAAAAATATGATCTCAATATTAGGTACAAACGTTCCTAATATGGAATATTCCATAAAACGAACGCTTTTTTCATTTTCGCGAATTATGACTTTTTTGTAAATTTTTTCGTCCTTAGGAAATCATAAAAACTACTCATTGAACAATTTAATATAAATTAGAGATATTAATAAGGATCATTTTAAGTCCTTTTCCAGATTTCTAATCTAATTTTTGTGGACACAATTGTCAAAATAAAAAGCAGTATTCCATAATAGGGACAGTTACTCTACATACTTATATAACTCACGTTTATTTATATATCGTATATGTTACTGATGAATGAATGATATATAATACATACATATGTATAGTGTAAATTATTAAACATTTTCTGCTTTGTATTAAATGGTACTATAGCATATTTGGAAAAGTTTTGGATTGATAATCGTTTTGTGGAAGGTTCGAATCTGCTTTTGAAGAATGTGTAAACATGTAGTTTGAATATATGTACAACCTATAGTTCTAGAAATTATAAAATTCACCCAAATTATTTTAAAATACTAAAAAATTAAAAGAATAATATTATAAGCAAAGTGACAGCCTATGAACATATTAACGGTTTGTACGGGTATCTAAGAGTTGACCAAGGCAACTGTATTCTTCCTCGTTTTTTTTAAATTTTAATTTAATTTTAGTTACTACTTTATAAGCTAATTGTATGAAATTTGAATAAAATAAAAATAATGAATTTATGAAAGTAAAAATAAACAATATTTTGTACTTCACATTTAGACTACATAATATTATATCAATTCGTTAAGTGACAATTAATCTAATGATATTTTAATGAAGTTATAGCAACAGATTTTAACACAATTTACAGTTTATAACAACAGCTTTTCTAATTTTGTACAAAATATTTTTCATTTCGTTCGCATTTTTAAATATTATTTAAGAACACCTTTTCTAATTTTGTACAAAATATTTTTAAGTTTTAATTTTCACAACAAAAAAAGCTTTGCGCATTTATCAGTTAAAAAAAAACTTTAACGAAAACTATTGTATCTACAAAACTGTACACTTATATGTATCCTTCCATAGAACTACTAAATGCATTGCAAACCTATGTAGATTTTCCCAAACATTCGTTAATAATTTTTTTAGCTATAAGATCGCGCTGTTAAACTCTGCTTATGCACAATGAAACTCCTATTGTATTTAGATCTTACCCTTAATCATGTACCATTAGGTTTTTCTTTTACAAAAGTTTTTTCATTACAGCGAGATTTTTAAAACAACAATTGGTGGTTGCTACCTGCGTACATGTACATACATAGATGTAAAACTAAAAATATAATTTAAAGTACCTGTTAAATCAATTTCCGAAAAACATGCAGATTTACAAAATATAGATAAGCTAATAGTTATGGATAGGCCCGTAAAATAATATTTTGCTACTTTGGGTTTTTTCTATTACTACACAGCTTAGTCACCTTCGTAAGGTGCTCGACAGTTTGGACCCTGTGTATTCATTGTTTATTTATTAATAAACTTAAAAAAACATACACAGTGCTCAAATGACACCATCAAATAAAGCCATAAGCAATAAAACCATATCGCAAATTTGATCGCGTATGGCTTTATTTCGCATAATATTACGAAACAAAGCCATAATTGGCTTTATTTTCTTCTTAAAAATGAAATCTTATTTGTTCAAATGGAAATAATTTAAATTTTGAAACAATAATAATTATCAATTTTTATCTTCAATTTTTGTTGAATGTGCACATATACAAACAAATATATACAAACAATATTATGTCCTACCGTTCATTATTATGTTCCAAAAAAGAAATCTCTGTTTAGAACTGGTTTTAATGCAGTATATTTATTATTTTATAACTGCAGTTATTTATCAATGCCTATTTTCTCACTTATAAAATTAGAATTTGTATTAATTTTCCTGTATGGCTTTTTTTCGTAAAATTTTAGAAAACGATATGGCTTCATTTCGCATTTTAATGGCTTTATTTTTGATTCAAAAAGGCTATAAAGCCATTATAGCTTTATTTCACATTTGAATGGCTTTATTTTTCATTCAAAAGGGAAATAAAGCCATTATGGCCTTATTTCGCTTTTGATTTAGCTGCTCCGCTCAAATAACAAATTAGAGTGATTCAATAATTATTCAGATTTATTGTATTTTATTTTACATTACAAATTTATTTAAATATTTAATTTTAATATTAATATTAAAAAGAAGCTTTTTATTTTAAATTTATTCAGCATTACTCATTGTAAGTTTTAGTTTTTTATAAAACTGATTTCTAATAGGTTCTAAAAGCATAAATAAACAAAATTATGTGTAAATGCAAAGAGCAAGAACTTTATAAATAATATGTACACAATAACGCTTTTTATACAATGTTAGTTGGTTCAAAAAATAAATTAGATTAAATAAAAAAAGTTGTTCCTATATATTTTTGCGTAATATAAAGAGTTAATCAAATAAATTTACAAAATTTGTGAAACTTCTTTGTTAAATTACATATATATTACATTTTATTATATTTTTATTTCTTAATAAAATTTTTTTTTCTACCGGCTTTCCAGCACTTTATATGTTCAATTATTAATGTCCTTTAAATATAGTTCTTGTTTAGTCGCATCCATTTGTTTACAAAAACTTAAGTCTTTATAATTTTTAATAATATTTCAGTGTTTGTTTTTATTAGTTTTGAAATCTAAGGAAACTAGAGATACAAAAATAAAAAACTAGTCGCGGTAAGTGGAAAATGCGAATGTTTAAAAAGAAGATTTATTATGTATTAATGCTTAATTAAAAATATTTTTAAAAACTTTTAACAAAAAAAATATAGCGTTAATATAACAATTTTCCTTTTTTTTATGAATATACGTGTATATATATTTAAATGCACTATTAAAAACCATATAATATATGCCCTAAACATTTTTGCTTTTTTATATTAAATAGACCCAGTTTTCTTAAATGCATAAATTTATTTAATACAAGAAATTATAATTGAATAGTAGTATTCATAAATATCCTAGAGTAGCATACGTTTTTGTGAATGTCCCATCACTTGTTGTTAAGTCTCTGAAAAAATAAAAGTTGGATTAATAAAAGAAAATATTAATTTTTAATAATAGACTTATAATATTAGAAAATGTATAAAGAATAGTTTTTTAAATATTTAAAGAAAGACTAATTGAGTTGACAGCTAATAAAAATAATTTTGGAGGTATATTCTTGCAATAATTAATTCAAGAATTAATTCAGGTATAAATCAATAATTTTCGGTCAATAACGTTTCGCAATTTGTATCAGCAAAATTTTGTATAATTAAAATTTTATATATTAATATTACATATTATAATTTTTTTGTTTTGTTTAAATAATGTATATATATATATTTTTTTTTATAGTTGTATACTTATACATAACTTCTCCCTTCTTTAGTTTAAAATTCTTCTGAATTTTGTTTTTATATATAAAAAATTTTGAATAACATAGTTACTATCAGATAATATATATAAACAAAATAAACATACAAAAAACAATATAAACATAAAAAATTCTAAGTTGGAGGTTTTGAATTACATAAAAAAAGTTTACAATTTTACTCATTTTATTTTATTTTATTATTTTTTTTTTGTTATATTTTACATTACAAAATATTGACATTGACATTGAAAAAAAAACTCTGAAATTTGATTACATTTTATTCAAAGCTACTAAAAATTTGTTTATAAAAAGTAAAAAATTTTGTAAGTTAATAATGAAAAGATAAATGACATTATATTTTTACTGAAATCAGCTGTTATGGTATTTTAAAGTACATCAGTTGTTGAACTTTTATTTGACTGAAATATATTTGATTCAATTGTTTTTGGACTCAAAGTAAAATTTTCTGTTTTTTGAGTTATACATAAATTATTATGTTTTTTATATCTTAACTATATTATTACTTAGTATTAGAATTACAACTATTATTATACTCATCAAGCTATACAAAACAATTTTTAACAGTACTCATTTTAATAATAATACTCATCAAGCTATACTTAATACATTACATTTAATAATCAAGCTATACTATATACATAATACATTTAATAATACTCATCAAGCTATAGGAAACAATTTTATGATACTTTAATTCCTTAATTTCTTTAATGTTTTCTAAATGTTTAATTGCTATGTTTTCAAAGCTTACATTTTTTTCAAATTTCAAATTTTTATTTGGCATATAATACTTTGCTTGTATTGTTACAATTTTATTTGACAATCTTTGTTTAAAAATTGTTATTTGAGAATTATAAAAGTTTATTAGATAATTCTTATCTAATAAACTAATTCTTATATAATATTACACTAAAGTTTTTTAACCAAGCAGGTTTAACATTGCTTTTTTTAACTACTAGAATAGGGGAAAATAAGAAAAAGAAATAAAGAGGACAAAATAAATTTTTTTGAGATAAGATTATTGTTTTTTTGATTGTTTGTTGTTGTTTCTCTTTTTTCCGGCACTTCAAGTTTCAACAATTTACATATAATATAACACAAATTTGTTACTGTTTTTTCATTGAATGTTCTGAAGAAAAGAAGAAAATAACAAAAAAATCAATTTTGTGTTATACAAAAAGCTAAGCAAAAACAGATAAAAAAGAAAAGAAGGAAATAACAACAAAATCAATTTTGTCTTATACAAAAAGCGAAGCAAAGAAAGAGAAAAAAGAAAAGAAGTAAATAACAGCAAAATCAATTTTGTGTTATACAAAAAGCGAAGTAAAGAAAAAGAGTACAAATTCCAAAGAATAAAATAATGAGTATGTATACGTTATACATACATATTTGATATTACTATACTATATATTGAAAATCACATAGTGCATGTTGTTTATCTTATACATAACATGCAAAACTTTTTTTTTGCCTTTGCCATGGCCCATGCACTATGTGATTTTGAATATAGAAAATACTAAATACTATATCAAATATGTATGTATGTATAATGTAAACATACTCATTTCTATTGGAATTTGTATTAATTTTCTTTGCTCCGCTTTTTGGTTAAAAAAATGATTTTGATGATCATTTGATCATTTTGACACAAAAATGATTTTGTTATTTTCTTCTTTTCTTTTTTCTTCAGTATAACATTAAATGAAAAAACAATAACAAATTTCTGTTATGTACAAATATTTTGTGTAGTGTGCCTAATTTACGAACTCATCTAGCATATGTATGTATGTACTAAAAAAATATGTACCTCATAAATTAATGATGTTTTTTATTTTTGATTGTTTGTTGTTTCTCTTTTTTTCAGCGTCAAGAAACTCAGTCCAGAACTTTCTACAAAACAAAAAATTTGCAAAATCCAAAAACTTAAATTTGCATTCAATACCTATAACTATATAATAATGTATAAATATAAAATAATATTATGTAGTATCATATAATATATATTCGTATTGTATTTATTATTTGCACGCTATCTCATTCTATCAACTACCTAAATAATTATTGTAAAATAAGTAGATTTTTATAGAATATTATAGATTATAGATGGAAGAAATAAGAAATAATTAAAGCAAATAAAAAGCATTTGTGTATACATATATTTTAGGTTATTTTGTGTGACGGGTTAGTTGTTAGATAAAGCACAATTGGAAAAAATAGGAAAACATTTCTATTGCACGTGCAGCGTGCTTACTCTATATTATATTTACTATACAAATAAATACAAATTTAAATACAAATGACATATTTAAGAACATTTGAATGTACATACAAAATCAATTTTAAAACTCGCCGTTTTATTGTTCTATCTATTACAGTTTATTTGAATATGCATTAGCAAACCTTGAAAAAGTAATTTTTTTGTTTTACAAATTTTTTCTTGCTTTATCTTAATTTTTTTTTTATATGTATATTTTATATTGTCTTATTTTGGCTCAAAACTTCAAAAATTAATACTACCTATCAAAGAGGCGGTTTACTGAAATTTAAACAGTGTAATAGTTACGCATGGGTATCACAATGTTGACAAAGGTAGCTATAATCTTGCTCGTTCTTTTTATTTTTTCTTGAAAATTTGAAAATTTCTTTAAATTATCGTTGTGCCGATCGGGTTTGTTGAACTTTACAAAAAATGATCAAGGTATTGAGACCATTAAAGTACCCTAAACATTTTTTTTCTATTAAGGGCGTTAAAATTAATTTTGCAGGGAGGATTAATTTTGAAGGGCGTTAAAATTAATTTGCAGGTAAAATTGATTTTGTTGTTATTTTGTTCTTTTCTTTTTTCTTCAGAACACACAATAAAAAAACATAGAAATGAATATGTAAACATTATACATATTAGATATTACTATTTAGTAGTATGTATAATGTATACATACTCATTATTCTATTCTTTGGAATTTGTACTCTTTTTCTTTGCTTCGCCTTTTTTATAACACTAAATTTGATTTTGTTGTTATTTTCTACTTTTCTTTTTTCTTCAGAACACACAATGAAAAGACATTGAAATGAGTATTTATACATTATCCATATTTGATATTACAATTTAGTAATATATATAATGTATGCATACTTGTTATTCTATTCTTTGGAATTTGTACTCTTTCTCTTTGCTTCGCTTTTTGTATAACACAAAAATGATTTTGTTGTTATTTTCTTTTTTTCTTGATTCTTCAGTATAACATCCAATGAAAAAAGAATAATAAATTTGTATTGTGTATTTTATGTATAAATTGTTGTAGTATGTATAACAGTGCCAAATTGCAAACTGGAAGATTTTTTATTATTTTTGTTTGTTTGTTGTTTCTCTTTTTTTCGGCACTTCAAGTTTCAACAATTTACATATTATTATAACACACATTTGTTATTATTTGTTCATTGAATGCTCTGAAGAAAAAGAAAAGAAGAAAATGACAACAAAATCAATTTTGTGTTATACAAACAACGAAGCAAAGAAAAAGAGTATTAGTACTTTTTTATTTTGTTTTGTGGGTGCAAAATGAAAACTTATGTACTTATGTTATGTATGTTATTTTTTCCGCATTTGTCTAAAGGTCTAAACTCTAAAGGACTCACAAAACTAAATAAAAAAACTGTAAATAAACAAACCCGTAGTAAAATGGAAGAGGGATTGTTTATGCTAACATTTTGTTTAATATTTCATTTTTCATAAATCTTTAATAAGTACATACATATGTATGTATGTATGTTTCAAAATGAACAATTATCCGATGTTAGGTATGAATTGTCGTTTTTCGATAAATTGTATTTGTTTAAACTGTAGCTGTCGATTATATGAATTTGAATGCAATATAAGATTTAATAACACATTAGCTGGGACCCCTAGTTTAAAATAATATCTCTATTATCGCAATTTTGAATTAAATTTTCTTCTTTTGCATTTTTTATTAAAATTGTTTCGTCATCTAAAATTTCCATACTCGTCTTATTATTAAATCTTAACTTACAATTTTTATTAAAAATACATTTACTTGAAATTTTTAAATCTTTTTTTAATACATTTTCTTCATATAAATATGTTTTAATTTCGATTTAAACAATATATTCATTAGTTTGGTCTATTTCATAGTTGTCTATATTAGGTAATGGAGTTATTAATATTCAATTTGTTATAATATAATTTTGCGGTATTTTTAGAGCAAATACTAAAGAATCCTTTTTATATACCATTATTCCCATTTTCATTAATTTTGGTTTGAAAAAATCGATATTAAATAATGATATTTCTTCTGCTGTCAGAATGCTGGGACCGACAATGTTATGTTTAGCAGATGCAATATTATCCTGCATTTGATTAATTTTATCTTCTAAATATCTTAGTTTAATTATTTGATCTAAATAAAGTGAGTGAGTTAAACTTTGTTTAGTCGTTTAATTTCCAAATAACCACTTGCTTGCAGTTCCTACTACATTTATTAAACCTCTTTTTTTTCTATGGATAGTTGATGGATTAATAGATTTAATTTTGGCTTAATGTTAATTATTTCACTATCTAATAAAATTTTGTTACTTATATTTAAATTAGCAATATTCGATTCTATTTGCGCTAATATGTCATTTAACTCACTTAACTCTTTAATTTAAGGATTAATTCTATGAAGTATCGTTGAAGTTTCGTTCACTATTTCTATTTCTTTTAAATTAATTTGTGTATATCCCAGATCCTAATTTATTGGCTCAACTTGTAATAAGCCTTCTGCTAAAGGTGTTATAATTGTCAACGATACCAATATTAAAAGTGTAAATACCTGGATTTTTCAAAAAATTTTATTCAACGTTTTATATGTTGATACATAGAATAAAAAATTTTATTTAATAACTAAGTGTAAATTGTAGAGTCAGCTAATTTCGTAAAACTTAAAATTAGAAAATATTATTGTCTTATTTAAGTCTAAACAATATAAGACTTAAAATAAAAAAAATATTATTGCCTGTTGTGAAAGGTCAAAGTGTATAAAGGTAAGTGTATAAGGTAAAAGTGTATAAAATTAATTTATATTAACAAGAAAAATAGTAAATAATTGTAAATAGTAATAAAAAGTTACTGTGAATTTAAATAACTATTTTAGTTTTCAATATTGGTTGACATGTTATATAGGGTGTTCAAAATTGAGGTATCATTTTAATTTTAATAAAAGAAGACTTTTTTTGAAATATTAAATATATTTTTATTTTAATTTATTACAAATAGGTTCCGGTTAATAATGAAAAATTATGTCGGCCAAGTGGCCCCCTCTACTACTTCGGCAAGCTTCCAATCTTTTACCAAAATTCTTATATAAATTCTATATAAATATTATTGTTCTTTATTTGACAGTTTTTTTTGTTTTTTTTTGTTTTTAAATTTTAAAGAAATAAATAAAGAAAGTAAAAGGAACAGTATTTATTTTATTATTATATTATTATTAAAGCATTGTCGATCACTTGTAAAAATTGAAAATTTATTAAAATTTTATAATGGCGTTTAATAATATTATTAAATTTCGATTTCTTTATCTTAAATAATAACTGGTATATATACACCATTTATTGAATTGCTTCACTTTTTAAAAGAAATTCACCAATATTGTTATTGTTTATCAAAAAATTTCTAATTAGAACTATAAATTTATAAATTTACTACAAATTTTATTTATTTTATTAAAATTATATTTTTTTATTTTGCCTTCATGTTTTTCTTCATTTTATTAGGATTGATATTTTAATTTAACATTAATTAAACAGTAATTCATTTAATAGTATCTATTTTAAATATTAAATATTATCCTTCGCTATTAAAACAAACACGTCTGATCACAACAAACCGACAAAAAAATGAATTATACATTTACGTGTGTTAAGGGTTTTTCTTAGTTATATAGGGTTCCGGGCTTACAGCTCCTCAAAGGTGCAAAAAAGTCCTATTTTGAAATTTTTTCTTTTACGAAATTATCAAATTTTGGTGCAAGTCACAATTCTAAATAGTTTGTACTCGTATTATTTTCTGAAAATGTGCGCTTTTAATACCCGTTGGTTTACATTCTACCTTGTTAATAATTTTATTTAGAGAATATTTTGTATTGAGAGAAAGAGAATTGTTCAACTAAAATTTTACTTTCTGCACTAAATTCATTGCAGAAAATGTTTGTTGTTGTTTTATTTTTTTGTCGCTTTTGTATTTTTTCTCATTATTTATAAATTCTTGAACTGCACGTATCATGAAAAGAAAATATAAAAGCTGAAAAAAATTAAATTGCAAAATGATTGTGGTGTTAATATTGATAAAAAGTAATATAAAATTAAGTTTAGCATTAGGTTTTGTTTATATTTGTTTACAAATTTAATATCATAAAAAAAAGAAAAAGTATATATATACTTTTTGTGGATTATATTAAATATATAAGTATATTTTAATTGATAAAATATACAGTGTAGTTAAATAATCAGTGATATAACTGACAATTGGTCTAAAGAGCAGACATTGCATTTAGTAGTTTGAATATGAGATTTCTAGGTAAGTCAAAATCATTTGATTATGTTTGGCAGTTGTCAAGTAGTGGTTTGTTTGGATAGATGTCGCTAGTTATGACTGAATGAGATTTATAGAATGAATAACGGGAATGTAGTAAGAATAATGGGAATGCTTAACCCTCCATTACACGCGGGCGGGTCTTTTCGATCCAAATCTATTTTAGGAACCAATTACTATTTTTTCTTAAACGCTTTTCATTTTCCCATAAGCTGAGTTTTAATATTTTCTGAAACAATAACTGTCATTTTATGGTCGAGAAACAGATCATAATTAGAGCTTCTAACAGTAAAGTACAAACCTCTTATAATAGCTATCCAAGAAACAAACAACAGACTGGAAAATCCTCCAGAATTCTTCAAAGACTACATATGTGTAATGCCACTCACAAATAACAGAGTACGAGGAGGAAGCATGCTAATCAAAAATGGCGAAATAAATATTTTCTGAAACAATAACTGCCATTTTATGGTCGAGAAACAGATCATAATTAGAGCTTCTAACAGTAAAGCACAAACCTCTTATAATAGCTATCCAAGAAACAAACAACAGACTGGAAAACCCTCCAGAATTCTTCAAAGACTACATATGCGTAATGCCACTCACAAATAACAGAGTACGAGGAGTAAGCATTTTAATCAAAAATGGCGCCAAACACGGAAAAATGAAAATAACAACAAGTATCCTACCGATTGCCATTAAAGCTGACGTATCGAGTCTTTCAAAAAACACCACAATATTCAACGTCTGCATAGATAATTGCCTAAAACTAAATAGACACGATCCAAACCAAGAAATAACCAATAAGCAAGCAAATTTCCACACCATACATTATTCTTGGCGATATGAATGCTAGGAGCTAAGTATGGGGCGACTCTCATTTAAATGAGAAAAGGGAAACAATAGAAGAATGGACCAATGATCATCCAGAGCTATGGATTTTGAATATGGCTCGTCCACATTTATAAGCCCCAGGATACAAATGTTCAGACCTTACCATTGCTCACAGGAACATTGCTCACAATTTATGTAGGAGAAGACACAAAAGGCTACAACCATCACCCTATTCTTGTCAACTCAATAAACAACATCAAACCAACAGTCAGAACAAAAACTATGTAACTATGATGCTGGATATTGATACACCTAGCTGAAAACCTAGTTCATAAATGTGCCTACTACTGACAGCCAATGCTTATGGGGTACTGTTAATCATCTATACTCCTCCAATCGGTGTACCCTGGCAACATTACCTGCCATCCTCAAATTCTTAAATATTTTTGGATACAGGCGAACGGCTGATTATAGATGTACACTCAAGCCAAGTTGTGAAAGAAAACCGTGCAGAAGATTGCATGGTACCAGGTGTATAAAGGTGGTATCGCTAACGGTCTTCTTGGAGCACCAGACGCTACCCTATTGTAATTAGCCTTGCATATGTACGGGACCATTGCACATGTCGACCGTTATTTCTCACCATACTCGTGGGAAGAAAATGGAGAGTTGAAAAAACATTAATAACAAAAGCACAAACTCATATTCTGAGGATGAGTTACTTGCCTCCAGCCAAGAGACAATTATTGGTGCCCCTGTGTCATAGTGCCCCTGTAAAAAAAATTAAAACAGGAACCAGCCTCAAAAAATCAGCCAAACACCTGTTGCTGGAGGAAGCACCAGCGAAAGTGCTTCAAAAACCCTCAGGGCCTAATGTTAGTGGAAGTACTAAGAGCGGTGCTTCTACTAGAAAGAGCAAAATTAATAGAGGCCTCGGATCCGGAAACAATACCAGAAGTTTAAATTCATATTGGGCAAGATAGCCCAGAATTAAGGCAAAGGCGTTGTTCACGAAAGGGATCTTGAGGACAAGAAGCGATATAGTGAGGTTGTGCTAGCGTATGAGTGGCGCAACTCAAGTAAAGATTCGTCCTCGAAAAGACATAACTCGAAGGATGTGCACAGCCAGGGTACAGAGAGAACTAGGGTGCCGAGAACGAGTCTCCTTAGCAGTTTGGAAGCCGCAGCAATAAAAATTACAATGATATTGTAAAAGATAGTTTAAGGATTGCAGTTGTTAACGAAAAACTACCGATCGTAAAGTATCGAGCGATCTGCGGATTAAACTTGAGGTGAGGTTGTCTGAAATGGTGAACGAGCACATTCTAGGAGGGGCTGGAGGGATTCTTCCGTGTTTTGACTCATCCGATGAGACAAGGGCTACAGGGTAATCCGATGCGAGAATCAGTTCTCTTTGGATTTCTTTAGCAGCAGCATGGGAGGAAGCTAAAATTGGTCTAATCCCAGCTGGCGAAATCCCAAGAAGACCTAGATTCCTGTAAGTCTAGGATGGAGATAAGCGGAGAGAAGCTTCTCAAGTGCCTCCGACTCCAAAATCCAACGGTTCCAATGGGGAACAGGTCGGTGATACTGAAAGAGAAATCATCCGCAGAACTGTTAAAGAATGGTGTATAGTTTCTCCTTCTAATCAGTGAGGAGAGTCTTGAAGCTCGAACCTCTTGAAAACCTAAAGCTCGCCATATCATATGGGGAAGCACGTCAAAAAAATGAACGAGGTGAGTCATTGTTCGATTTTATTCTAAACGCTAACCGTAATATATGCAATAGGGGAAGTACCCCCACATTCACATTCCCAAGCTCGAATAGCTTTTCGGGCCGGGCGGATGTGATAGATATTACATGTATAGGTACCGATGAAGCACTAAAGATAGAAAAATGGAGAATATCCAAGAATAAATCTTTTTCTGATCACAGCTGGATACTCTTCAATGTCAATCATAAGCCTGAAAATTCCTATAATACAACCCTATAGAAACCCTGGGGCTAATAACTGGAGAAAGCTCAGAAAAATAGCAAGAAAAAAACTTTTGGTGGTAGCTAACTCAGATATTATGAATGAGAATAAGTTAGAAAAGAGGACTGACATGTTTACAAAGGCCATGGGGGTCTCATTTAAGGTGTCATGTCCTGTCAAACGTAGCAAAAAAACATTCCCGGTATGGTGGAATTTATCTAACCTAAGGAAGGAGACTAGAGATACCTATAACAGCTGCTACAAGCAGAATAATGGCAACTCTACAAGGACCAACTTACAAAATATGAGAGAGAAATCCAATCGGCCAAGAGACGGTCATGCAAAGATTATTGCGAATCCATAGAGAATACTAGGGACTCAGCTTGACTTAGCGGAGTCTTATCCAAAGAACATTCCAATCCATCCTTCTTCAGAACGGTGGAAGGGACATGGACTGACTTAGATCTTTTAGTGCGCACTCATTTTCCAGGGTGCACAAAGGACGCCCATGTGATTAATGGATTAATTCAATTATAACGGAGCAAAAGGTTGCGTGGGCAATTCATAATTTTTCTCCATACAAAGCTGCAGGTTTGGATGGTATTTTCTAAAAATGCTTCCAGAAATGAAATAACTTGTAGTTCCATTAATCACCAAACTAACTAACTATTCGAAAGTATTCCTGCTATGGAAACGGGTGAAGGTGGTCTCTATACCAAAGGTTGGAAAAAAAATCATGAAACCACTAACGACTTCAGACCGATTAGTCTATCATGCTTCTTATTGAAAACTCTCGAAAGAACACTAGAGTTAGAACTTCGAAGAGTGCTAGAGAGTACTCCACTATGTAAGTACCAATATCCTTACTGTAAGGGCAAGTCAACCGAGACGGCACTAAGCGAATTAGTACGGAGCGTTGAGCAATCGATACAATACAAAGAATATACGTTGGCTACCTTTCTATACATAGAAGGTTTCTTCAACAATATTCATGTATCGGCTATACAGGATTCACCGGTGGAACTAGGGGTAGAAACTGCCCTTAGACAGTGGATTCTTAATATGCTGCAATCAAGAGAGATTCAGTTGGAACTCGGCAACCATATGATTACTAGAAGAGTAAACAGAGGTACACCCCAGGGTGGAGTGCTATCACCACTACTGTGGCTTTTAGTAATGAACAGAATTCCCAAAGACCTTCAGGATGAGGGAATCAAAGCCATCGCATATGCAGATGATCTAGTAGTACTAGTGTCTGTAAAGTATCTTGACAAAATTAGTAGAATTATGGAAAGAGCTTTGGTAAGGGTTGGTAAATGGGCCAATGGTTGTGGCCTATGCATCAATCCGAGTAAAACAGAACTAATAGAACCAAAATTCCGGAATTCAATAAGCCAAAACTGGATAGTGTGTATCTGAATCTAGCCTCGAGTGTCAAATACCTAGGAGTGGTACTTGACCAAAAATTGAAATGGAAAGTTAATACCGAAGAAAGAGCAAAAAAGGCCAATGTAGCCCTGTATTCTTGCAGGAAAATGTTAGGTAAAAAATGGAGATTAAAGTCAAAAATGACTTTATGAATGTACACAGCTATAGTACGCCGCATCCTTACCTATGGATCACTAGTGTGGTGGCCAGCTCTGGAGAAGGCATATATTCAAACCAACCTTGGAATAGTACAGAGGGGTGCATGAGTAAGTATTGCAGGTGCGTTAAGGTCATTGGATGCACCTTTATACCTTCTCCCGGCTGACCTTCAAATTAAATTTTTAGCCTGTTGTAGCGCAATCAGACTCCGAGAGAATGGGTATTGGCATGCAAAACGCTATGGACACAGCAGTATTCTAAGCTCAACAGCTCATGATGTGCCAGATTCCACAGACTACGTAATGCCAAGTTTGGAAATTATTAAGAACTTCAAAGTCAAGATTCCATCAAGAAGGGAATGGAAGCAGGAAAACCCCTTGGGAGAAATTGACACCGCACTCTTCACTGATGGTTGAAAGATGGAGTGTGGTATTGATACTGGTGTCTATTCGGAATCACTAAAAATAGAATATGCTTTCCGACTTGAAGATAAAGCGAGTGTATTTCAAGCTGAAATGCTAGGAATCTGGAAAGCATGCCAAATACTAGGGAACAATACCTTTCTAGGAGGAAGCATTGCAATTGTTACGGATAGCCAAACAGCAATTGCGGCTCTCAACTCAGCAATAATAACATCTAAGCTCGTCAGGTAATGCTAATAATAACATCGAGCGACGGGCTTAAGAATGTAAGTAATCAATACAATGTTATACTACTATGGGCTCCGCGCTATAGGAACATCGCAGGAAATGAACATGCTGATGAGTTAGCAAGGAGAGGTTCCAGCCTAAATGCTTCACTGGCGGAACAGGTAGACCCATCTCTAAACATCGTTAAGAGAGATATCTTCCCCCCCCTTTTTGCTCTTTGCAAATCGTAGGTGGAATAAACTAGCCACATGTTGTACGGCCAGGAAAGTCTGGCCATCGTACGATAAAAAAAGAACCGAAAACCTATTGAAGCTATCCCGCCAGAATATAGCCAGAACAAAAGGCGTGTTAACGGGCCACTGGTCAATTGGTGAACATGTGGCCAGACTGGGTATCATTCAATTCATCATGTCGCAGCTGTGGTGAACAGAATGAAAAAGAATCCATCACACACTTCACGTGTAAGTACCCAGCGCTAGGGCCAGAAGAGTAACTTTGGGTAGCCGTCAACTCAACGATCTTAGTGATCTAGGGGTTAAAATGGATGAATCAAATGGATCTAAAATAAAACTTAATATAGCCCTGTTATATGACTTGTAGTTACGGAAGTGGTAGCAAAACGGTGCTAACGCGCTAATTAGGGTCACTGCCATGAGCGGTGGTGGCCAGCCACCTAAACCAACCAACCAACAGCAATGGCATTAGGGAAGTTGCAACAAATCGAATTTAAATGGAATATCCTAATGGAAATTGTTATTGGAAAAATTTAATGGAATATCCTACAGTATGCTCGAGGAAGCTAGACCCACATTTCACATCAGGTTAAACCACCTCTACAACAGGATGTAAAAACAGGGCCTTATACCACAAGCCTAGAAAATTGCTAAACTGATCCCTCCCCACAAAAAAAGCAAAAACCCCCAGCACCAAGAAAGCTACAGTTGCATCTCTCTGCTATTAATAATGAGAGAGTTGATGGAACAATTGGTAGTTAAACGCCTAAATTGGTGATTAAATAAGAAGATAAATAATGAAATTCAAGTCTTTAGAGAACAGTATAGTACAACAACACTACTACAAGAAGTCGATGGTTATCTAGGTGAAGACGAAACTGCATTAAATCCACCGTTATAAATAATAACATCATAATTGAGCAAAACAAATTTGAAACTGCTCGGAATTACCATCAGCAAAAGCCTGAAATACGATAAACACGTCAAGGAGCTTAGGAAATCGATCCAGAAAACAAATAACTTGCTTAAAATTATTGGTCGCAGAAAATATGAACCACCAACTGTAACCGCGATGAAGAAAGCGAAAGCAACACAGCTGGCAAAAATTAATTATAGTATTACAATCCATGTCTTCACCACCAAGGGAACGAAAAACTACCATCACTACCATCAACCAAAACCAAAACGCGCTCAACATACAATCACCCACTGCACCGACTAGCAAAAGCGAAATTAGAAAACAGCATAAATCTTACAACAAATTCGGCACTAGATAGAACTATTTCAAAATGACACAAACTAAAATTAGAAATAAATGCGTCAACAATAGAAACAATAAACCAACACATATGGGGCAAGTGGAGAAAGTATGTCGATAATAGCCTCTCAATCTACAACAAAAGCAGCACAAGTAATGAGGCATGTATCCAACTCCTTAATGAATAAGTACAACAAGGAGAAAATTATATACAGACGCTTCCAAATCAGAGTATGGAGTGGGCGTAGCGATTACCACCACAAATATCAGCCGTAAAATAGCAATACTACCGAACCAATGTCAAGCTTTCGTCGGAGAAGAGAGAGCTATACGGGAAGCAATAAACATCGCCAAAGAGAGCAACAAGAAATACAACATCTTGACAGACTGTCTGAGGGTAGTCAAAGCTGTTAAAAACAGAGGCGACAAAACGCAAACTATACTGGATTTAAGGAACGCAATAAGCATTTAAGGAACGCAATAAGGATTTAAGGAACGCAATAAGGATTTAAGAAACGCAATATCGAAGGAGAGGGTAAAACCACACTCATCTGGATACCAAGCCACGTAGGGGCCAGGGAACACATTTGCTGATAAAGAAGACAAATTGGCCATTAGAAGCCCTACTCTTACAATGCCAATAAAATCACTAAACTATGCCTATAAATCAATCAACAACATAATAAAAAACAAAAGACAGGCTATATGCAACAACATCATTACTTTCAGAGGAAACCATTGCCCTGAAACAAACAATGCAAATTTTCTCTATAACAAGAGAGAGCTGCGAGTGAAACTTAGTAGAATAAGGTCGGGATACACACTAGCAACCCACAAACACCTGTTCGACAAAATGTATTCAGACATGCTGTTTCTACTGTAATGAAAGACTAACAGAACACATATACTTAGAATGCCCAGAAACCACTAAATTTTTGAAGCAAAACATATGGAAGCGTTAACCAGCAATGAAGGTCACTGCATAGCAAAAACAAGAGAGCTTTTGCAAAACTTTAGAATATGGCACACCATATAACAACATAGTAAAAATGAAAGAACCAAAAAAAAAGGATCAAATGTAATATGTAATACAGTTTGCCTACATGTCTAATAGGCAAAGGACCCTAAAAATATCGGCTGTCATTTATGCCAGTTCGGTATAAAAAAAATAAAACAAAATAAATAAAAAAGATCGTTCCTTATTTTGTCGACTAAAATTTTGTTCACCTTTTTATCAAATCTAATAAAGATATCTCATCTAAATAAAATCTGATAAAGGAATAAATATTTATGTATTATATAATATGTATCAGTATAAATAAGCAAAATCTGCAAGAGAATAATGAATAAAAAAGAGTTTTTTCTTTCTTTGTATTTTTTCTTTTCCTGCACATTCTCCTTAATTAATTATCTTCTAAAATATTTATTTCATCAAAGAACCATTCATCTGTCAATTTAACTGTTTATTATTTTAATTATTTATTGTGATACATTTTAACTTTAAACAAGGAAGAATATAAACCAACAATTTTTAAAGGCGCAACAATTTCCAAAAGACAGTACAAGCTGTTTAGAATTGTGACCCTGCACCAAAAGTTGAAAATTTTCTTAGAATTTCATATAAATAACAAAGGATGTGAAAAATAAAGAAACACTTTTTTTAATTTTGTGGGAACTCTATATAATTGAAAAACTATTACCACATGTCAAATTATAAAGTTGAAGCTTTAATTTTTTCTTTTACTTTGTACAGGTATTTAAGTTACAGTTACAGTTGTTTTTTTTTTTTTTTTCTTTATTCAAATAAAAAAATATAAGGTTTACAATTATTATAAAATAATATACGTAAATAAGTTTAAACAATTAAGTTGTTAACGACCGTAGCTGATAGGCTGTCCGGTCTTATTGTTTTTTTAGAATATTATTTGACTGCATTTTATTTATTTTTTGCTTTTATATGTACATCTATTTTAATTCTCATTTTAAGTTATTATTTTATATACATTTCAATTCAATTTATACAATTACATTATTTATAATTTTTCAATTTATTATTTTTAATACATTTTTATTTCATTCCTTACTTTCTCAATTTTAACATACCAACAATTTACATCATTGCACTATATATTTACAAATTACTTATATATTTTTTACCATATTATTTGCCATATTATTATTTACTATATTACACTTCAATGTCTATGAGTTTGAATTTTGTTGTAATATATGTTTTTTGATTTCGTTCTTGAACACACCAATTGAATGAATTTGTTTAAGGCCTGTTGGAAGTTCTTTCCTTATTTTATACTTTTTTATTTTACTTTATTTTTTCAATTCATCTTACAAGCTAATAACCAATAAGTAATAAAAATAATCAAAACAAAAAGAAATCCAATCCAAGGAAAAAAAAAAAAAGAGATTAATAATTAATAAGACATTAATAATAATTCAACATAATTTCCAGATTTTTCCCGCTTCAACCACTCAATTTTGTCATCACTTATCTACTAACAATTATCTTAACCATACCAACAATTTACATCATTGCACTATATATTTACAAATTACTTATATATTTTTTACCATATTATTTGCCATATTATTTGCCATATTATTATTTACTATATTACCAACTATATTTCCGAATACGACGTAGGATGAACAGATATGGAGTTATTTTTCGAATGATATAATGAATGTGATCAATCCATTTAGCTTTTCTGTCCAATATCAATCCTAAATAACAGAGATGTTCTACATTATCAATAGATATAGAGTTATAAGAAAAGTTCCTAGTGGTGTAGATTTTGTTGCCAAGCAGCAATATTTTGGTTTCTTTCACATTTAAACGTAACCTATGATGTATTATCCACTCTTCGATTTTAAAAAGGTCCTCTTCAATAGAATTTCTCAAAATGTTTTCTGTAGCGGCCGCATATTTTAATATAGCATCGTCGGCATATAATTGGATAGATCCAATAAGATCTAAACGAGCTATATCGTTAATGTATATCTTGAATAATTCTGGTCCCAGAATGGAGCCCTGTGGGACCCCTTTTTTTATCATTAGCGGACCACTAACGGAAGAGCCAATTCTGACCTTTTGCACTCTATCATCAAATAAGCTTTAAAAAGATTTAGTGAACCCTGATCGAAGCTAAGATTGTTCAGTTTTGCCAATAGGATATCATGATCTACACAATCGCAGACCTTTTGAAAAACAAGTGATATTAACGCAACATATTTACCACTATCAATATTGTTAGTCACAAAATTATTTAAGCTTAAACACGCCGCAGTAGTGTTTGAATTTTTTTCGAATCCATATTGTTCTTTATGTAGTACATTATTATGTGTGAGAAAAGTAATAAGTCGATTTTTTATAACAAATTCAAAAATTTTAGAAATACTTGTTAAAACAGATATTGGCCGGTAATTAGATGGATTTGTTTTATTTCCTGTTTTAAAAATGGGTGTAACTATTGCTGTTTTGATGGAACGTGGAAATAATGAAGTTTGAAAAGAGTTATTTATTAATTTGGCTGAAAAATTGGTGGTGAAATTGGTGAAAGTTTGGTTGAAAATTTTTGCAAGAACTTGGTCGAAATACCATCCCAACCAGTTGCTGCGGAAGATTTTAGGTTTGCAATAATCTGTTCAATTTCAGTACTATTGGTGGAATATAAGACAAAGTTATTATGGATTGTTCTTTCTACTCTATTGACATATGAATAATCAATTGGGTTAGTGGAGATATTCAATGCATCAGTCACATTAACAAAATATGTATTCATTTTGTCAGCTATTTCATACTCATTTGATGTGGTTATATTATTAGTTATAAGCATTTTAATATTGGGGTTTTGTTTTGGCAAATCGGTATTATAAATTACCTTGTTATAAAAATTCCAAAGACTTTTACCGTTTTGAATATCTTGTTGTACTTCAGATGAAAGATATTTTTTTTTTTGCTTATAATATTAATTTGTTTACCTCGGCTTTCATCGATTTGTATAGATTAGTGATACGAGTGTTTTCTTTGTACTTTTTTGAATATTTATAATAAGAGTCTCTAATCTTAATTTTAACAAATATTTCTTGTGTCATCCAAAGCGCTTTCTTTTTTTCTTTTCTTACTATAATAATTTTAGTATTTTCCCGAATTAAATTTTGCAAATCTGTGACAAAGCTTTCAAATTCAGAGTAGAAATTCAGATTTAACCAGAAGTTATCGCTTACAACTTTATCGTAATCCAACACCTTTTTATTAACAATTTTAGCTTTGGTTATTGGTTTAAGATTAATATTGATGTGAAACATTTCGTGATCAGATAAGGATGTTTCACAAATTAACAAGTTGTATTTGTAATTTATTAAGTCCGTGGAAAAGGGATCAATAATAGTTCTCGTTGTACTACCAATTCTCGTTGCATATTCAGGTGATATTTTGTTGTAAATCAAAAAACCGTTACTAATAAGTGTATTAGTATAATCTAAGACGTAGCGATTATTGATATCCAGCAAATTTATATTCATATCACCTATTATAATGGAGTTCTTGTATTGCGCAGTAACACAATTTAATTTAAGTATAAAATCTGGTACAGTATTTTCATGAGACCTGTATATGCCAATGATATTTATATTAAGATCTGGTAAATTAATGACTAACAAACTAGTTTTATAGAATTCTTCTTTAAAAACATAATTAGAATTCACACATTCATCAATATATATCGCAACACCACCATGTGGTTCTTGCCTATTTGAAAAATATGTGACATATCCTGCAATGTTAAAAAATTGATTTTCTGTCTCCAGTAGCCATATTTCAATTAATACAATAATGTGAACCTTGTGGTTGTACGAATGAATTAGGGATTCTAAGCTATATAGTTTATTTCGAAGGCTTTGTATATTAATATAAATAATATTTAAACTTCCTTTATTATTTGCAAACGGAGGTAGGTTGCATACCCCTGTAAATATACAATATTTTTTAAGTCAGATATATTTATTTCATTATGACTATTCATTGATGTTTTTTAAGTGTAAATATATGTATATACAATGTAAGTATACATATATAAAGAAATAAAAAAATATTAAAAAAAAAAAAAAAAATTCTGACTTCAATATTTCAAAACAAGTTTTAAATGTGGCTTTAATATATAGAAAAAATAACTGAAAAATGTACCAGATAGGCACATTAAAAATTAATAAGAAAGAAGGAGCAAGAGTGAATAATAATGAACATACGATATTATTTTCGTATTGCTTAATAATAAATAAAATTAAAATGATATTGATGAGTATGATTTTAATATCGAACAATTTGGTAGTTTTTTCGTGCGTTGATTATAAGTTGCTCGATTTGTTTTTAAAATAGTGTTTAATAAAAATTATAAATTTAATAGATAATTTATGCAAAAAAACATATGTTTTCAAATATAATTTAGAAAAAGAAAGTAATATAAAAATTTTTAACAAAATTTGTGATGTAAATTTAGTAATAAAATTAATGTTAAAAATTTGTGAAATTATAAAAATTAAAGTTGTGGTTTTTAATTTCAGTTCGATTGTTTTATTAATTTGAGTAGTTGAAAGAAAAAAAATGAAAAAAATTAATACTAAATTATAAACAAATATTTTTAAGCTTTTCAAAAAACTAAAAAGTAATGTTGAATAGTAAATTAGAGTATGTGAATGATTAAATTTGAAAGATACTTTTGATTTTTGTGATATCATTAAAATTTGATATAGTAAAAATTTTGCTGGTTGTATTTCCTCGCAAAAAGATTTTGTTATTTTTAACCCATAAAAATTCCATTTTTTTTGACATTTTAATAGATTTCGCCTCATAATAAAGCTTACTTTGAAGCGAAGATAAGTGATGGCGAAAAAATAGTTGATTATTATTACCTTCAGATGCCAGTTTAAGTTCTGCGGTAAACAAAGGTCCAAAGCTTTTTTTTTAAGCTAGTTTTTCATTTTTAATTTCTTCCGAGCTTAATTTGGTAATATATAGGCAGCTTTGTGATGTATCTCCTTTTTTCTTTATCACTGGAGTTTTGCTAAGTTACTATTTTCATTAGTAACCCTCAATTTGTGAAAAATATTTTGAAATTGATGGTTTGCCAAACCCGAAGGCAAGCCAGCAACCACTATATTATTTTTCCTGTTTTGCTGGTTCAGTTCATCTGCAGTTGCCTCGAATTTATTCAGCTTATATTCCAATGATCTATTGTATTCTTCCATATTTTCCATCTTTTTCGACAAAATTTCATTTTGTTTTTTTATAGTTTTATTTTCATTAAGTGCCAAGTCAAGTTTATTTGATAAGAAACTTAGAAAATTGCTCATTTTTGAAACGGCGCATCCAAGGGCTTATAAATATTGGGCCATTTTGTCCATCGTACAATCCGTTAAATCCAAAACAACTAGTTCATTCTCCTCTGATTCATTTACATCTACAATAGTCTGCACCGTATCTATATTTTCAACCGCTTCTGCATCATAGATATCATACACGATCGGAAGCGATTCATTAAATTGTGCCGGGCAAGAAGAACACTTCCAAATTATGTTCCCGCTTTTCACCAGATCATATATATCATCTGATACTGTTGCACATTTTGTATGGAAAAATTTTTGGCAAATCCTGCATTTTAATGCTCTTGATTTGGCAGATAAGGATTTTTTGTATTTTTCACATTGTACCATTTTTAAAAATAAAAAATAAAAATTTTTTTTGGTTTTTTTTGTTTTTTTTTTTTTAATTAAAATTAATTATAGCAAAATTTCAATCTTTGTGCCATGATAGCCCTTAAACAGGGGGTAAAATAAAAAAATTTTCCGACAGAACTTATACTAATTCTAAAAATTTTAAGCTCCAATTTAAAAGCATGCCGGAGTTATGAAGGAAGAAACATCTTGCAAAATTTTGTCTCATAATGGTAAATTTAAATATTAAATTAAAAAAAAACTGTATAATTTTGATATTGATTTATAAAGGTATAAAAAATCCCTGTCGAATTGTTTTTAAATCCCTGTCAAATTTAAATTGAAAATATGTTAAGTAGAACATGATATATACAAATTTTAAAATGGGGCTTTTTCAAAGTTTGAGGAGCTGTAGCTCCGTAATGGAGGTGGCTACATGAAAAAGTTGTTCTACAACACAATTTTTTTTAATAGACTCTACCCAAGGTTAATATCTTTTTTCTCTATTTTTAAGGGTCTAGAAGTTTTGTAAACAGAAGGACAGACGGACTGACAGAGTGAATAGGCACATTTTTTCAAATTGTTTTTGGAAATGTGCTGAAAACATTTGATTCAAAATTAAATAACATTATTTTTATTTAACCATGAATTATGATTACTATCAACCTCTAACCATTTTACAAATACTTTATTTCCTTTTTACCGATCGCATACAATTATGTGTAAGGTATTGTTTTCATACTAATAATTTGTACCCGAGATTTTGGCAAATAATCTCTGTGTTGTTTGTGTGTGGGTGTGTGGGTGGGTTTGTGTGCATGTGTGTGAATGTGTGTGTGTATGTGTGCGTGTGTTGTCAGTGTATGTCAGTGGACAC
This sequence comes from Poecilobothrus nobilitatus, assembly GCA_947095535.1. NCBI lineage: Eukaryota > Metazoa > Arthropoda > Insecta > Diptera > Dolichopodidae > Poecilobothrus > Poecilobothrus nobilitatus. The sequence goes on from OX352772.1 coordinate 118,918,877, forward strand.
GTGTACAGCCTAACCGACTTTTGAAATTTCATTACATTTCGAGATGTAAATATCTCAGATTGATAAGCTTTTGGAGCAAATCGGACAATCGCAAGTGGTAGTTTACTAGTGTATTTTTTAAGTTTTTTACGAATAGTTCGTAACAGAAAAATTTTATGAGAAAAATTATTAAGAAAATGTTGTTACACACTTAAGGAGAAACAAAGGAGAAACAACATAGAACATTTTTTGATCCGACTAACTTTAACTTTTATTTAATTTTTTTTTTAAGTCCAAATTTAATACATAATTTAACTAACACTCCATATGAATTTATATGAACAATTTTTTTCTTTTTTTTTTTATATATCTAAAAATTTATATACATACTTATGTATATCTATGCATATTATTCTTTTATTGATGACATAAAATTAAAACGGTAAAATTTTTGTTAGCAGATTCAATATTAATCTTATGTTTGTTTTGTATTTGTTTACAGTTTTTATTATTTTTTACTTCTAATATTTTTGAATGAAAAAAAAATTATGTACATTACATAATGATGTAAATGGATGTATGAATGAATGCACATATACTTTTACGATTTCATTGCTTGTTATTGTTATTGAATAAAACAAAATATTGTTAAATTATTAGAAGTTATTTTGCTTTGACATAAATTATTATGTAAAAAATCTATAAATTTTGGCATTGTACTTTTCGTGTAGTGGTGATCGGTTCTTTGGTGGAAACACCTGATTTTTTTTCATGTAATCATAAAAAAAATAGTATATAAATGTTTTTGAAATATCTATGACCATAACTACATAAATTGGTTTATTGAAAAATATTTCAGTTTTATAGTGTTCTATTGCAACTAAATTTTCTTTAAAAATAGTAGAACTTTTGAAATATGGAGATACAATTAAGTAATCCATTAGCACCATAACGCTCATGCCATTAAGTTTTAAGTTTTATATCACAGTGTTTTCTAACATTTTCTATAGTTTTACCAAATATTACATTATTCGTTAGCTTATATTGTTTTTTTTTCAAACTTGTCTATTATTTGTGTACGTAGTTTAGTATTCAACTCTATGAATAGGTTTAAGCAAATCTGATTGAGTAAATTGTAAAATGTTATGATTTTTTTCTATTTTTAAGCCATTTTTCAGAGCTAATTTCAAATTTCTATGGATAGCTTATTTGTGTTTATCAAATAGAGTAGCTATTAATTTTTATCACCTGAATTTATTGATAAATGTTCTGGACAAAAGGGTAAATTCCTGTGTAAATCATGAAGCTCCTTAGAATGTTTTATATCTACTTCGAATATATATCCAATAGGATTTTCATCAGAAATACCTAATATAAATTCTTTATTATACTTATTAATATCTTTCTCCCATTAAAAATTTTTTAAAGGTAAATATTGGTTCAAAGCCCAACCCTATTGGTTGTTAATATCAAAATAACTTATATAAGATGATGATTTTTTTGAATCATAATTTTTCATATATAAATTATTAGTTTGAGAATAGCGTTTGCAAACTTGTGTAGGACCTCCTTTTATACCATTTCCAATAAATAATAACATATAAACATCTGTTAATAATTCAAAATTTACTTTACTATATTTCAACATAGTATCCTAGGAAAATTCTGTTAGAGTAAAATAATGCGCCGGAATAAGAGCGTAAAGTTTTAGGATATATCCAAATTCGGAAGGGTCCTAATAAAGTTGCGTTAATAGGTATTCTTCAGCCTTTTTGTGATGCTATTAAGTTATTTACAAAGGAACAAACTTATCCTCTTATATCTAATTATATTTGTTATTATTTTTCTCCTATTTTTTCTCTTTTTTTATCTTTATTAGCATGAATATGTATGCCTTTAATAGTTAAATTATATTCATTTAATTTTGGTTTATTATACTTATATAAATCATAAGTGTTCAGACAATTCCTTCTGAATTTTTCAAAAATATCTGTCAATAATAAAACATCTGTTTTTAGGTGTAAGTCAGAATATTCTCCTAAGTTTTTAATATTAAATTTATACCATATTGTTCGAGCATGATTGCATTAACTATCAGTTATATCAGATTTATTTAGTTCGTTATAAAGAAAAAATTTTTTCTGGCAACATTGCATTAAAAACTTTTCATGGTTATCAATATAATCCTAAAGGTAAATTCCTTTTTGTGATAGTAAAATAAATTGGCTTTCCGTCAAATTTTTAAATTGAGATTTTAAATTCGGAAATTCTTTGAAATTTTTAGATAAACTATCTAAACTCTAGTGAATTGATCCACTGGGCTATAGTTTTTAGTCTTAGAACTGTGTTTTGCGGCTGCAAATTTGCTATAATATTCTACAGGCATTAGTGCGGCACTTCTTTGAACCCTAGCGATTGCTTTGCGATTGACCTCTTTATCGATTGCCTTCCACCATACTAGAACTCCGTAAATAAGAATACGTCTTATTACGGATGTGTATAGCCAGTAAGTCATGTACGGCTGAAGCCCTCATGTGCTACAAATGGCCTTCTTGAACGAGTAGAGTGCTATAGAGGCTTTCGTTACTCTTTCTGAGATGTTAGACTTCCAGCTTAATTTCCTGTCTAGAGGTAGACCCAAAAATTTCGCCGTTTCCCTAAAGGCAAGAGAGCAGCCGCTGAACGAAAGCGGTTTTATTTTAGGAATTTTATGTTTCCTAGTAAAGAGGACCAGTTCGGTTTTCTATGTATTTACTGACAGTCCACAGTCTGTAGCCCATATTGTGGTTTTGTTTAGTGCAAGTTGCAAAACGTCCCTGAGACTGCCTGAACACTTGCCACTGACAATAATCGTCCACATAGACGATTGTTTCGCAGCCGCCTCTTCCAGAATTTTAAGCAGCTTGTTCACTACCATATTCCAAAGAAGGGGAGATAGGACACTTCCATGCGGAGTCCCTCTTTTCACAAACCATTTTGCAGCAACGTTGCCTATGTTGGCACTGATGGCACTGCTATTTAGCATATTAGCTATAAGTCCTCTTAGCTTCGGTTCTACTCTTAGGCTTATTAGTGAGTCTACAATTGCCGCCTGATTGACGTTATTCAATTCAATGTATAAATGTCTATAAATGCTGCAAGAGTATACTCTTTGCAATTTAGAGATCTTTCAATCGAGCTCCACTGATTTCCCTCCCTCTTACAGTAAACATGTTGAGAGGCTGACAACAGATTTTTATTAAAGTTGCAGCGGATATAGATGTCGATCAATTTTTCTAAGGTATTTAGAAAGAAGGATGACAGACTCATAGGACGAAGGTCCTCCGCATAGAGGTGACTACTTTTGCCGACCTTGGGTATAAAGACTACTTTGACCTGGTTCCATTTATCTGGGATATGCCACAGATTAATCTTTTTTAGCCAAACTAGGGTAGTAGATAAAGTTTGCTGGACTTCAGCGAGTATAATACCATCCGGTCCGCTTGACTTGATTGGCTTGAAACTAACTATAGTCCATTGTAATTTGTCTCCTGTAACCACCACCTCTGAGATAGTAGAGGGAGGATTCAGGAGACAAGCCATCTCCAAGCTATTATTTGTGCACTGAGGGAAATGGGTTTTCAAAAGTAATTCTAACGACTCCTCGCTTGTGGTAACCCAGCTGCCATCCTCTTTTTTAAGAAGACTGAGGACCGTGGGGTTTGTCGATAGTATTTTCCTAAGTCTAGATGCCTCGGAGGCCTTTTCTATACCTCCGAAGAATAGTTTCCAGGTATCTCTTTTCGCTTTTTTAAGTGCTTTTTTGTACTACCTAAGAGCCGCTTTATAAGAGCTCCAATCCTGTACCTCATTAGATTTTTTGGCAATATTAAAAGCCTTTCTACTATCTTTTCTTAGAGCTTTGATTTCATCATTTCACCAAGATGGTTTAGGTTTTCCTCTAGGCTTACTAATGGGACACGAATGCTCTAAAGACTTATTGCAGTCCTTAGTAAAAACGTTTATTAGGCTATCTATCCATATAGGCTGAAAGCGTTGATTTTAAGTGCTTCGTATATTTGTTCCAGTTAGTTCTATTAAGGTTCCGATAGACTGACTTTATTGGAGGACTTTCGTCCAGATTGAACTCAAGGTATCTGTGATCTGAAAATGAATGCTCATCAGAAACTTTCCGTGAGTTTATTTTACAATAAATAAAGTCTGAGACTAAGGTTATCTCTAGGACTTCTTGCATATTATTAGTAACAAAGGTAGGAAGTTGTGCATTAACTTCGCATTCCAAAAATGTAATAATTCTGCAAAAATTGCGGACTTATTGCATAATGAAATTATTGCGCATTTCAAAAATGTACAAAGTCCACAAAAGATGAAATAAGTGCACAAAAATTTGAAATAAGTTCGCAATTCTATAAATCAAATTAAGTAACTAAAATTGAAGCAACTAAATGATATTTATAATTATACATTTATTTATGAATCTTTTACAAATACTTGCATTGCATCTACTACAAGCGGTGTGCAGCAGAGGCAGAAAAGTTCGATTTATTTGCGGCTAAACTAGCAGCTTGTAATGGCATTTGACAATGTCTGCATATTTTCAAATGTCGACAATGTGAAAGAAGAATGTTTGGTACGTTCACAAAGCAAATAATGCATATTATCTCATTTGTATTTGTATTAGATGTAGGCGTGTCCTCATCTTCTTTGGAATCACTTCAGTAGTTTTGAGAAGCTTCATTATTATTATCAACTTCATAATTATCATCAACTTTAAGATCGCAACTCTCCCAAATCTTATTTTCTTTTTAGCTCAGCCTGTTCAGAAAAACAATTGATGTAATTTTTTCACTTTCTAGTTGCTCATTGGTTTCTTTTATTTTTTTAATCTTTCCGCAGATAAGTTTTCTATTTTTTTGCCTACTCCAAACGATCCACCACTTTCTACTAGAACTTCAAACTTTTTACTCTTATGGAAATTCTCGTCCTTAATTTTTTTAACGAACTTAAAATAATTGCCTCTTTTTTTTATCATTTACCCCAGAATAGCATTATAGGCTTCATCTGACCATTATAGGCTTCAACTAAAAAGATAATAATTTTTTTATTTTCGAGTGCGAGGCGAAAGCCGCGATGGGCGCTAGAAATTAGAAAGAATTTTTGAAATTAATATAAGTTTTGTTAGACAAGACATAGAAATTAAAACTTCAGTAATATATTTTTACGAGTGTTAACGATTTTTCTTAGTTATAAAGAGCGCCTAAAAATTGAGCGCCCACTTACAGCGCCTAAAAATTGCACATTGCATCCTATTTTCAAATTTTTTCTTATATGAAATTTTCAAATTTTTGGTGGATACTATTCTAAACAGTTTGTATTATCTTTTGGAAATGTGTGCTTTTAAAAAGCGTTGGTTTACATTCTGCCTTGTTTTATATTGTTGAGAAGCTTTAGTTCTTCAAAAAGTTCTTCTTGTGTTGAATGATTGTGTACCTTTATTAATTCTTTTCTTTCAGAAAATAAAATTATCCTGGCATTACAATTTTTTATATAACACGTATATTTAATTTCAATTTTGTAATATTTATTTTTACAAATAATCCTTTCTGATCTATTACATAGATGTGTTCACTGTTTTTTCTTTTTCCATTTATTTTCACAATTTCAGAATTATTCATTTTTATTCAAATCATTTAGAAAAATATTACCTAGGTAATTATTACCTAAAAATGCTATAACTCCTAAAAAAATCCTATAAGTCCGCAAAACGGTGATTCGACTTTTTTGCGGATTTATTGCATTTTATAATTTTTGGTAAGTAATTTCAAAATATTATTTTACATTTATTTTATATTTTCTTATACTAGGGTCGACAAAAATCCTCAATACAAACCCTATTCGTGAGTGGGACCGGAAATAATCACCAGCTATGTGGTTACTGGAACCATCGGATTGGGATAACCCTGGGACGGATTCAAGGTGTTATACGACCCGTGCCGATGGTCAGCATCGCTGAGGGCCTAGTCGCGAACGGAGTATTCGGAGTACTTGGCGACCCTCCGAATTAATTAGCTTTACCCTATGTGTTTTGTTTGTTGATGAACTGTTTATTTTGTTCTGTCTAATTATTATAAATTTACATCTTTTTATATAAATTAAATACTAAAATCATTATTTACATTTGGAAGTACATTTCTTTTCTGCAAGTACTTTTTTCATTTGCAAGGACATTTCTTGAATTAAGATATGTTTTCTTTAGAATATTATTAGCACCAACGAAGTTTGTTCCTTGATCTGAGTAAATGACTGTACATAATTCTCGCCTGGCCACGAGACAGCGTTTTGCTGCTAAGGATGCATCACTTGTGAGATCTGTTACTACCTCCAGATGTATCGCCTTTATAGAAAGACAAACAAAAAGTGCAATATACGCCTTGCACGATTTCGCTCCTCGTCCACGGCTAAATTTAATAAATATTGGACCACCAAAATCAAGTCCTACAGATGAAAAAGATCTGCCAGGTGATACTCTGGTCTTCGGTAGCGATCCCATGATTTGATTTTGAATTGTACGATTAGAGCGGAAACATATCAAACACTTTCAAAGTATGCGTTTGATTACTGTGATTCCACCATTAATCCAATATTTTAAACCGATAACAGTTTGTGTAGCTTGCGTGTCTGAATGTAACAATTTTCCGTGATAGTATCTGATGATCGAAATTGCTAAATATGAGCGTCCATCAATTAGTATTGGATGTTTTTGTTCATATGATATTGGCGCGAGGGTTAATCTACCGCTCACCCTGAGGAAAGGATTAAGAGCTTTGATTTGACTTGATAGTTTAATCGCTTTATTACCTTTAAATTGCTCAATTTCATCTTTGAAAAAGTGGGTTTGCATGAGCTGTACGCAAGTTTTTCCAGCTGAACTTAATTCTTCCGTTGATAAGTAATTAGTTCGTTTTTCCCTTGGAATAAGTGAATTGTTCTTGAATCGGAAACACAAAGCCGTTATTCTAATCATTCTAATAAAAGATGAATATTGGATGATCCGTTAAGGTTCTGGAAGATTGACAACAGTGCTTAAAGTTACAGTTCTTGCCTCGAGATGCGATATCAGCTGGATTATCCTTACTTTGCATGTGGCGCCATTGTGAACATGTTGAGTTAGATAAAATATTTCTAACACTATTTGCTACATAAGTTTTCCATTTATTTGGATGTTGGCTAGGCCATGATAAGACAATTGTCGAGTCAGTCCAAAAAAATCTGTTTATATCTGTCCATTTGAATGCCTTAGATACTTGCTCCATAAGTTGTAGTACAAGTTGAGCTCCACATAATTCCAAGCGTGGAACAGTTTTTATCGGAGCTACCTTCGACTTTGAAGATAACAAATTGGTTATGTTTTTACCCTCTGGCTTTTCAATGTCGATAACTGCAGCATAAGCTATCATAGAAGCATATGCAAATCCATGTAATTGTATTACATCTCCAGGTTCGTAGTTTATCCAGCGGGCTATATTAATTCCTTGAATATTATAAAGATCATTACGTAAGTTGTTCCATTGATTTTGTAAATAATCTGGCAAAGAGCAATCCCAATCAATTTGCGTTAGCTAAATTAGATCGGTAAATTTCTGCAAGCAGGCGATAGGTAAGGTGGGAGGTCTGTGGCCGGGGGCCAAGTTCAAAGCCGTAAGCAGGGAGAAAATCCCTAGCAGGTCAAGAGCTAGGGTATGGCTGCCTAGGGAACCTGCCGAAGCAGACAAGGTTATCAAAATGATGAAAGTGTCAAATCCCCAACTTCCAACTCACAATTGGAAGATTAGGGGAAACTAGGGGAAGTAGTAGGAGAATCTCGAAAGGCGCTGGTCATTGTCAATAAAGACTCCCTACAACCCCTAGCGAAAGCCAAAGGAGCCATTAGTTACGGCTTCACGGCGGTAACACTGAGTATAAGAGTGTACAGTGTATAAGAAGGATGAGATGGAAGCCTCAAGGAGTATCGGTAAACGCTTAAGTCAAGCCCAAGAGACAGACTCTGACCGATCCGATGCCGTTGACGTAGCATCCTCTTTGGCTCCAAAGGGAGTGAATGCTCCAAAGTCATCGAGGCTGACGATGAAGACGATCTTCTTGTGATCTGATTTAGACAGCTTTTATGACGTCAAAAGCTTTTCAATGGACTTTGAGGATGAAGCTAACGTGACGGTGGTGGAGATTAAAGATGGCTCAGGTAATGAAGCTACTCCAAAATAATCTCCATCACTGCAAAGTGGCTTGCGCCGCACTTGAAATCCACCTCAGGCGAATGGGCGAGGATATTATCTTGATCCCAAGAGCCATGGGTGGCAAAAAACAGGTTCGTGGACTCAACATACCAAGTTACACGTAGTTGTACAATAAAGAGGTGTGCAAACCTAGAGCGTGCATACTTGCTAAAAACATATTAAATTTAATTTTTATGTATAAATACAGTGATGCTGATCTGGTCGCGGCGAGCCTAAAGCTAAAAAACTCAAGGCTCTTGGTTGTTGCGTCGTATCTTCCTCATGACTCGCACCATTCACTTTCTCCATCCAATCTTGCAGGGTTGGTAGCGGATGCTAGAAGGATGAACATTGGGGTCATCATAAGCTGCGACGCCAATGCTCACCATGACATTTGGGGTAGTTCGGATACCAACAAAAGAGGTGAGTCACTTTTTGATTGCATTTTAAGTACTAACCTTCTTACCTTGAACATTGGCAGGGAACCTACCTTTGTTACTAGTAATAGGCAAGAAGTCCTAGACATAACCTTAGTCTCTGACTTCATTTATTCTAAAATAAGCTCATGGAAAGTTTCTGATGAGCATTGCTTTTCAGATCACAGATACCTTGAGTTCAGTCAGGACGAAAGTCCTTCAATAAAGTCACTCTATCGAAATCCTAAGAGAACTGACTGAAACAAATATAAGGATCACTTAAAGTCAACGCTTCCCTCTTTAACATTCCTAAAAATATCCAGGATCTAAATAGCCTAATAAACGTTTTTCCTAAGGCCTGCAATAAGTCCTTAGAGCATTCGTGTTCCATCTGTAAGCCTAGCGGAAAAGCTAAACTACCTTGGTTGAATGATGAAATCAACGCTCTAAGGAAAGATAGTAGGAGGGCTTTCAATAATGCCAAAAAAAACGAATGAGGTACAGGACTGGAGCTCTTATAAAACGGTTCTTAGTCAGTACAAAAAGCACTTAAAAAGGCGAAAAGAAACACCTAAAGACAATCCTGCAGAGGTATAGAAAACGTCCTCGAGGCATCTACACTTAGGAAAATCCTATCGACAAACCCAATGGTACCCAGTCTTCATAAAAAAGGGAATGGTAGCTGGGCTAACATAAGCGAAGAGTCGTTGGACTTACTTATAAAAACCCATTTTCCTGGGTGCACATATAATAGCTCAGAGGTGGATTGTCTGCTGAATCCTCCCCCTACTATCTCAGAGGTGGTGGTTACAGCAGACAAACTACAATGGGCTATAGATAGTCTCAAACCATTAAAGTTAAGCGGACCCGATGTTATTATACCCGCTGAAATCCAGCAAACTTCATCTGCTACCTGGCTTGGCTAAAAGGCATTTTCTGTGGTTGTCTTAATTTGGAGCTTATCTCGGATAAATGGAAACAGGTCAGAGTTGTGTTAATACCCAAGGCCGGAAAAATTAGTCATGTCTATGCGGAGGACTATAAGCCTATCATCCTTCCTTCTAAAAACCTTTGAAAGATTGATCGACATCTATATCCGCTGCAACTTAGATAAAAATCTGTTGTCAGCCTATCAACATGCTTACTGTAAGGGGAAGTCCTTCACACTGCACTTCACACCTTGACCAACTCGATTGAAAGATCTTTAAATTGCAAGGAGTATACTCCTGCAGCATTTATAGACATTGAGGGAGCGTTTAATAACGTCAATCAGGCAGCAATTGTAGACGCACTTATAAGCCTAGGATTAGAACCGGAGCTAAAAGCACTGATACCTAAAATGCTTATTAGTAGAGCCATCAGTGCCAATTTAGGCAACGCTTCTGCAAAAGGGTTTGTGAAGAGAGGGACTCCGCAAGGAAGGGTGCTATTTCCCCTTCTCTGGAATATGGTGGTAACTAAACTGCTTAAAATGCTGGAAGAAGCGGGCTGCACAACAATCGTCGTTGTCAGTGGCAAGTTCCCAGATAGTTCCAGGGAAGTTTTGCAACTTCCGCTAAACAAAATCACAACATGGGCTACAGACTGGGGACTGTAAGTAAATCCACTGAAAACCGAATTGGTCCTTTTTACAAGGAAATATAAAATTCCTAAAATAAAGCCGCCTTCGTTAAGCCGGCTCCATTTTTGTCTTTAACGAAACGGCGAAATTTCTGGGTCTAATTCTAGACAGGAAGTTAAGCTAGAAGGCTAGTATCTCAGAAAGAGTAAAGCAGGCCTCAATAGTACTTTACTCGTGCAAAAAAGCCATTGGTAGGAACTGGGGGCTTCAGCCATACATGACTTACTGGCTCTACACATCCGTAGTAAGACCCATTCTTATGTACGGAGTCCTAGTATGGTGGAAAGCGCAAGACAATGGCTAGGGTTCAAAAAACTGTCACACTATATATAAGTGGCTCTTTAATAACAAACCCTTATGCGGCATTATACATTATGCTTAATCTGATGAGTGTAGAATATTATAGCAAATTTGCAGCAGCAAACACAGCTGCGAGATTAAAAGCTACATCGCAGTGGATCAATTCATGAGTACGTCACTCGGATACCATAAACCAATTCAAGTCCACTCCTGTCTTGGTGGACTACACGTCCCCCACTTACTTCTTCGGGAAATCTCATGTGACGGGCATAGCAAGCTGTGAGAGTTGGAACTCGAACACAGTGATGATCTTCGAAGGATTACAATTCTACACGGATGGCTCAAAAATGAACAGCAGTGTAGGATGCAGGGTCTTCTCAGATAATCTGAATATCAGTCATAATTTCCGATTACCAGACCATTGTAGCGTCTTCCAAGCGGAAATTTTGGCAATTCAAGAATTCAGCCTGCGATAAAATCTCTGGAATCAACATGTACAACCTCGAAGGCTGTAATAAACTGCCGAAAACTTCTCAACGAGATGGCCAAGCAGTTTAGCATTTAGCTTTGCTTGGTACCAGGTCATCGATTTATTCCAGGAAATGAAAAAGCTGATGAACTCGCAAGAATTGGTACAACCTTAAAAGTCCTGCCAGATAGTGCAAGACTAGGAGTACCTCTATCCACAAGCAAAACTTTACTTCGAAAGGAAATAGCGGATATGGTAAATTACAAATGGTCAAACTTGAACTCGTGCAATATGACAAGATTGATATGGCTCAAAACCGATTTAAGACGATCCAATGATCAGCTTTCTCTCAAAAGGGCAGACGTTGGAATGACAACAGGTATAATCACCGGTCACTGTCTAATAGGGAAGCATGCCAGAAGACTTGGCTTATCCGCAAACGACTATTGTAGAGCCTGAGAGACTATTGTAGAGATGAAGAAGAGGAGCAAACTACTCTCCATCTCCTTTGCATATGTCTGGCCTTGTCGGCAAGAAGGAATACCCATTTGAGGCAATATCTCTTGAACAACCTTAGCGATTTAGCAGGTAAAAATGTGAAGAGTATTCTTCGCTTTGCATAAAGCTCAAATTGGTTTTAACGAGTGGGATAGAAAAGCTTCTATGTGGTATCACAATGGACCAAATACGGTTTAAGTGTGCCTTTTTGGCAGCCACCTTAACATAACCTAACCTATTATACTATACTATAAAATCCTCTGACCAATTGCACAACTTCTATAGATGCAAAAACATTTACGTTATCATACTGACTCCCTTAATAAACTCCCCAAAAATTTCATTTTTACATCAGCACAATTAAAAACATGTTGGAATCACATACTTGATGAAATAAAAAAAAAACAAATCTAAACACATAAAATAAAAGAAGCGAGGTACAGTTTATTCATTTTTCTCGCCGTTTGTTTGTGGTGGTAATTTTTGCCAGTTTTTTAATCATTGAGAAAAAATGGTCCAAGCTAAAAACACATTCAGGGTTGAGTTCGTGACTATATGTCAAAAATTGTTTGAATGCCGGCGACTTTTTTGCCCGGCTGAAAAATTTATATTTTACAATTTTGTAGCGGCGAAATCAATATATATAGTTATATTCTGACATTAAAATTTTAAAACAATTTTTGTAGATAGGTTAAGATAATAATATGTCATTTGAAGTAAAATTAATCGATCAAGTAATAAGGAAAATAGTAAATTAAATGAAGACACATTCATTCTTGTTAGTTTCAAAAAATGTTCTTCATACTTTTCTTTTATTTGCATATAATATTTTACGAAGAAATCATCTTGTTCGGATCTTAATTTGCTACGTAATTCGAATTCACCTACTAACCGCTACGATATTTTTTTTTTGTTACATTTAAAACAATCCCAATAATCGAAATAGTTTTAATATTTTTTAAAATTTTACTCTCTATTTTTCTTTAGTTTTAAAAAAAAAATTTTATGTCAATAAAAAACAGCTGTTTTCGGCGCAAAATTTTCGATCTGAAATTCGCCCACCGCCGGCGACCGATGGCCTGAATATGTTTATCCCTTTTAGCTCGAGCTAAAACTTTACGTTTTCTGTTTAGAAATTCACACGAAATTTAAAAGAATATGACACTTGGACACCTATTAAATAATTAGTGTTATTATTTTTTGCAAAAATATTTCTATCAAACTTAGTGTTTTCGTAATGACATAATATTTATCTAAATATGCCGAATTTTATATTAAATTTTCTACATTATATCAAAAATTTTAACTTTATTTAACGATTTAACAAACCTACTTTCAAGTCTCTTGCGTTTATTTTTTTTTTTGCTTGAAAAAAGTTTACTGAATTTATTATACCCGCTGAAATCCAGCAAACTTCATCTGCTACCCTGGCTTGGCTAAAAGGCATTTTCTGTGGTTGTCTTAATTTGAAGCTTATCTCGGTTAAATGGAAGCAGGTCAGAGTCGTGTTAATACCCAAGACCGGAAAAAGTAGTCACGTCTATGCGAAGGACTATAAGCCTATCATCCTTCCTTCTAAAAACCTTTGAAAGATTGATCGACATCTATATCCGCTGCAACTTAGATAAAAATCTGTTGTCAGCCTATCAACATGCTTACTGCAAGGGGAAGTGCTTCACACTGTACTTCACACCTTGACCAACTCGATTGAAAGATCTTTAAATTGCAAGGAGTATACTCCTGCAGCATTTATAGACATTGAGGGAGCGTTTAATAACGTCAATCAGGCAGCAATTGTAGACGCACTTATAAGCCTAGGATTAGAACCGGAGCTAAAAGCACTGATACCTAAAATGCTTATTAGTAGAGCCATCAGTGCCAATTTAGGCAACGCTTCTGCAAAAGGGTTTGTGAAGAGAGGGACTCCGCAAGGAAGGGTGCTATTTCCCCTTCTCTGGAATATGGTGGTAACTAAACTGCTTAAAATGCTGGAAGAAGCGGGCTGCACAACAATCGTCGTTGTCAGTGGCAAGTTCCCAGATAGTTCCAGGGAAGTTTTGCAACTTCCGCTAAACAAAATCACAACATGGGCTACAGACTGGGGACTGTAAGTAAATCCACTGAAAACCGAATTGGTCCTTTTTCTAGAACAGCTGGAACAGCTGTTTTCGGCGCAAAATTTTCGATCCGAAATTCGTCCACCGCCGGCGGCCGATGGCCTGAATATGTTTATCCCTTTTAGCTCGAGCTAAAACTTTACGTTTTCTGTTTAGAAATTCACACGAAATTTAAAAGAATATGACACTTGGACACCTATTAAATAATTAGTGTTATTTTTTTTTGCAAAAATATTTCTATCAAACTTAGTGTTTTCGTAATGACATAATATTTATCTAAATATGCCGAATTTTATATTAAATTTTCTACATTATATCAAAAATTTTAACTTTATTTAACGATTTAACAAACCTACTTTCAAGTCTCTTGCGTTTATTTTTTTTTTTGCTTGAAAAAAGTTTACTGAATTTATTTTATTTAAATGTACTTTGGAAGAGGCCTTTGGTATATTTAATAAAAGATTCATGTCTCTGATAATGAAATTTCATAAATTTTCGGCCGTTTTTGTTTTTGTGGCGCTTGTTTTATGTTATTTTTTTCTTCTTTTTTAAGAAAAATATTCGTTTCTATAATATTTAGAAAGTTTCTGACTTCCGTTATGAAATATAATTATCTAAGTCTGCCGAATTTTATATTAATAAAACAAATTTGAATATTTTATGTTATATCAAAAATTCAGCTTAAACATCAAAATTTCAACCTAAATAAACAAAACTACTTTAAAGTCTGTTTGGAAGCTTTCACTAGCTTTTATAATAGTGAAAACAAAATCAAGAATAAAGTCGGCCTATTATTTTTTCCTTATAAATATAATTTTCCATGTTATTTCCCTCATTTTTTTGTTTGTGTCTCGAATAATACTTTTAGTCAAAGATTTGCGTCTTTGATAATAAAATTTTAAATTATTAAATTATTTTTAAATTATTAAAATTTTATTATCAGAAAAATCTAAACACAAAACTTAAATAAATATACAGAAATATCATCATTGCCAGTTTAGTTTACATTTTTTTTACATGTTGGCAAGGTCCCGCCAACATCTTGTATATAATATTATAGATTAACAGAATTTACCTTTAGAAAATAAAACAATTAAATGCGATGTATTTATAGAATATAATGCTGCATTTACATTAGATAATATACATTTTGAGTTGATACCATCAACACGTTAAGTAACGGTAACGAACTTTAACAAAAAACATAATTAAATTTTTTTTCTCTTGTTTTATTCTTGTTTTTAAATTACATGATTAACTAACTTTAAATTTAAATATTAATTTATCATAAAAATATTTAAAAGGTGCTAACTTTCAAAATTCAATATTATTTTGCAAATTTTTTTATTTTATACTGCTGTTGCTTAAATATCATATTTCTATTTGGGTCATTTAAGTTTGTTTTTACATTTGTTTAAATATTAACTGTATAATTTCAAAACTGACCTTAACTCCCGATAAAAACTTCAAAATCACACCATCAGCACAGAAAACGTCACTTCTTTTTAATTCTTTTGCCACTTCTTTTAAGAAAGTAAATGTACATACTTATACATTATCAAACTTACAACACAACAACACTGATTGTGTTTTATCTAATAACATTTTTACTTTACTTAAATTATTTCTTTATAAAAAGCACTGTTTACTTCCCACATTTAATAAATTCACTAATTTCTCAAGTCAATTTCTCACATTACCAATTAATACAGATAATGATGATAATGACAATATCGATGATTGTATTAATGTTATTAATAGTATTAGTAATAATTACAGTAATAATAATGAAACAATTATAAAAATAATAATAATAATAACAGTAATAATAATAATAATGATGATAATGATAATGACAGTATTGATCTTAAAGCATTAATGTTCTTAATAATAATAAGAATAATAATGTCAATAATGATAACATTAATAATAATAATAAAAATGGTGATAATAATAATGACAATAATAACAATAATACATTAGAATTGAAACAAAAAAATATCATCTTTATTTGATATAAAACTTAACACTTCTAATACATATTCAGATAATTCCTTGAGTAATGGTAATAATGCTAATTCTGTGATTAATAATAAAATGACTACTATTCATAAGTATGATAATTTTACTGAAAGGCCAACACAAATTTCGGATTTTGCGCTGGGTGCTACGAAACCCCCTATTGGGGGTTTTGGCCGTGGGAACCGTTGGCTCCCCAATCAAATGATAATACTTTCATTCAACCTTCAGTTAGAATGATTAAATAATTATAGTTAGAATGATTAAGAATCGTTAAATGAACAAGATAAAATATATGCCCTTTCAAGATTAAGAGATGAAAGAATATATAATCTTATGAGATTATACTTCTCTTACTTGCATGACAACTCCTATAATTGGGTTATTGAGGGAAAAACAAAGATTAACGTTTTAGTACTTTTACATAATGAAGGGCTTCCAATGAATTTCAAAACTCTTTATGACCTCTTTGTAAACTATCATGAGTCTATTGGCGTGCTCATTAAAAAGATGCAACAAGACTTAAAAGCCTTTCGTAGTTATTGTAATAGTAACTACTATAATCACTTACAGCGATCGAGAGAAAGTTATAATAAGTTTTTTCTTGCCAAAAGTTAAAAATAACTTAATCACTGTATCAACAATAAAGAATAAAGACCCGACAAGTAATATCTCATTATATTATCAAAATGTAAGAGGATTACGCACTAAAACAACACAAGTTTTTAGTAACTCCAAGGTACTAAACTCGGGTATATTTATGCTTATTGAGACTTGGCTATCACCTTCTATCAATTCTCTTAAATGATTTGACAATTCCTACTTAATTTACAGGAAAGATAGATATCAAAATGATATTGATATTTTAAATAATTCTTGGTTCCTAAGGGTGGAGGTGTTCTTATATCAGTTAAGAGTGACTTTAACTCTTCACAGGTAGAAATACCTGATTTAATAAACTGTGATGTAATAGCAGTTAAAATTGATTTAAATGTTTTAAATTTTTATATTTTATGTTGCTACATTCCTCCAAATAATAATATAAAAGTTTATCAAGATTTCTGCTTAGTTGTTGATTCTTTGAATAATAAATTAAATGACCTTGAGGTACTCATATTATGTGGAGATTTTAATTTGCCAAATATTAAATATCACGAGGAAGGTTTCTACAATCCGACTAATTTAACCTCTAATGTCGAATCGACAGTTATAGATTTTTATATAGATATTTATATGATATTTTAGATAGAGTTATAGTTTGCTTGCATGTGGACTTCAATAAGTTTCTTCTACTAAAAATCTATTAAACAAACAATTAGACCTTCTTCTTACTTCTGACTGGGTAACAGGAACATTGACGGCAATAATAACAATGTTCTGTCTAAACGATTTGACTGATTGAATTGAAAATTTGTACAAATGTTCTTCTTAGCTTTAGGCGGGTACCAAAGAAATTTGATTGCAATACATTAACCGTCTTCTTTACTAAGTTTATACATTTAGCCGGATAATTTACTAAGTTCACTTGGTTACGATCCATTAACCCGTTTTGGCCCAAGGGATAATAAAATTTTTAAATTTCTTTGTTGGCTTTGTACAAATGTTTTTCTTAACTTTAGGCGGGTACCGAAGCAATTTGGTTGGAATATATTACCCGGATTGAACCGGCGGGCTTCCAAAAATTTTTTATTTCCGATTTATGTCCAATTTTGTATGGTGGTTTTATGGTCTGAAAAAAAACCTGACAAAAATGTTTATAACGCTCCGGTAACCCGTTTTGGCACGAGAGCCGAACGAAGTTCATTAAATTTTTTTGTTGTCCTGCTTAAACCGGCGTATCAATATCAAAAAAAAATATCAAAAATATTCTGTCAATTTTTGTATTGTTATTATATTATTAAAAAGACATTTCCAACAGACTCTACTTTTGTCTATATTGTTTTTAATATTCTGTAAAAAGCTTTCAATACAAATTTCTAATATATAATAGTAATATTATTAAGTACCTTAAAAATAATATTAAGTACCTTAAGAATACTGTGTTTAAGTTTTAACAACATAACATTTGTGGCCGTTATTAAAGAACAGAAATAATTTCCTCCATACGATAATCGTCATGTCATCATTCAGAAATGCATTACTAACATGTGGTCTACCTATATGAGATGCATGTGTATAATATATTTCTCAAAAAATATCATTGAAATATGTACATACTATATGTATAATGTGCTTATGTTAAAAATAGTATAAACACAATCAATTAAATTTGAAAGCATATTCACATTTCTCTACATTATTTAATTAATGAGTACATAAATATTTAAAGAACAGAAACCATTACATTTTTATCCGTATACAGTTTTTCCATATATTTTTAGCATATATCAGTTTGAAAACGTAATTACGTATTAGAAAAAGTTAACGTATAAAAATTCTGATTGATTTATAAGGGTAAAAAACAATTCCCTCTTTTTTTTATTAAAAATATGTTAAACACAACCTGAGATGTATATGCATTTAAAAAGAAGTTTTTTCAAAATTTGAAGAGGTTTAAGAGAGGCAGGAGCTGTAACGGTGAGGCTATATAAAAAAGTTGTTTTACTACATTGCTCTTTTAAGACATCTATGCATGGTAAATTCATAAAAACATGAAGTGTCATTACTTTATTACATTATTACGAAAAAAAAAGTATTACATTATGGTCTTTTATAATTGAAACGTTTCGGTATTAACGAATAATAACTTGTGAAAACTAACTTCGTCCTAATAGTATACTCAATAGATTAGGTACTAATTCCTTTAAAGATTTTTTGTAAACAAATTGTCTCTAATTCTTCCCTCTGTTTATTCAATTTGCTAAAAAAAAATTAATTAAATGTAACAAAAATTAAAATATTGACTATCAGCATCTGTAAATGGGGTCGTGGTCTTCTCAGATAAGCTGAATACCAGTCATAATTTCTGATTACCAGACCATTGCAACGCCTTCCAAGCGGAAATTATGGCAATTCAAGAAACCTTGATTCTACTGAATAGAAGTGTTTTGACAGTAAAGCAAGTGCGTATTCTGTCAGATAGTCAGGCTGCATTAAAATCTCCTGCCGGATAGGACAAGATTAGGGGTAACTCTATCCACAAGCGAAACGTTACTTCGAAAGGAAATAACGGATATGATAAATTACAACTGGTCAAACTTGAACTCGTGCAAAATCATAAGATTGATATGGCTCAAAACCGATTATTTAGAAGACGATCCAACGATCTGCTTTCTCTCAAAAGGGCAGACATTGGAATGACAACGGGTATAATCACCGGTCACTGTCTAATAGGGAAGCATGCCAGAAGACTTGGCTTATCCGCAAACGACTATTGTAGAGCCTGCAAAGATGAAGAAGAGGAGGAAACTACTCTCCATCTCCTTTGCACATGCCCGGCCTTGTCGGCAAGAAGGAATACCCATTTGGGGCAATATCTCTTCGACAGCCTTAGCAATCTGGCAAGTAAAAATGTGAAGGGTATTCTTCGCTTTGCAAAAAGCTCAAATTGGTTTTAACGAGTGGGATAGAAAATCTTCTAGGTGGTATCACAATAGCCAAATACGGTCTAAGTGTGCATTTTTGGCCGCCATCTTAACGTAACTTAAATTTTGTAAATTTTTTCAACGGTTTTGTAATGGGAGTAAATGCTTCTTCTAAACTTTTACGAGTTTTAATTAAATTTATCATAAGTTGCTCATCCATTTTTTTTAAGTGCTAACTGATCCATTAAATGATTAACTGCAAAATATCAACTGAACTATTCTGTTGCTAACTGCTAACTGACCTGTTCAGTTAGTAACTACAGTTGACATCAGAACTTACATGATCATTATAGATATGTTTTAAATTTAAATCATCACGTTTGGATACCATCAGAAAGTTTGGATTATCTCTAACTAAATACTTTGGTATTTTTGTATATGATTGACATAAATAAAAGCTATCTATTCCTTGGTGACGTCCCATAGAAAAATATGTACTTATATTATCTTGCTTTTCGCAAGCTACATCATCAAATATAAATATCGAGTTTGGTTCAAAAGCTGACGGTTTAATTACATCAACATTATTTGAAAATTCATTATATTCCATTCCTTTAATTGGATTTATTACTTTTTTTAAAAATTCATATTTAGGTTGATGCAATGATTTCGAGTAAATGTATATGTTTTGAAATTTGAGTCCTTTAGGATCTAAAAGCATACTGAGCATAACATTTATTTTACCCACAATTTGAGGTTCCAACTATTAACCTCTTATACTATCTGGAAAGAATTCACCATGTTTTTTGATTTTTTCTTAGAATTTTGATCAAAATTTTTAACTTTAACCCCATTATCTATTTTTATAAATTTCATTATTTAGGTCTTTATTTGAATCCAAAAACCATTTAGTAAGCTACCCAAAAGATCACTTACAAATTATGATTTACAAGAATTTGGAGGAAAATATTTAAGACATTTGCATATAGTTTTTATGAGAGATAATTTACATGCAAACAAACCTCGAAAATTTGATTGCGGCGTAATAAATTTAGATAATTCTATTACAAAAAGAATGCATTCGTTAGCTTATTTTAAAAATGCAGAAATAACTCAATATTTTGATAGTTTCGAAAATTTACGACCACGATTAGAAGTAATTACTTAATTATTTAGGAGATAAGCTTGTATTTAATTATAATAAATATCAAGACTTTAATTCATAATTGTGGTCATTTATGTTTAAAATTTTTATTTCATGTTGTTAAAAAATAAAATTGTCTGTTTTTTTTAATTATTATTCCAGCTTTATTAAAATTAACCTACATTAACCATTTTATTGAAGTTCAAGAGTATTTCTTTCTATTTAAATAAAAAAGAAATAAAAACTAGCTGATAAAGAATAATTAAAATTTAGTTGTACTTAAAAAAGAAATTTAAAGTAAAAGCATAACTAGAAGATATTATTATGATGATGATGAATTAGCCTTGAAAATATACGAGTATAAAAGCAGAATCCACTTCTGAAATATGAACTGTTAATAATAAAGTATATCAGAGAATAAATAATAAATAAAAAAAAATAAAAATATCTCATTATTTGACTAATGACCAAAAAAATGTTGACAACTACAATGAATAAAGAGTTTTGACCAAATCTATAAATAAAGCCAACGTAGAATGGCACACATATTAAAATAAAGTGACTAGATCAACTAAAGTTATGGGAAGTAATTTTCATCCATCATGTCAGCCAGAATATATTAAAAAAGAACTCCTTAATAGAGGTTTTAAATGCCTAATTGTGACAAATAAAGTTAAAAATACTAAAGATAAAAATGTACCTATCTTAACAAAGCTTCCACTATTTATGTTATCTTTTGATCATCCGGAAGAAATAAATAGAATAGAATAGAAAATACAAAATAGAATACTGACAGCACATAAAAGTTAAAACTGAAGCTATCAGAAGTAGTAAGTTCATTCCACAGTGTAAAAGATGCCGTAGATTTGGATATATACAAAAATTCTGCCAAAGACAGGCTAAATATGTAAAATGTACTGGAAATTATATGACAGTAGAGTGTAGTAAAAAAGAAAATATCGAAGCCAAGTGCGTAAACCCTGCTAGATATCGTATGTTTGGTGGCAAAAGAATTGTAAAAAGAAGATTAAATATGCACAAACCCAAACAACCAAATGTATAAAAAACATCGCAAAAAGCTTTATGCAAAACTTGTTGCTAAAAATTGGCGAAATTTTCATGACATTAAATAAAATAGAAAATGGATTTTATGTATATCGAGGAACACCTAAAAGAATTATAAAAAATGTATCTAAATAAAATACATTTAGCAACTTGGAATGCTAACGGTGTTCTAAATAGAAAACAGAAACTAGAAATTTTCCTAAGAACTAAAAATATTGATGTATGTCTGCTATCAGAGACTCACTTGACAATAAACACAAAGTTTCAGATGCAAGATTACGAATGCTATAACGCAGTGCACCCTGGTAGCCGAGAGCAGGTAGTGCAATACTAATTAAAAGCACTATAAAACATAATGAAGAAATCAAAGTTGAGTCTGAAGAAGTTCACCTTGCTATGATAAAAATTTCATCTACTAAACAAGATTTTAATGTTGGTGCAGTATACTGTCCACAAAATTGCACCACAAAGAAAAATATCTTTAAAGAACTCCTAAATGTCCATGCCACAATGACATAAATTTCTGCTAGGAGGGGATTACAATGCCAAACATAGAGATTGGAGTTCTAGAACAAGCTCAACTAGAGGTATAGAGCTAAGAAAAGCTATTCAAGAGTGAGGTTAATGCTGTCATTCGACTGGCAAACCAACTTACTGTCCCACAGACCTAATTCACTTTTTAATAACCAAACAATTTCAGGCAACTTTATTAATTTAGCAGATAATCATAATTTAGATTCTGATCACTCTGCTGTCATACTAAATCTGAGTGAAAATATAAATAGAAAACGAAATAAGCCCACACTGACAAATAATTCCACAGATTAGGTTAGCTTTAAATATAAAATCACAAACAATATTAACCTAAAAATAAATTTACAATCAAAGGAACAATTACATCTGGAGTTAGAAGGCTTTATTAATATAATTCAAAAACCTACATGGAATAATACAAGAATGATTTAGTATAGGTCAGCAGCAAATAATTATCCTTAAGGGATAACTGATTTAATAAAAATAAAAGAAGGGCTCAACGTAGATGGCAACAATCTCGTCATCCTGAAGATAAAAAGATTTTGAACAGATGCTCAATATCGCTTAAAGGAAAAACTCAGATTTTAAAATCAGTATCATATGAAAATTATACATAAAGCTTATCAACAACAAAAGAAACAAATTGTTCGTTGTGAAAAGCAACAAAGAGTGTAAAAAAACCGATGAAGCACGTTGCATGACGTCAGACAGCAGTTGGGGAAAGGATAATAAAGAAAAAGCCTAATTATTTGCAGATCACTTGGAAAATATTTTCAAACCAAACGAAATAAACTCAGATCTTTTACTAGATCTATTACTCCATTTACACAAGAAAAAATTAGTGAAGAAATAAGAACACTAAAGTTAAATAAAGCTCCAGATTTTTTAACAAAAATCATAAATGTAGCAATAAAATTGAAATATGTTCCAAGTGCTTGGAAAGTAACAGAAGTTATTATAATAGCAAAACCAGGAAAGCCATTATATGAGGGAAAATCTTATAGGTCAATATCTCCGCTACAAATTATGTCAAAACTTTATGAGATGTTGTTATTAAAAAGGCTGAAACCAATTATACAAAATAGAAATTTAATTCCAAATCACCAATTTTAAATTAGAGCCAAGCATGCACCAATTGACCAAGTACATAGAAAAACAAATATTCTAAAAAAAGCGTTTGAAGAAAAACAAATATGCTCTACAATATTTCTAGAAGTAGCGCAAGCGTTTGCCAAAGTTTGGCACGAAGGATTATTATTTAAATTAAGGAAATTGATACCGTTACAATTAATGGAGATACTCGAATCGTACTTATCTGAAAGATTATTTAGAATTAAACAAGAAGAAGAGTACCCCACACTAAGAGAAATAAAATCAGATGTGCCTCATGACAGTATTCTAGGTCCTATACTGTACACATGTGATCTACCAGAAGTAGAAAATGTAATTGTAGCAACATTTGCTGACGGTACTGCAATATTAGAAGTAGGATGAAATATTGACGAAGCTACAAGAAAATCACAGAAAACTAGTGAAAAGTATGTTGTTTGACGAACAAATAGAAATAAAACTTATTGAAAGTAAATCTGTTCATGTTAATTTTACAAACAGAATTATAGAAAACCCACCAAAAATAAATTTAAATGGTGTAAAGAAATCAATCGAAAATTCAGCAAAATATCTAGGAATGATACTGGATCTAAAGCTAAGGTGGATAGAGAAAATTACTGTCTCTTATAGTCCTAAGTCTAAACTAACAATACATAATAAAGTGTTAATTTACAACCAAGAAATTAAACCAAGCAAGGGTTGTGCAGAGCAAACGCATATTAAAAAAATACAAACTCTTCAGAACAAAGCTCTACGTAACATAGTAAGTACTCCCTGATTTGTACGTAATAGTGACATTCATAGAGATTTAAGAATCCCCAAAGTTATGGATGAAATAAACAGATATGCCACAAAGCATATAGCTCTTCTAGAAGAACATATAAAAAAGCTGCGAAGCTGCTCAATTAATAAATAATCAGATTATTATATGAAGGCTTAAAAGAAAAAGACCTTTAGATTTAGCACAAAGTACAGATTTCCTTCGGGAAAGTACATAAAACCTATACTCAAACAAGATAGCATAAAATTAAGTGTTAGTTAATTTGACTAATTTTAATAGAAGAAGGGTGTGATTTAGCCGGTAAGAATCCGAAGGGTGTGATTTAGCCGGTAGCACATGTGCTACCCGACGCATTGTATCTTTTGATGATTTCCACCTACCCACGTTAAAAAAAATAAAAAATCAATGCTTAAATTATCAACAACCATTTGTTTTGCAGAATTCTTAACAAAATTTTTTTTGCCAGCTTTAATGAAATACATTTTTGAACTAGGTTTTTTTAATTCTAAAATAATTTTTTCACACATTTCATCTTTAAACATAATACTTAATCCCTAATACTTTTTTATTTACAGATCGGATAACTTGAAATGAAATTTGATGTTATATTGAATATTTTTTTATAGTCTTTCTCTAACAAATTGCATGTATGCGGCTAATGTCCCATTATAGGTCTTCCCTATTGGTATACACGCAATTTACCGTATATTTATCCAGCGCAGTAAACGCTGATCAATATGGTAAAGTTAGTTGCTGTTTTCTTAGTTTTACAGATTAAAGCAGACTTGAACAAAGTTAATTGCTCTGATAAAATAATAAATATAATATAAAATAAGTCAAACAAAGTCCATATGTGATAATTAACCAAAATTTTACCAAAATATAATTGCATACAAAAATGAATCAGTTACATAAAAAAAATCTTAACGTTAAAAGTACTCCACACTAAGAGAAATAAAAGCAGGTGTGCTTCAAGGCAGCATTCTAGGTCCTACACTGTATTTGCGTTACACAATATAACGCAAAGAAGTAGAAAATTTAACTGTAGCAAAGAAGTAGAAAATTTAACTGTAGTTAATAGAAGTAGAAAATGTAACTGTAGCAAAATTTGCTGACGATATTGGCAGTAGGATCAAATATTGACGAAGCTACAAGAAAATTACAGAAATCAAGTAAAAAAGTATGTTATTGGACGAAAAAATGGAAAAGAAAACTTAATGAAAATAAATTTGTTCATGTTAATTTTTTAAACACAATTATAGGAAACATACTAAAAGTAAATTTAAATGGTGCAAAATATCTAGAAAAGACACTGGATGTCAAGCTAAGGTGGAATAAACACGTTTAAAAAAAACTAGGACTTGAAAATAAACATAGAGAAAATAACTGGCTCGTACGTCCCAAGTCTAAACTAACCATACATAATAAAGTGTTAATTTACAATCAAGTAATTAAAGCAAGTTTTAAACATATATGGCATTCAACTTTGGTGTTGTGCCAAGCAAACGTATATTAAAAAAGTACAAACTTTTCAGAAGAGTTTGACTAGTTTTAATATAGGAAGGGTATGGTTCAGCCGGTAAGAATCCCGTATGCACATGTGTTACGGAGTGCATTGTATCTTTTGAAGATTCCCACTTACCAAAAAAAAAAAAATTTCAATTAAAGACATATCAATAACATTAATTTTAAACGGAAACTCTTCCATGTTAACGACTAATTTTTTTCCCCCTATATACGTAAATGGGAAAGAATATATCTGCTGTTTAGTAGATTTTCAAACATATAATTAAATACCAAATATAGGAAAATAATAGATTTCTTATTGATGATAAATCCACCATAATTCCCACATGTTGATATGAAGTTGAAAATATTGAAACATTTCTCAGACAAAAGTTAGATATGAAGGGAAATGCAAAATTAATACAAAATTAATTATAAGACCTAATAATAATACATTAAAATGCAAAATTTTTGCTGATAAGGAAATTGATTTTGAAAGAGAAGATAGGGGTACTATTCGCAGATTCTTAGGTTTTAGTAGAAAAAATTATTAGCAATAAATAGCGTACTTCAGATTTTTTCGTTGAATTCAATAAAGTAAATATAATAAGAGTGGAATGAAATATTATTTTCGGAACTTAAAAGAAGCTCACATTTTGCATGAATTCTATATTAACAACAGTCCTGACTACAAAATAATTGAAGTTCCTAAGAGTGTAATTTATGTACCAGTAACTGTTAATTAGACAGAATCAGAACCAACGGTTTAATCCATTAAAGTTATTCAAAGGAGTAGAAGGTGTCAGCTCACAACTAAAATATAAAAAACCTTTATCATTTGAAAATAAGGAACATCTAAAATCCCTTGGGTATTTATTAAACACAAAATAAAATGGAGCTTTTTATTGATCATGTTTTTAATGAAACTATAACTAACGCTCAATGGCATTCATATTCGCCATTCGTAAATTAATTTGGATTAAGTGATAGTATTCGAATACAAATACAAAATCAGAATTTAAATATATTACCATCAACAAGTCAAATTTATGCAGAAGAATATCTCTCAAAAAGTGGCGGATCAGCTGTTGCACCTACCAAACTAGTCAATAATGCTGTACCATTTCTATTTGATGAAATTCGTTATGAAATTAATGGTAAAGAAATTGATCATAATCATAATGTTAGAATAACGTCAACATTAAAAAACATTTCACTCAACCAAAATGAAACTAAATGCAATAGAAGTGGGTTACCTAATGAACCTTGTAAAATGGATGAACTTTATTTCAATTTTTGTATACACTTAAAGAGATTATTAAGATTTGCAGGAGGTTTTAAAAATATTATTGCAAATGCAAAACATCAATTGATATTAACTCCCTCTCGATCAAATGATAATTCATTATTTTGTAGTAATGCTAATGCTATAAGCGAAAAACCAAAACCATTGGCATTACAAAAATATATTGGAAGGTTCAACATATTAACTTAGATAATTAACTCTTGCTCCCGATCAAATGATAACTCATTATTTTGTAGTAATGCTAACTCGTTCTCGATCAAATGATAATTCATTATTTTGTAGTAATGCTAATGCTATAAGCGAAAAACTAAAAAGATTGGTACTACAAAAATATATTGCAAGGTTCAACATATTAACTTAGCTGATAATTCTAAATTAAATTTATACAAAAGCATTGAAAATGGTTCAGTTATAAAAATTCCTTTTAAAAATTGAGATTTACATGAGTATCCTACATTACCAGCAGTGCACATAAATAAATAAATCTATAGTTATTTTCATAGTTCCAAAAATCGTAATTAGGATATAGAGTTTTAAATTACGGGGACGTTATTTTTTTAGTTTTTATTACGCCCTTGTTTCCTTATTTGGAACTACAGAGACCCAGTTTTTATAAGAGCAACTTATAAACGTCGTTGTTCGCTTATTTTGGAACTACATAGAGGCGATAACTTAATAAAATTTTATAATTGCGTAAAAGGTGTATATTTTACTGTAGTTATGGTAACTACAAGAAACTAATTTGTTTTTAAGCTTTTTCTTTTTGTTTACTTTATGTTTTTCATTTATTACATTCTTTCATTTAATATTCCAACATCAATTCAAGAGCTAAAAATAAAATAAAACTAAAAGTTTTTAAATCTTTTAAAAACGAATATAAAAAAACGAAAAAATTACTATAGATGAACAACCTCGTTTTATAGAAAAGAAAGAAAACAGATATAGTTTTATAAAAATAAACCTAAATAAAGTCATATTTATCCCTGCGGAGAAACAATTTCTCGTACTATATAGTAGCATGCAGAACCATAAGGTAGCTAAAACTTTGTAGTTTTAAACTGACGTTTTTGCGACGGTTTTCCTCAACTCGTATTCGTAACTTTATGGTGACATTTATTAGAATTTGCTACTATGAGGTAACAATTAAGTTCTGAATAAAACGTCATTCTAATGGCCTCCACGACTTCTTTTGCAAGAACGAATTCGATGAACCCAATTTTCCACTAAATCAAGTTGTATGTCATGAATGGAACGTTCAATATTAACTTCTAAAGCTTGAAAGGAGTCTAGTTTATTGCTAAAGACCAATGACTTTAAATAACCAAAAGAAATAGTTTAATGGTTTTAAATCACAACTTCTTGGAGGCCATTCAATATCACAATTTCTTGAAATAATCGAATCTCCAAACTTTTCTCGCAATAATTCGGTTGTTGCACCGTCTTGTTGGAACCAGATGTTGTCAAGATCAACTTCTTCCAATTTCGTCCATACAAAGTTGGTTATCATCGGTCTATACCGCTCTACATTGATAGTAACGATGTTACCAGCTTCATTTCGAAAGAAGTACGGACCGATGATTCCACCAGACCAAAACCCACAGCAAACTGTCAATTTAGGTGAATGTAATGGTTGTTCATGAATAATTTGTGGATTTTATTAGCACCAGAATCGACAGTTTTGTTATGACATACTACTCGATTTAGTGGAAAAAGTGTTCGAAAATTGGGTTCATCGAATTCGTTCCTGCAAAAGAATCGTGGAGGCGATTTGAATGACGTTTTATTCAGAACTTAATTGTATCGATTGTACTTCACATTAATTAAAAAAAATTTGAATTTCCTTAACAATTAGTGTTTTTTTTTTAAAAGAAATCATATCACTCAAATTGGAAAACCCTGTACAATGGAAGACTTATTTTGATGAATTCCAATTCGATTCTACAAATTTTATTATTCATGTAGATGTTCGCTTTAATTATGTGCGATATTAAATATTTTTTAAATATATATTTCAAAAAAATAGATAAACGAAATAAAGTAATAAATAATTTTTTTTTTATTTTATTTATTAGAAATTACAAAATTAGTCATAGTTTACAATATTAACTTATACAATACTTGAAATTTATAATCTTTACTCTCTTATTTTACTGTTTATTTCTATCATTATATAAATTACAAACAAATTACATTTGATAATGCACAGTAGTGGATAACCCACTAGTGCTGTGTAGCATTTATTATTATTTTTTTTTTATTTTCCACTGTTTAGTAATTAATATATATTATTTTATTTTAGTTAATACAAATTTTATTATTTTGTTGTTATTTGTTGTGGGGTATACATTTTCGATATTATTTTAGTTTATTTATGTATTATATTTAAAATTAAATCTATAAAATTATTTAAATTAATTATATTAATTATATTTTATTTTTCGCATTCACAACAAGGGTAACGAGGAAGAATACAGTTGCCTTTGTCAACTCTTAGATACCCATACGAACCGTTAGTATGTTCACAGCCTGTCACTCTGCTTACAATATTATTTTTTTAATATTTTAGTATTTTAAAATAATTTGGGTGAATTTTATGATTTCTAGAACTATGGGTTGTACATATATTCAAACTATATGTTTATACATTCTCTGAAAGCAGATTTTAACCTTCCACATACCGATTATCAATCCAAAACTTTTTCAAATATTCTATATAGTACCATTTAATACTAAGCGGTAAATGTATATTAAATTTAATTAGTACAAAATAGTAAATATAATTTTAAATATTATATTATATTTAAATATTCCATTGACAGAATAATTTCTTATAAGTACAATAAAATACATATATGTATGTATGTAAATACGGCGCTATATAATATACATCTATACTCTTATCATTCATTCATCAGTGACATATACGATATGTAAATAAACATGATATTATATAAGTATGTATGTATATCAATATCATATAAATAAAAATTCTTCAAGCAACCGTTATATTGTTTATTTATTTACATTTTTTTGTACTACGCATTTTATCCTCAACAATTTCAAATTATCGAGTAAAACAAAATGCAAAAAATTCGTTAAAGAAATTTGTTAGAAAATTTGAAAAAATCAAGTAACATTTTCGTCAATTATAAAGTAACCCTATATTATTAATAAAAAAAGTTGTTAACAGAAATAAGAAATAAGATAATATTTAAAACTAATAAAAGTAGTAATCGTTTGGCGTTTTCAAAATGAAGATATACTTTATACAACTTTTGCTATAACAATTTAAATATAGAGCTTTTTTGAACCTTTGGGAGCTGTAGCTCCGTAACGGGTGGGACTACAAAAAAAAAGTATTAAAAATAAAATTAATATTTTTGTGAGATCTATCAGCAGTTAAAATTTCATAGCTCTATTTCAAAAAAAATGTCGGGATCTAAAAGTTAGGTGTTCGAGAGCTACCTTAAGGTTTGGTCCAAACTCAACCAAAACAAATAGGGAACC
This sequence comes from Poecilobothrus nobilitatus, assembly GCA_947095535.1. Classification (NCBI taxonomy): domain Eukaryota; kingdom Metazoa; phylum Arthropoda; class Insecta; order Diptera; family Dolichopodidae; genus Poecilobothrus; species Poecilobothrus nobilitatus. The sequence continues at coordinate 118,949,046 of OX352772.1, forward strand.
TACAAATTACTCCCAGAATATTTTGTGTAAATTTCAAGATTCTAGCTTTCTTAGGTTTTCCAATCTCATATAACGATTATTAATCCTAAACTTTTCCAAATATGCTATAGTACCATTTAATACTAAGCGGCAAATGTATAATAATTTATAATATACATATGTATTATATTTCATTCATTCATCAGTGACATATACGAAATGTAAATAAGAGTTATATAAGTATATATACTAATATCATATAAATATAAATTCTTCAAGCAACCGTTATATTTTTTATTTATTTAATTTTTTTTTGTACTATGCATAATCATTAACAATTTCAAATTATCCAGTACAAATAAATGCAAAAAAATCGTTAAAAAAAATTGTTAGAAAAATGAAGTCACACTTTCGTCAATTTTAAGGTAACCCTATACTATTAAGAAAAGTTGTTAATAGAAATAAAAATATAATGTTGTATATTACTTTAATAAAATTTGAACAAGTGTTTAAGTTATAGGTGTTTAAAAATAAGGATTTTTTTAGTTTTTGACGTCATACAGCTCCGAAACGGGGGGCGATACAAAAATATTTTCTGAAATGACTCATACTTATTTTCAAAGACCTAACTTTTTTCAAAATTTCAAGTTTCTAACTTAAAAAACGGAAGATAGAAGGAGTCAAGAATTTTGCAAAATTTGAGTTTCGCATAACGGTAAATTAAGACACCGTATGCCACAAGTTTATATTTATTGTATACATATTGTATACATAAAACTAATAAAAGCAGCAATCGTTTGGCCTTTTCAAATTGAAGATATACCTTATATAACTTGTGTTATAACAATTTAAATGTAGAGCTTTTTCGAACTTTGGGGAGCTGTAGCTCCGTAACGGGTGTGGCTACATAAAAAAGTTGTTAAAAATAAAATTAATATTTTTATGATATATATCAGCGGTTAAAATTTCATGGCTCTATTTCAAAAAAAATGTGGATATCTAAAAGTTAGTTCTTCGATAGCTACCAGAAGTTTTGGTCGGATCTCAACCAATAAAAATAGGGAACCTACAAATTGATGTAAAAATATTTGTGTTAATTTCAAGACTCCAGCTTTCTTAGTTTTTGAGTTATGTTGCTGACGGACCGACAAAAGGACGGACAAAGCTTAATCGACTTACAATTTGATTCTGATCCGATCCATACCTTTGAAGGTATATCTAGCTAGCTTATTTCGAGGTGTTACAAACGCAGGAGCAATTTTAATATACCCGATTATTATCGTACGGGTATAAAAAATAAAATGTTCTTAGTATTATTTATTGCATTTTTTTCTTTTTTAAATTGTACTTCCTATATTTATTATCTGATTTATTTATAACTTTAAAATAATATTTTATTTCATTAGAACCTAATTTTCGATTTATTACATCCACTACTTCCTTTATATGTTTATGTTTGACTGCAGAATAATTCGGTAGGTATGTAAAAAAGTTGGCACAATGCAAAACAACACAACGAGATTGCTCTTTCTTTTTTGGCAAACTGTAACTGGGCTTGCTGAATGTGGATTACTTCTGAATATTGCTTCTATTCATTCATGCTGATGATTTTTTTCTGTTTATTTACATTATCTAGAAATCTATCTAGCACTTTTTCTTCTTGCCGTTTTTGCTAGTCATCGATTTTGAGAAATATCTGTGACATTACTTCATCCTCATCATCATCTGCATATTACTGATTTTGGTTCGTTTTAGATATTCTTATTCTGAAGAAGAAGATGCATCTTAATTATTACGTTTCTTCATGTTGATTATAGGAGCTAAACTAATTATAAAAAGAAAGATTTTTTATAAAATAGTTCTTTATTTAGTGATGAGATTCATTCAATCAAAACAGGAAATAAAATAACCTTAAATTTGAAGTCAAGTCAAGTAAATCATAATGTAATCATTAATCAAGATTATAATAGCTAAACTAATAATAAACAAACATTTTTTTAAGTGATTTATTTACTAATAAGGTTCTTTCTTTTAAAACTAATTCAAACCAAGACTCCTTATTTCATTATATATAATAAAAAGGTTATTTTTTTAAATATGAACACAATTGAATTAAATTTCGAATATTGGAAATGCAGCGTATTTGGGCTCCTGCCATACGACTGCGAGGAACACAAGGACGAAGTGATAATATCACAACGCAGAATATTTGAAAACCTAGAAAACTTTGCGGCTCATATTCTACGATATATCACGAAAATAAAGTGCGGTTCAAATTGAAAAAGATATTTGTTTCGACTATCTTCACAGACTACACAAGTTCCTGCAATTAATTCAAATGATGAATTGTAAAAGAAAGTTTATATATTAATAAAGAAGAAAATATTTAATTTAAATATCCTTTATTTTCAAATAATTTTATTTCAGAAATGTTTACAAAATATGGTTATGTCCCCAAGATAATGTTCTAATATTATCAAGTTATACATACTTCTAAACAATTATACATATTATCTAAACAATTTAAAACAACTCTGTTTATTTCTTAACTGTCAATTGTATGCAGTTCGACTTAAAAATTTGCATACTTCCATAAAATATTTTTTAATATTTAAACAAATTCTATAATCATCAATGCTTAAATATTGCTAATTATACTATATTAGATAATGAAGGAATCATAGTTGAATCTGAAAAAATATGATAAAACTTATGATAAAAATGTCATCTACTAAACAAGATTTTCATGTTGGTGCAGTATATTGTCCACCAAATTCCAATATAAAGAAAAATATTTTTAAAGAACTCCTAAATGTCCACAGACATAAATTTGTGCTAGGAGGTGATTACAATGCCAAACATACAAATTTGGGTTTTAGAGCAACCTCAACTAGAGGTAAAGAGATAAGAAAAGCTATTCAAGAGTTAGGTTGTTGCTATCATTCGACTGGCAAACCAACTTACTGGCCAACAGGGTTTCAGATCTAATTGACTTTTTTATATCCAAAAGACTTTCAGGCAACTTTATTAATTTTATGATTTAGATTCTGATCACTCTGATGTCATACTAAATCTGAATGAAAATATAAATAGAAAATTAAATAAGCCCACCCTGACAAATAATTCCTTAGATTGGGTAACTTTTAAATATGCAATCACAAACAATGTTAACCTAAAAATAAATTTACAATCAAAGGAACAATTACATCTGGAGTTAGAAGGCTTTATTAATATAATTCAAAAACCTACATGGAATAATACAAGAATGATTTAGTATAGGTCAGCAGCAAATAATTATCCTTAAGAGATAATTGATTTAATAAAACATAAAAGAAGGGCGCAACGTAGATGGCAACAATCTCGTAATCCTGAAGATAAAAAGATTTTGAACAGATGCTCACTATCGCTTAAAAGAAAAACGCAGATTTTAAAACCAGTATCATATGAAAGTTATATATAAGGCTTATCGGCAACAAAAGAAACAAAATATTCGTTGTGGAAAGCAACGAAGAGTGTAAAAAAACCGATAAAGCACGCCCCGTCGCATGATGTCAGACAGCAGTTGGGCAAAGGATAATAAAGAAAAAGTCTAATTATTTGCAGATCATTTAGAAAATATTTTCAAACCAAAAACCAAACGAAATAAACTCAGATCTTTTACTAGATCTATTACTCCATTTATACAAGAAGAAATTAGTGAAGAAATAAGAACGCTAAAGTTAAATAAAGCTCCAGGTTCTTATGCAGGTAAAGTTTTTAACAAAAATCATAAATGTAGCAGTAAAATTGAAATATGTTCCAAGGCTTGAAAAGTAGCAGAAGTTATTATAATAGCAAAACCAGGAAAACCATTATATGAGGCAAAATCTTATAGGTCAATATCTCCGCTACAAATTATGTCAAAACTTTATAAGAAGTTGTTATTAAAAAGGCTGAAACTAATTATAGAAAATAGAAATTTAATTCCAAATCACCAATTTTAAATTAGAGCCAAGCATGCACCAATTGACCAAGTACATAGAATAACAAATATTCCAAAAAAAACGTTTGAAGAAAAACAAATATGCTCTACAATATTTCTAGAAGTAGCGCAAGCGTTTGCCAAAGTTTGGCACGAAGGATTATTATTTAAATTAAGGAAATTGATACCGTTACAATTAATGGAGATACTCGAATCGTACTTATCTGAAAGATTATTTAGAATTAAACAAAAAGAAATGCACCCCACATTAAGAGAAATAAAATCAGGTGTGCCTCATGGCAGTATTCTATGTCCTATACTGTACACATTTGTGAGGCATATGTGATCTACCAGAAGTAGAAACTGTAATTGTAGCAACATTTGCTGACGGTACTGCAATATTAGAAGTAGGATGAAATATTGACGAAGCTACAAGAAAATCACAGAAAGCTAGTGAAAAGTATGTTATTTGACGAACAAATAGAAATAAAACTTATTAAAAGTAAATCTGTTCATGTTAATTTTACAAACAGAATTATAGAAAACCCACCAAAAATAAAGTTATGGATGAAATAAACAGATATGCCACAAAGCATAAAGCTCGACTAGAAGAACATATAAAAAAGCTGCGAAGCTGCTCAATTAATAAATAATCAGATTATTATATGAAGGCTTAAAAGAAAAAGACCTTTAGATTTAGCAGAAAGTGCAGATTTCCTTCGGGAAAGTATATAAAACCTATACTCAAACAAGATAGCATAAAATTAATGGTTAGTTAATTTGACTAATTTTAATAGAAGAAGGGTGTGATTTAGCCGGTAGGAATCCGGCATGCACATGTGCTACCCGACGCATTGTATCTTTTGATGATTTTCACCTACCCACGTTAAAAAAAATAAAAAATCAATGCTTAAATTATCAACAACCATTTGTTTTGCAGAATTCTTAACAAAATTTTTTTTGTCAGCTTTAATGAAATACATTTTTGAACTAGGTTTTTTTAATTCTAAAATAAGTTTTTCACACATTTCATCTTTAAACATAATACTTAATCCCTAATACTTTTTTATTTACAGATCGGATAATTTGTAATGAAATTTGATGTTATATTGAATATTTTTTTTATAGTGTTTCTCTAACAAATTGCATGTATGCGGCTAATGTCCCATTATAGGTCTTCCCTATTGGTATACACGCAATTTACCGTATATTTATCCAGCGCAGTAAACGCTGATCAATATGGCAAAGTTAATTGCTTAGTTTTACAGGCTAAAGCAGACCTGAACAAAGTTAATTACTCTGATAAAATAATAAATATAATATAAAATAAGTCAAACAAAGTTAATTGCTCATGAAAACTATCTTGTTTAGAATCCAAAATAATTCTCATTTTTATTTTCAAATTACTACTTACTATTTATATTATATTTATACTATTTTAATTTACATTATCTTAATACTAAAATGATCAAAGTCAATATATTATAACAATTTATTGCTTTATTACACAGAAATTATTTGGGACAAAAATGCAATATAATATATTGACCTAGTACCTTTTTTTACAATACAATTTCCATATGTGATAATAAACCAAAATAGTACCAAAAATATAATTGCATACAAAAATGCATCATTCACAAATCATAACGTTTAAAAATCTTCACGAAAGATGTAATTTGTTCTTCTTCTTTATTGAATATATTGTATGTAAATAAATGTACTTGATATTGTACGATACAAAAATAAACGGATGTTTGCAATTGAAAGTATGACCACGCAAAATGTTAGGTCAGCAATTTTATGTTATTTAATTTTAATTTAAAATTATTTTGGTAATGTTGAATCTACAGTTATGGAAATGATTTTGTGAGCAAGTCAAGATAACTATAAACTATAAGGATTATTTACTTCATAGTCTGAAGTACCAACAAATTTATGAAGGCCAGGCTTGATTTTTTCATAAAAATTCATAAAATCTTTTGATAGCTCTAATATACTGAACCCTACATATATAGGTTTGTTATAAAAAAATTTGTGTTTTTTCCATTTCTACCTTATATGTTTTCCCCTACTTTCCCAAGCATCGGCAATTCGTATGACGCGATATTTCTCAACGTTTTCCCATAAACTATATTAACTTACAATTTGAAGAATTTTTTTTCAAACTAATTTTTAGAATTTCGCCTACATCGGGTATTTAAATCAACGTACTTTTTAAGTCAATCTGATTGTTCAAATTGCAAAATTCTATGAATATTTTTCAATTTTAAGCTGTGTTGAAAACATTTCTTAAGATTTTTATAATGAATTATATAGCTAGATTTATTATACAATGTCGTCAATAGTTAATTTTCCCATTCGGTGAGATTTCGTTTTTTGCACAAAACGTTAAGTCGTTATATAAGTCATGTAAATTTTCTGGATATTCTAAATCAACTTTCCAAATATAGCCAACATTTGCATCATCCGATACTTTTGTAATATAAAAATTTGATATTAAAGATTTCTCATACAATTGAAAGTCTTATAGGGTAAATATTGCATAATTGTATAAATTTACAACAGTAAATATTTCTAATTCAATTTTTGTATACTTTAACATTGCTTGCCAAGAAAGCTCTGGTGCAGTATAAAAACTAGAAGAATTTAAATGTTAAATTTTCTTACATTGTTCAGATTACTTTAGTCAATTTAAGTTACGATTTAAAATTTACCATTTTTAGTAATAAATAAATATCCTTAACAATTAAACGTTATGCAATGGTTTTCGCTGACACTGCATTTTTATGCATAAAAATTAAATGTTTGAATGAAATACAATATTGTATTAAGTAAATTAACTTATGTTACATCAAATGTATGTAATGTAAACTGTTGTAAAATTTTAATGTAGATTTAAAGTAATGCAGGTCAGTATAAAAATATTTCAAGTTTATAATACGCAAAATAATTGTACTAAACTTGTAACGATATTCAAGGTGTAATTAATGCTGATTTTAGTATTTAATTTATATATAAAGATGTAAATTTATAATAATTAGACAGAACAAAATAAACAGTTTATCAACAAACAAAACATACCTATTTCTCGAAAACTTTTGAAAACGTCGACCAATATTAAAACATCCGTTTTCAAATAAATTTTTATACAATCTAATAAATTATAACATTCAAAAGTTCATACATAAAAATAAATTACAACATTGAGCGTAATTGTAATCAGAATCTGAAAAATATGTTTTTGTTAATTCATTATAAAATGCAGCTTGAGATGGAAAAGAATTATATAATTTTTCCCAACAGTCTAAATATTCATAGGGAAATATACCTTTCTTTGTTATCAAATTATAGTGCTCTCCGAAATTATTTTTAATGTGATGCTTTTTGTGGTCACTAGATTATTAAACAAATTATTAAAACTTTCATTCATATATCGAAAACTGTCGAGAAATATTAATGAAAAGCTAATATTCTCTTCTAAGGGAAAAATTGCTTAGATAAAGATATGTATTTTTATTTATTTAGTGGTACAACACTTATGCTTCCACCAACATAATTTAATGATTTAAACACTAAATGGCAATCATAGCAAAAAAAATTATGGAAAAATATTTGAGAAAATATAGCTTTTTTAAAAAGTAAATTCTACAAAATATTCTACATGTACTGGACGCCTATAATCACCACTATCATCATCTATTATTATAAGCTAATTTCTTACCACAAATATTGCAACAGGAATCCGTTAAAATTTTTTTAATTTTTAAATTGAAATTTCTATGAAATTAAATACAATCATTAATTAGTGATAATATACAGTTTTGCGCGCAATCTGATCCTATTTATTTCACACATTTATTCAAATTTTCATTAAAAAAATATTTTATAAAATATGCAAATGCAATCGCTACATGCAAATATTTACATCTGGTTTACATGTTTCTATCGGTTTCAATATACTCGCACAGTCTGCATATATTACAAATGGTGGTTTCATTTGGAATCGATAATCAACATACTTCAAAATTTTATTTTCTTCATCTGGTAAGCTAGAAAAAATCTTCCCACATTGATTTTTATGAACCACATATTTTTCAAACTGTCCAAAATATTGTAAATAACTATTGCAAATGTGTATTTGATCTTTATGTTTCATAAGGGATTTTCTTAAAAATTTTGATAAATCTTTTACATAAACAAAATCATATCATTCATTAAATTCAAGCAACAATAAATTTATGTGATGCTTTTTTTATTTTTTGTTAAAAAGTATGGACCAATAAATTTTATCTCATTATTTTTTGATTTTATATTAAGACCAAAAACATTCATACTTATATCAGGGTAGTTCCTTAAATGTATAAATATCGTCTATTTTCATTGGAAATGTTATATTTCCAAATTTTGAAGTTTCTACTTTTCCATCATTCAAAAAAATCTTAGTCATAACAGCGACTAATATATATCAATAATATTATAAATACTTGCATTCCATGATTCATTTACCACAGACTTTAAAGCAGATATCAATGTCATATTTATTTATATTTATTTTGAGTCCAATAATACGAAGTAACCCCCATCCACTCTTTTTCCTTTCCTGAAATTCTTTAGTCCTTTTTATTATACCCTCTATAATTTAAGCATAACTCATTATACCCTACACATTAAGTATAGGGTATATTAACTTTGGTATGGTGTTTGTAACCACCAAAAGGAAGCGAGTTAGGTATAGACATGTATATATGTTCTGAATCAGGATCACCGTCTGAGTCGATTTAGCGATGTCCGTCCGTCCGTCCGTACGCACGATAACTCAAAAAATAATGATGCTATCTTGATGAAATTTATACTGTAGGTTAACAATGACTAAGGTAAGGCGGGGATTGTAAATGGGCGAAATCGGACCATGCGTTCGAGTACCTTCCATACAACTCCCAAAACCGAATACGCATATCTTCGAAATTAATAAACATAGAAACTTAAAATTTTGTACGAGGGTGTTGCTTCCTGAATCCCTGATTTGTCTAAAATTTGAGATGAATTGGAGGAGCTGTTCGGGATAGGAACTTCAAATTTGATACGAGAGTGCTGTTTCCTAAATTCCTGATTTGTCCAAAATTTAAGATGAATTAGAATGGTTGTTCGGGTATCTGCCACACAACTCCTAAGAGCAAACAAGCATATCTTCGAAATTAATAAATATATAAACTTGAAATTTGATATAAAAATGTTCTATCCTGTTGATGTCTCTAAAATTTGAGATGAATTGGGGTGGTGGTCCGCGTGCCTCTACACACTTCCCAAGACCTAACAAGCATATTTTCGAATTTAATAAAGATAGAAATCTGAAATTTTGTACAAAGGTTGTAAAAGCATTTATTTTTTTAGCTTAGTTATATTAAACACCTAACTAAAATAACTTATGGATTTTTAATTTAATTTGAATTTTTTAGGTGTAGGGTATAAATAAGTCGGTTGCATCGACTTACTGTTACTTTTACTTGTTTTTGATTGAAATGGTTTAATGCTTAATTGCAATTTATCGTTATCATCACCGTCATCATCTGAATAAGGTTTTACATATTCAGCAAAGAGTTCAAATTTCATTTTGAAAAATTTATGTTTCAATAATGAATTCCTAAGATTAGTAAAAATATTCTCCTTATTTTTATTTAGAAATTCGATTGGAACAATTATCCCCTCATTATCATTGTCAATTAAAAATGTTTGAAGTGATTCCTTAATCACTCTAGCATTGGGCTTCAATTTTTCAGTTGCATTCATTTTATGTAAATTTGTTCTTAAATGATAAACCCAACCCAGCCCAGTAAATGGTAACCCCCAGTATTTTGCAATGGTAACAGTATTTATGTATTTTTTGATGTCGTTCCAAATCATATTTTAGTTTTAAAGGTTTTTTTGTGAACAACAAAATTCTGGTTTCTTTCTTTTGCAATCCATTTTATATATTTCGTTTTATTTATTTAGCTTAGTTTTAGGATTTAGTATTTAATAAACTTAGGTCTTAAACAAACAAAAATACTTATTAAAGCATATTCAAACTACATTTTTCTTAATCTCTTATATATTTTTTTTTTATCATTATAATTTTATAAAACTGTCATTCAATCTTTCATGAACAAATAGAAAGAGTTATAAAAGTTGTTAACGCTAAAAAAGCTTAAATTCAATTTTTTTCTTATCACCAAAAATTTTTAATTCGTATGTTTTATAAACTCAGTACGTACATTTAACAAAAAATGTACAATTTTATACTAATTTTAAAATGACTTTTTCTTTTTTAGTTTTTATTACACATATTTTATTTTCATAACACATCCAGAATGAACGCAAAAATTTTAAATTAATAACACATCCAGAATGTATTGAAAATTTTTAAATTAACGTAATATATTTTAAAGTTATATTAATATACCTACATTGCCCCAAAATATTGAGACTAATCTATTAAAATATGACATGTTTATTCCTGCTAAGGACAAACAATTATCGACAAACTATAGGTGGCTGCACAGTTCATAACAGTACGAATAAAATAGTTTCAATGTATCAATAGAATAGGTTTAGATTAAGTTAGTTAGGGATATTCACTTTTCGTAAAATGATCACAAATTTTTATCACCGAAAGTTTTCATTCCGCATTTTTTATATCCTACACCTAAAGTATAGGATATATTGTTGTCCAGTACCCATGGTTTTAATTGGGTTGGGGGGCTTTCATATAATATCCCTAATTTGCAAAATTTTTTTTTACCACGTCTAATGAAATTTTAATTTATTTATGCATTCCACAAATTTTTAATGTCACAAATGTATCTTGGCCCCAACTTTTTTTTATCGTTACCTTTGTAACAATTATTATCCTAGACAAGAACCAACACGTGGTAAAAACTGCTATCCAATTCGTAATTAAAAGGGTGAAACGATAGAGGGGGTGAAAAATAGAAAAGATGGTGCATGTGTCTTTTTTGGTTGAGGGAAGAGAAAAAGAAGAAAAAAAAAAAATTAAATTTTAATTTTTTTTTAAATCTAATTAATTAATTAACATATTGTTCTCTCAAATTAAAGAAATTTTTAATTTAATTGAAAAAAATTTAAATGAAAATTTAAAGTGTATATTAAATTATAAAGAAAAAAAAAACTTCAACCAAATTTTTCTTATAAATGAATTTAAGAATTGTATATAATGATCTCAGTATTGTAAAAAAAAATGAAGCATTTGCCGAATAGATTTCTTATTATTAAACAATTTAAAAACTTACAAAAAAAAACAAAAGAAAATATATATAAAATTAAACTTATAAAATTCTAAATAACTAAATAGAATACAAAAAAAAAAAGGAAAACGAAAAAAAAAAATAAATTTTTTAAGTTTTCAGTTTATACTCGTATAAAAAAAAAAAATTGGATTGAATTTTAAATTTTGTATTTCGGGTGTGAAACGTATAAATACTACTTTAATATTATATAAATGTTATTGTTATATATTATATAAATGTTTTGCTGTGATTCCTGATTGATGAAAACTTTAATGATTGATTGAATAATGTTTTGAATTTCCAAAATTAAAAAGAAAAAAAAAAAGTAAAATTAATATTATTATGAATTTATACTTTATAATATAAGAAACATTACAATTAATATTATTATTATTAAGAAAATTACAAAAAAAAAAATAGTTTAAGAAAAAAAAATCATATAAATAAATCATATCAAAAAGTATAATAACCAGTACCTAAGGCTGGCATATTTATACTCATATAAACAAAAAAAAAAAAATTTATAAAAAAATATAAAATTAAATTAATTTAATAGAAAATACAAAGAAAAAAAATGTATGTACATATATATATTAACCATTTTACTTATATAGAAATTTAAAATAAATAAACTAAAATAAGAACAAGAAAAAAAAAAACAAAAGAATTATATCAAAAAAAAACAAAATAATTTAACAATAATAATATTATTAATTAATATATAAATACTTGAAATATGAACGAAAATTATAAAAAAAAAAAAAGGGGAAAAAATTTACACAGAAATATACATGTAGTAATAAGTATATAATTATTTATGTAATAATTTATCTAGCTAGAAAGAAAATAATAGAAAAAAAAATTAAAAGAACAGAAAAATTTTATTCTTAAATATATGTTTTTTTCTTAGCTTTTAGGATTATTATTCTAGTAATAATGTATATATTATGTATGATATAAATTTAATACACTTAATAAATGAAATAATTTATTTTAAAAGAAATTAAAAAGTAAAGCAAAATCAAAATCGTAATTAAAAAATTTGTAAAACTCTTCTTACATATTTTCTTAAAAGTTCAGTATAAAGAAAAGAAATAATAAAAAAATTTGAAAAATGTTAACTTTGTCATAATAATTTAGAATAATAATTATTTAAATAATATTAAGTAACCACAATAATATAATAAATTATAAAATAAATAAAGAAAATAAATTGGAAACATTTTAAAAAAAAAAAAAATTGTATTATAAACGAAATGAAAAAAAAGGGAACTAAAGTATTGAATTTTTTTTTATAATTATTATTATATTAAGAAAAACAAATTGTCTATAAATGAAAAAAAATTAAAGAGTTAAGTTTAAGGAGAGAACTTCATGTATATTTTTTTTGTTGATTTTTTTTTGTTTTTATTTTGGAAATGAGTTTTTAAAATATAGCAATAAGGAGTTCGAGCTGAGTATAATTGGTCCGAAACGGTAATGAATTAAACCAGCCAAAATCATGATTAAGTATAGTTTGGACAGGGGTGTTGTTTATCTTGGCATGCACATTTTTTTTGTAATGGACCAAGAGCGAATTTCTCCTTCGAACTCTCCCAGCTGAGTAATAACCCGGATATTGGCCAGGCATGCCACGCTCGATTGGGTCTTGAACCATCCCAACTTTTATAAACCATTACAAATGGCGCCCGAGCAGGGACCATCAGCCTTCAACTTGATGATCTCTAGAAATTTTATATTTTTTTTAAATTTTTTTTATTAATTTAACTTTGTATTTTAAAATTGTTTTTCTCTCTTCTACGATATGGGTTGTTCTCACTGCTCCATTGCCAAGGAATACACTGGTAAGTCAGCTCTTAGGACATGCAGTTTTTTTTTTTTTAAAAAAAAGTTTCGAAAACTGACCAAGGGCTGATACAACCAGCCCTCACAAGGACTCCGGAATGTTGTGAAGAACTCTCAAATCCTATTATGTAATGTTGTCCACCATCTGGATACTCAGAATATCCGCCAGAAATTAGTTTTGGAAAGCCCAAATAAAATTTTCTATAATTTCATTTTGCTATGCTTATATTGGCACATAAATTGCTAATATCTGACCACTATTTTCGAGATTGCTTTGAGTACAGATAGTGCATTCTACTATACAATCTTGTCCGCCATCTTGATTCATTTGAAGACCTTCCTCTCGTTAAATGACTCAGAATTTTCACCAGAAATTAGTTTTGGAAAGGCCAAATGAAATGATAAATAATTTCATTTTGCTATGCTTATATTGGTAAATAAATTGCTAATATCTGACCCACTATTTCTGGGATTAATTTGAGCAAAGATAGTGCATTCACCCTGAGCCTTAATGGCTCGAACTTGACCCCGTTTCCTGCCGACCATTAACTATTTTATTAAATTTTAAAACTTCCATGTTTTATTTTAAATGCTCTCGTTTCGCTAAATCTTGATTTTTCAGGGTTTGGCAAGGTTTATGTATACGGTAGCAAAATAAGTAGCAGGTAGCTAAATTTTGCAAGAACACGCTCCGTCATTCACCGTTATTCGTTAAAAACTAATATGCTCAGCTCGACTCCACTATAGAAGTTAATACAAAAAAAAAAAAATAAAGGTAAAAAAATAAATATTCGAATCATCAGTTTAGGATTTTTTTTAAATTTTTATGTAATTGATTTAAAGTTGTTTAAATGTTCTGTACTTAAAATTTTATTTTGTGTATGCATACATTTGCGCTTAGTGTTGCAATTGTTTTTTTTATATATTATATTTTTTTTTCATTCATAATATGTTTAAGTACCTATATTTGATTGATATAACATTATTTTATTTTGTTTTTTCATTCATAATATTTTTAAGTACTTATATTTGATTAATATAACATTATTATACGTATATATGTATATTTTTTTTCTTCGATAATTGTATAATTTGAAGTACATAAGGAATTAAAAAGAAAAAAAAAAAAAAATTTAAATCATATGGTATCTAGAATTTAAAAAGAAAATCAAACCAATTTTTTTTCTATTATTATATCGAAATTAACATAGATAATTGATAAGAAGCTGAACCAGTTTTTTTTTCTGATTATTGTGCACAATTTGTATTTGCATATGTACATGTATAAAATTGATTACTGCAGTCCTAAATCATTTCAAGAATTTTTTTAAATCACAGCCACGGCCTAATAATTGTTCATTTTACATTTTGAAAAAGAAAAAATTTAAAAAGAAAAATGCAGTCATAAATCTAGTATAATATACATTTTTGTTATATATACGTAAACATACCTTATAAGGAATCAAAAGAAAAATTAAGAACTTCGAAAAAAAAAAATAATAATATTTATAATCCACTTATTAATAATCTAGTAAACCGAAAAGGGGAAAAAAAAAAAAATTTACCACTACATTTTATTACCACTATTTAATTTTCATTTTTAAACTTATTTGTTTTTTTTTATAATTTTTTTTTCTTTCATGTAAATTTTTTTTAATTTTTATTTTTTTTTGTCATTTTCACATTTTGTTAGTCATTGATAAAATTCCAAATTAAATTAAACAGAAGTTTTGGATATACAATTTTTTGTCAGAGACGTTGGCCGTAATTAGGAGTAGGGTATCATAATTCATTGTTGTAATTTTCATCTTGTTAATCAAATTTTAAATTAAATTAAACACAATTTTTGGACATACAATTTTATTTTCTCAGAGACGTTGACGGTAGTTAAGATTAGGGTATTATAATTTTATTATATATTAATAAAAAAAAAAAAAAAATTTTTTTGTGTTCTTTAATATTAAATAGTATTTCACAATGAATGACGGCGCGCGTGGTGGAATCGTGAATTTCAACACGCATTGTGGTGTCTGCCAAGACGTGTTGGCCCCACTCGATTCGATTGTGGGCACTAAATGTAATCATCATTTTCACACCGATTGTTTATCGCAATGGTTGGCCACCAAAGAAATTTGTCAAAATTGTAAAATTACTTGTCCGCCGGAGCACCCGTAATATACCCTCCGATCCGGAAAGCAAGAAAATAGGCACGACTTTTATCACTTCCGAAGTAGATGTCACTACGTTACAACAAATGATGCAGGAGTTGTTTAGAAAAAACCAGGAACACGTTTTAGAAACTGTACGTCAAGACCTGACTATTTTGCAAACGGGGCTCGCAGAGTTTCGTCAGAATTATCAATCGCTACAAGCTCCTTCACGGACATTGAGCGATGCTATTGCTGTTGACTCGAGGCCACTGAGGTTTAGGTCCAACCGACCTGCACGACAACAATTTGATAGATCCGAAGATCGTTCCCGAAGCAGTGAGTCAGATCGAGGTCATAACGTAAGGGCCATCCAAAACTCTAAGATTTCCAATATCATAAAAAATTGGAATGTAATATTCCACGGTACAGGTAGAGGGCTCAGTGTCGACTCGTTCATTTACCGCGTGGAAACCCTTACACGATCAACCTTGTGTGGCAACTTCGAAGCTATCTGCGATAACGCCCATATGCTGTTCGACGGTAAGGCTTCAGAGTGGTACTGGCGCGTTCATAAAAGATGCCGGACGTTTAACTGGCGAGACTTATCGGAAGCTCTGCGCATCCAATATCGGGATCAACAAACCAACGAAGACATCATAGATCAGATTCGTGATAGAAAACAGAAAGCCAGTGAATCCTTTGATGATTTCTATGACGAAATTTTACAAATGTCTGATAAGCTGCATGATACGCTTTCAGGAAGGGAACTTCTCCCAATATTAAAACTGAACCTAAAATGTGAAATCCGTAAAGATCTGCTCTTTGTTAATGTGGTCAGCATTGAACAGCTTAGAGTTTTATGCCGCGAGCGTTAGAAGCTTCTCTTGGAAATCAGAGATCATCATAGAAATCCTCATCCAAGTCTGGCGACAGGTTCCAGGCATATTTCCGAAATAATCAATGCCCAAGAACCGGACAATGAAATTTCAGCTATTGCAAATCGAGTCAGAGATCCTGCACGGACCTTGGTGTGCTGGAACTGTAACGTTGAAGGACATCAGTTCACCGATTGCCTAGAGCCACCTACCGTATTTTGCTGGGGTTGCGGTAAAAAGCAGACCAACCGGCCCGGTTGTGATAAGTGCCAACAAAAAAACGCGAACCGGAGCGACCCAAACAACATCCAGGTTCGCTCCAACCGACTTGGAAAACCAAATTAATTACTCATGAACCTATCAAGCCGCCTAATCCAAAACAGAGAATTGTGACCTACCAAGAGCGAGTTCGAAATTATAAAGCGGTCCGCCAGCGTATATTTGATAATTATGTATCACCTTCCTTAAGGTCGATAAAGAATCCTGACAAGAAACTTTCGAGGCATCAGAGATCATCCCGGCGAATTAAAAATTTTTGGTCTAGGATGAAAAGTTTGAAAAACAGTACCATTGCTTCTCTAATTAACGTAGAAAACGATTTGCGATCCTACACCGAAGTGACCTTATTGGGTGCCAAACGGGTCGGTCTTCTAGATTCGGGAGCTACAGCTAGTTATATTAGTGGGGAATTAGCCAACGAAATACTTAAGTCTAAGAAAAAATTTCATGTTTTTAACTCCCGGGTACTAACGGCTGATGGGGCGGTTCAAAAAGTTCTAGGCCAGATTAAAATAGATGTTATCTTTAGGGGTAAATCTAAGCCCATTAATTTTCTTCTGGTTCCTACGTTAAAGCAAGATCTTCACCTTGGAATTGAGTTTTGGCGAAACTTTGAACTGGCTTCAGAAATCGTAGGCGAAATTAGAGCATCGGAAAACTTAGAATCAGACAATTTAGTGAGCTCACTACCCCCCGAGCAAAAAGATCTATTAGAATCCACCATCAAACTTTTTCCGTCCTTTCCTAAGCTGGGATTGGGAAGAACAAATTTATTAGAGCACAGCATAGATGGAGGAGACAGTCCGCCAATAAAACAAAGACACTATCCGGTATCTCCAGCAATTGAGAAATTGATGTTCCACGAGCTGGATCGAATGCTCTCGCTGGGCGTTATTGAAGAAAGTTCAAGTTCTTGGAGCTCTTCAGTAGTTCTTGTACGGAAACCCGGTAAAGTAAAGCTGTGTTTAGACTCACGCAAAGTAAATGCCGTGACGACTAAAGATGCATATCCACTCCCCCAAATTGACGGAATTCTAAGTCGTTTGCCAAAGGCTTCTTTTATTTCTAGTTTAGACTTAAAAGACACTTTTTGGCAAATACCTTTGGAAAAATCATCAAGAGCAAAAACGGCCTTTACAGTACCCGGAAGGCCATTGTATCAATTCACTGTAATGCCCTTCGGGCTCTGTAATGCCCGTCAAACTATGTGTCGATTAATGGACAAAGTGATTCCACATGAATTGAAAAATCGGGTTTTTGTATACCATGATGATCTCCTCGTGATTTCGGAGGATTTAGACACGCACCTGAGTACTTTACAACAGGTCGCGCAATGCTTGCGCACGGCAAAGCTTACAATTAATATAGAGAAAAGTAAATTCCTCTTGCGACAAGTGAAGTATCTGGGCTTTATCGTAGGGGAAGGAACTCTTAAAGTGGATCCGGAAAAGGTAGTGGCCATTATTGACTATCCGATTCCTAAATCGGTACATCAAATTAGACGGTTTCTGGGCATGGCCGGGTAATACAGAAGATTCGTAGAAAATTTTTCGGAAACCGCAGCTGGTTTAACTGATCTTAGCAGATTAAAAACTGCTCTTGTTTCGGCTCCCGTGTTAGTCAATCCCGACTATAATCGTCCGCTCATTCTGTCCTGCGATGCCTCAAAGGACGGGATCGGCTGTGTGCTCATGCAAACTGATGTAAACGGTGACGAGAGACCAATTGCGTTTATGAGCAAAAAATTAAATGCAGCTCAACGCAATTACAGCGTCACGGAACTGGAATGTCTCGCGGCCGTACTGGGTATAAAAAAATTCCGCGCCTATATTGGGGGTCAAGAGTTGAAAATTGTGACAGACCATGCCTCACTGAAATGGCTGATGGGCCAAACTGACCTTTCAGGTCGCCTAGCTCGTTGGAGCCTCAAACTGCAAGGTTACCGATTCTCAATAGAACATCGGCGGGGTAGCGAACAACACGTACCTGACGCACTTTCTCGCGTATTCTCTACGGAAGAAATAAATATCGTCGAGCCGCTTGTGGATCTTTCTGCGTCAGCCTTCAAATCGGAAAAGTACGAAGCCCTAAAAAGTCAAGTGGAGGCAAACCCTTCCCCTGATTTGCAGGTGGTGGATTTGTTTGTCTATAAACGAACGGACTTTGCCACAGGCAACCTTGAGCAGGAAGCGTATTCATGGAAATTGTGGGTGTCGTTGGAGTTGCAGAAGAATTTAATCTATCGTGCTCACGATTCATCTCTCGCCGCGCATGGCGGATTAGCTACAACCGCGTATCGAATAAGGCAACATCTCTTTTGGCCAAAAATGATGAAGGACATGAAGGAATATGTCTTAAGCTGCGAAATGTGTAAACAAACTAAATCCCCGAACGCCCCCTTGAGAGCCCCCATGACCACCTACATCAACTCCGAAAGGGTATTTCAGACAATTTTTATTGATCTAATTGGGCCATATCCTCGTTCTAGATCAGGCAACATAGCGGCTATTGTCGTCCTGGATCACCTCTCCAAGTTTGTACTAACCAAAACATTGAGAGCCATGAACTCTCGGTTGATATGTGCGTACTTGGAGGAGCATATCTTCCATATATTCGGGGTGCCAGAACAATTGATCTCCGACAACGGGTCCCAGTTTACCTCAAAATTGTTCGAACCGCTAATGAGAAAATATGGTATCCACCATGTAAAAACAGGAGTTTACGCCCCACAATCTAACGCTTTAGAACGCGTAAATCGATCGCTAATTGCAGGTATACGGGCCTACATTGGGAAAAATCAAAAGGCCTGGGACGAAGAGCTTAGCACCATTACCTGTGCACTTCGATCTTCTGTTCAACAATCTGTTGGTCAGTCGCCTTATTTTCTAACTTTTGGTCAACAGATGGTGACCCGCGCCGGAACCTACAAATTGTTAAGGAACCTGGGGAATCTAGAGGAGGGGTTGGAAGGTCTCCCGAAAACTGACGCCCTGGCCCTAGTGCGGGATGAAGCTAAAAACATCATCAAACGAGCCTTTGACACTAACGCGAAACGGTACAACTTACACGAGAGAAATAAAGCTCACTCCTGGTCAGAATGTGTATAAGAGAAACTTCTAGCTCAGTGACCAGTCTAAAGGCTTTAATGCTAAACTAGCATTTAAGTTCACTAATGCCAAAGTGACCAAAGGTGTGGGTAATTCTCTTTATGAGCTAGAAGATCTCTCTGGGAAAAAGCTTGGCGTATATCATTCTAAAGATTTACGTACTAGGATAGTTTTTTTGTTGTTATTCGACTCTTAATTTTTTTGTTTTTCTTTTTTTTTCTCCTCAACGTTAATTAAAAAAAAAAAAAAAAAAAAAACCCACTGTACTTTTGGTAATTTCGTCCGTCCGTCTGACACTAGTCCGAACTTACTATGTTGTAATGTCCAGTACCCATGGTTTTAATTGGGTTGGGGGGCTTTCATATAATATACCCAATTTGCAAAATTTTTTTTTTACCACGTCTAATGAAATTTTAATTTATTTATGCATTCTACAAATTTTTAATGTCACAAATGTATCTTGGCCCCAAATTTTTTTTATCGTTACCTTTGTAACAATTATTATCCTAGACAAGAACCAACACGTCGTAAAAACTGCTATACAATTCGTAATTAAAAGGGTGAAACGATACGGTAGTGGATACGGAAATTTTTAATTTAATTGAAAAAAATTTAAATGAAAATTTAAAGTGTATATTAAATTATAAAGAAAAAAAAAACTTTAACCAGCTTTTTCTTATAAATGAATTTAAGAATTGTACATAATGATCTCAGTATTGTAAAAAAAAATTAAGCATTTGCCGAATAGATTTCTTATTATTAAACAATTTAAAAACTTACAAAAAAAAACAAAAGAAAATATATATAAAATTAAACTTATAAAATTCTAAATAACTAAATAGAATAATATCTTAAACAAAAAAAAAAAGAAAAACGAAAAAAAGAAATAAATTTTTGAAGTTTTCAGTTAATACTCGTATAAAAAAAAAATTGGATTGAATTTTAAATTTTGTATTTTGGGTGTGAAACGTATAAATACTACTTTTATACTATATTAGAAGCTTCTCTTGGAAATCAGAGATCATCATAGAAATCCTCATCCAAGTCTGGCGACAGGTTCCAGGCATATTTCCGAAATAATCAATGCCCAAGAACCGGACAATGAAATTTCAGCTATTGCAAATCGAGTCAGAGATCCTGCACGGACCTTGGTGTGCTGGAACTGTAACGTTGAAGGACATCAGTTCACCGATTGCCTAGAGCCACCTACCGTATTTTGCTGGGGTTGCGGTAAAAAGCAGACCAACCGGCCCGGTTGTGATAAGTGCCAACAAAAAAACGCGAACCGGAGCGACCCAAACAACATCCAGGTTCGCTCCAACCGACTTGGAAAACCAAATTAATTACTCATGAACCTATCAAGCCGCCTAATCCAAAACAGAGAATTGTGACCTACCAAGAGCGAGTTCGAAATTATAAAGCGGTCCGCCAGCGTATATTTGATAATTATGTATCACCTTCCTTAAGGTCGATAAAGAATCCTGACAAGAAACTTTCGAGGCATCAGAGATCATCCCGGCGAATTAAAAATTTTTGGTCTAGGATGAAAAGTTTGAAAAACAGTACCATTGCTTCTCTAATTAACGTAGAAAACGATTTGCGATCCTACACCGAAGTGACCTTATTGGGTGCCAAACGGGTCGGTCTTCTAGATTCGGGAGCTACAGCTAGTTATATTAGTGGGGAATTAGCCAACGAAATACTTAAGTCTAAGAAAAAATTTCATGTTTTTAACTCCCGGGTACTAACGGCTGATGGGGCGGTTCAAAAAGTTCTAGGCCAGATTAAAATAGATGTTATCTTTAGGGGTAAATCTAAGCCCATTAATTTTCTTCTGGTTCCTACGTTAAAGCAAGATCTTCACCTTGGAATTGAGTTTTGGCGAAACTTTGAACTGGCTTCAGAAATCGTAGGCGAAATTAGAGCATCGGAAAACTTAGAATCAGACAATTTAGTGAGCTCACTACCCCCCGAGCAAAAAGATCTATTAGAATCCACCATCAAACTTTTTCCGTCCTTTCCTAAGCTGGGATTGGGAAGAACAAATTTATTAGAGCACAGCATAGATGGAGGAGACAGTCCGCCAATAAAACAAAGACACTATCCGGTATCTCCAGCAATTGAGAAATTGATGTTCCACGAGCTGGATCGAATGCTCTCGCTGGGCGTTATTGAAGAAAGTTCAAGTTCTTGGAGCTCTTCAGTAGTTCTTGTACGGAAACCCGGTAAAGTAAAGCTGTGTTTAGACTCACGCAAAGTAAATGCCGTGACGACTAAAGATGCATATCCACTCCCCCAAATTGACGGAATTCTAAGTCGTTTGCCAAAGGCTTCTTTTATTTCTAGTTTAGACTTAAAAGACACTTTTTGGCAAATACCTTTGGAAAAATCATCAAGAGCAAAAACGGCCTTTACAGTACCCGGAAGGCCATTGTATCAATTCACTGTAATGCCCTTCGGGCTCTGTAATGCCCGTCAAACTATGTGTCGATTAATGGACAAAGTGATTCCACATGAATTGAAAAATCGGGTTTTTGTATACCATGATGATCTCCTCGTGATTTCGGAGGATTTAGACACGCACCTGAGTACTTTACAACAGGTCGCGCAATGCTTGCGCACGGCAAAGCTTACAATTAATATAGAGAAAAGTAAATTCCTCTTGCGACAAGTGAAGTATCTGGGCTTTATCGTAGGGGAAGGAACTCTTAAAGTGGATCCGGAAAAGGTAGTGGCCATTATTGACTATCCGATTCCTAAATCGGTACATCAAATTAGACGGTTTCTGGGCATGGCCGGGTAATACAGAAGATTCGTAGAAAATTTTTCGGAAACCGCAGCTGGTTTAACTGATCTTAGCAGATTAAAAACTGCTCTTGTTTCGGCTCCCGTGTTAGTCAATCCCGACTATAATCGTCCGCTCATTCTGTCCTGCGATGCCTCAAAGGACGGGATCGGCTGTGTGCTCATGCAAACTGATGTAAACGGTGACGAGAGACCAATTGCGTTTATGAGCAAAAAATTAAATGCAGCTCAACGCAATTACAGCGTCACGGAACTGGAATGTCTCGCGGCCGTACTGGGTATAAAAAAATTCCGCGCCTATATTGGGGGTCAAGAGTTGAAAATTGTGACAGACCATGCCTCACTGAAATGGCTGATGGGCCAAACTGACCTTTCAGGTCGCCTAGCTCGTTGGAGCCTCAAACTGCAAGGTTACCGATTCTCAATAGAACATCGGCGGGGTAGCGAACAACACGTACCTGACGCACTTTCTCGCGTATTCTCTACGGAAGAAATAAATATCGTCGAGCCGCTTGTGGATCTTTCTGCGTCAGCCTTCAAATCGGAAAAGTACGAAGCCCTAAAAAGTCAAGTGGAGGCAAACCCTTCCCCTGATTTGCAGGTGGTGGATTTGTTTGTCTATAAACGAACGGACTTTGCCACAGGCAACCTTGAGCAGGAAGCGTATTCATGGAAATTGTGGGTGTCGTTGGAGTTGCAGAAGAATTTAATCTATCGTGCTCACGATTCATCTCTCGCCGCGCATGGCGGATTAGCTACAACCGCGTATCGAATAAGGCAACATCTCTTTTGGCCAAAAATGATGAAGGACATGAAGGAATATGTCTTAAGCTGCGAAATGTGTAAACAAACTAAATCCCCGAACGCCCCCTTGAGAGCCCCCATGACCACCTACATCAACTCCGAAAGGGTATTTCAGACAATTTTTATTGATCTAATTGGGCCATATCCTCGTTCTAGATCAGGCAACATAGCGGCTATTGTCGTCCTGGATCACCTCTCCAAGTTTGTACTAACCAAAACATTGAGAGCCATGAACTCTCGGTTGATATGTGCGTACTTGGAGGAGCATATCTTCCATATATTCGGGGTGCCAGAACAATTGATCTCCGACAACGGGTCCCAGTTTACCTCAAAATTGTTCGAACCGCTAATGAGAAAATATGGTATCCACCATGTAAAAACAGGAGTTTACGCCCCACAATCTAACGCTTTAGAACGCGTAAATCGATCGCTAATTGCAGGTATACGGGCCTACATTGGGAAAAATCAAAAGGCCTGGGACGAAGAGCTTAGCACCATTACCTGTGCACTTCGATCTTCTGTTCAACAATCTGTTGGTCAGTCGCCTTATTTTCTAACTTTTGGTCAACAGATGGTGACCCGCGCCGGAACCTACAAATTGTTAAGGAACCTGGGGAATCTAGAGGAGGGGTTGGAAGGTCTCCCGAAAACTGACGCCCTGGCCCTAGTGCGGGATGAAGCTAAAAACATCATCAAACGAGCCTTTGACACTAACGCGAAACGGTACAACTTACACGAGAGAAATAAAGCTCACTCCTGGTCAGAATGTGTATAAGAGAAACTTCTAGCTCAGTGACCAGTCTAAAGGCTTTAATGCTAAACTAGCATTTAAGTTCACTAATGCCAAAGTGACCAAAGGTGTGGGTAATTCTCTTTATGAGCTAGAAGATCTCTCTGGGAAAAAGCTTGGCGTATATCATTCTAAAGATTTACGTACTAGGATAGTTTTTTTGTTGTTATTCGACTCTTAATTTTTTTGTTTTTCTTTTTTTTTCTCCTCAACGTTAATTAAAAAAAAAAAAAAAAAAAAACCCACTGTACTTTTGGTAATTTCGTCCGTCCGTCTGACACTAGTCCGAACTTACTATGTTGTAATGTCCAGTACCCATGGTTTTAATTGGGTTGGGGGGCTTTCATATAATATACCCAATTTGCAAAATTTTTTTTTTACCACGTCTAATGAAATTTTAATTTATTTATGCATTCTACAAATTTTTAATGTCACAAATGTATCTTGGCCCCAAATTTTTTTTATCGTTACCTTTGTAACAATTATTATCCTAGACAAGAACCAACACGTCGTAAAAACTGCTATACAATTCGTAATTAAAAGGGTGAAACGATACGGTAGTGGATACGGAAATTTTTAATTTAATTGAAAAAAATTTAAATGAAAATTTAAAGTGTATATTAAATTATAAAGAAAAAAAAAACTTTAACCAGCTTTTTCTTATAAATGAATTTAAGAATTGTACATAATGATCTCAGTATTGTAAAAAAAAATTAAGCATTTGCCGAATAGATTTCTTATTATTAAACAATTTAAAAACTTACAAAAAAAAACAAAAGAAAATATATATAAAATTAAACTTATAAAATTCTAAATAACTAAATAGAATAATATCTTAAACAAAAAAAAAAAGAAAAACGAAAAAAAGAAATAAATTTTTGAAGTTTTCAGTTAATACTCGTATAAAAAAAAAATTGGATTGAATTTTAAATTTTGTATTTTGGGTGTGAAACGTATAAATACTACTTTTATACTATATTAATGTTATTTTGTTTTGCTGTGATTCCTGATTGATGAAAACTTTAATGATTGATTGAATAATGTTTTGAATTTCCAAAATTAAAAAAGTAAAATTAATATTATTATGAATTTATACTATTATAATACAACAAACATTACAATTAATATTATTATTAAGAAAATTACAAAAAAAAAAATAGTTTAAGAAAAAAAAATCATATAAATAAATCATATCAAAAAGTATAATAACCAGTACCTAAGGCTGGCATATTTATACTCATATAAACAAAAAAAAAAACAAAATTTATAAAAAAATATAAAATTAAATTAATTTAATAGAAAATACAAAGAAAAAAAAGGATGTACATATATATATTAACCATTTTACTTATATAGAAATTTAAAATAAATAAATTAAAATAAGAACAAGAAAAAAAAAACAAAAGAATTATATAAAAAAAAAACAAAATAATTTAACAATAATAATATTATTAATTAATATATAAATACTTGAAATATGAACGAAAATTATAAAAAAAAAAAAAGGGGAAAAAATTTACACAGAAATATACATGTAGTAATAAGTATATAATTATTTATGTAATAATTTATCTAGCTAGAAAGAAAATAATAGAAAAAAAATTAAAAGAACAGAAAAATTTTATTCTTAAATATATGTTTTTTTCTTAGCTTTTAGGATTATTATTCTAGTAATAATGTATATATTATGTATGATATAAATTTAATACACTTAATAAATGAAATAATTTATTTTAAAAGAAATTAAAAAGTAAAGCAAAATCAAAATCGTAATTAAAAAATTTGTAAAACTCTTCTTAGATATTTTCTTAAAAGTTCAGTATAAAGAAAAGAAATAATAAAAAAATTTGAAAAATGTTAACTTTGTCATAATAATTTAGAATAATAATTATTTAAATAATATTAAGTAACCACAATAATATAATAAATTATAAAATAAATAAAGAAAATAAATGGGAAACATTTAAAAAAAAAAAAAAATTGTATTATAAACGAAATGAAAAAAAAGGGAACTAAAGTATTAAATTTTTTTATAATTATTATTATATTAAGAAAAACAAATTGTCTATAAATGAAAAAAAAATTAAAGAGTTAAGTTTAAGGAGAGAACTTCATGTATATTTTTTTTGTTGATTTTTTTTTGTTTTTATTTTGGAAATGAGTTTTTAAAATATAGCAATAAGGAGTTCGAGCTGAGTATAATTGGTCCGAAACGGTAATGAATTAAACCAGCCAAAATCATGATTAAGTATAGTTTGGACAGGGGTGTTGTTTATCTTGGCATGCACATTTTTTTTGAAATGGACCAAGAGCGAATTCCTCCTTCGAACCCTCCCAGCTGAGTAATAACCCGGATATCAGCCAGGCATGCCACGCTCGATTGGGTCTTGGACCATCCAAACTTTTATAAACCATTACAATATTAACTTTGATATGGCGTTTGTATCTATCAAAAGCAAGCCAGTTTGATATGGACATGTATATAAGTTAACCACGTTAAATAAATTATAATACTAAAATATTATAAAAATTCCATAAATAAAAATTATCTAGCAAAATTCTTCATTTTAAATAACAAATAAATAATTTTCGTTTTTCTTTAAACTTGAATTATTATGCCATAGTATTTTCCTTAATTAGCATTAAGGTACTTGAATGAAATTATTACAAAATATTAAGAACCTCAATTGTAAATAAAAATGTGTTCAACCAAAAAATTGTAATTTGACACTTTCAAGAAAAACAATAAAAAAAACTATTATTTTTAACGGTTCTTATTATGATAATGTTTAAGTGTTCTAAAAAGAAAGTAGGTTTTTTTTTTTAATAAGAATTTATTATTAATAATTTTGTACGTTGTTTTGTCTAATAAGCGAAATTTGTATGACAAATTTAAAGTAAAGTTCTACTTGATGAAAACTCCGTTTATTAGTCAGAATAACATTTTTTTAGACCACCAAGGAAATAATGTAATTTTCAATTTTAATAAAAAAATCTAGATTACCAGTTCTAGGAAATGTAATGGTAATCTAGATAAATCAATGTAATAATAATCTAAATTCTTAAGAAATACTAATCTAAATTTATAAGAAAAAACTGTACTTTTAACAAAAATTTTTATTATAAATAGTCTAAGAATAATTCAAAAATATTCATTATTAATTTGTTAATAAACCAAGGAGGATTATCTCCTATTAAATTGTAATATTTCGTTGTTTTTATTATCTATCACTTAAAATAGATTAACTGACGCCCGAGCAGGGACCCTCAAGTGTCCAGGGACCGTTCGTTAGCAATTAGAAAATTCGGTCACGGTTACTAATAAATAAATCGCTCTTTTAAGATCTATTCTAATTGTTGTATTGTGATCAAGCCTACAAAATATCTAAAGTAAGGCTGCTCTAGGCACAATATCGCAAGTTGACTAGTTTTTTTTTAAAAAAGGAAAATAAGTAAAAGTAAAAATATTTTTTCGCCCTTACGTAAATATAAATTTATTTAAAATATAACAAGGTGAATAATAATTATTTAAAATTAAAAATAAACAAGTAAATGTAACAGTAAGTCGATGTAACCGACTTATTAATACCTTACACCTGAATATTTCGAATTAAATTAAAAATCCATAAGTTTTTTTGGCCGCTGCTTGAACTTTTTCCTTTTTCTGTCTTATTCAACTCGAATTTCAGGACCGTAAGAGGTATCCTCTTGGGATATGCTTGACACCTTTGTAAAAAAATTTCAGTTTCTATCTTTATTAATTTCGAAGATTGTTAGTCCTTGGGAGGTGTCAGGTACCCGAATTGCCACTCCAATTCATCGAATCCATCTCAGGAACATAAAGAAAACATGCCAGAACACCATTGTACTAAATTTAAAGGTTCTGCTTTTGTTGGTTTTGGAGATATGCTCGTTGCTCTTGTGCTCGTTCGGAAGTTTCCAAAATACGTACCCATGGTTCAAATTCTTTCAAATGTCAATTTCCAATTTTACAGAAAAGGAAACATAACAGAACACCTTTGCATTAAAAATAAAAGTTCTATCTTTGTTGGTTGTGGAGATATACTCGTTTGCTCTGGGGATCATCCGGAAGCTTCCAAGATTTGAACCCATGGACCAAATCCTCACAAATTTCAGAAACATAAATCAAACATGAAGGAACACCATACTGCCTAATTTAAAGGTTATATCTTTGTTGCTTTTGGAGATAATATCATTTGCTCTGAGGCTCGTTCGGAAGCTTCCAAAATCCGAACCCAAGGACCAAATCCTCTCAAATTTTAGAGACCTAAATCAAACATGAAAGAACACCATTCTGCCGAATTTAAAGGTTATATCTTTGTTGTTTTTAGAGATAATCTCATTTTCTCTAAGGCTCGTTCGGAAGCTTCCAAAATCCAAACCCATAGACCATATCCTCTTAAATTTCAGAGACATAAATCAAACGGGAAGGAAAATCATGGTAAAAAATTTAAAGGTTCTATCTTTGTTGGTTTTGGAGATAATCTCGTTTGCTCTTGGGCTCGTTCGGAAGCTTCCAAAATACGAAATCATGGTTCAAATTCTTTCTAATGTCAGTTTCCAATTTTATAGAAAAGGAAACATAACAGAACACTCTTGTACTAAAAATAAAGGTTCTATTTTTGTTTGTTGTGGGGATATACTCGTTTTCTCTTAGGCTCGTTCGGAAGCTTCCAAGATCCGACCCCATGAACCAAATCCTCTCAAATTTCAGAGACATAAATCGAACGGGAAGGAACGTCATTGTACAAAATTTAAAGGTTCTACCTTTGTTGATTTTGGAGATAATCTCGTTTGCTCTGGGGCTCGTTCGGAAGCTTCCAATATCCGAACCCAAGGACCAAATCCTCTCAAATTTTAGAGACTTAAATAGAACATGAAGGAACACCACTCTGTCAAATTTGAAGGTTATATCTTGATTGGTTTTGGTGATAATCTCATTTGCTCTGGTGCTCGTTCGGAAGCTTCCAAAAGCCAAACCCATGGACCAAATCCTCTTAAATTTCAGAGACATAAATCGAACGGAAAGTAACATCATTGTACAAAATTTAAAGGTTGTATCTTTATTGGTTTTGAAGATAATCTCGTTTGCTCCGGAATCATTCGAAAACTTGCAGAATCCGAACCCATGGACCGATTTTGTCCAGATTCGAACTTAGCTTTCCTTTCGTAATTAGTAATCTACTATATAAATTTCATCAAGATAGCTTTATTAGTTTTTGAGTTATCGTGCGAACGAACGGACGGACGGACATCGTTAAATCGACTCAAGAGGTGATCCTGATTCAGAATATATATACATGTCCATATCTAACTCGTTTCCTTTTGGTGGTTACAAACACCATACCAAAAAATAATATACCCTATACTTTAGGTGTAGGGTATAAAAACGTGAAAAGCATTAAACTTTAAATAAAACAAGTAAATGTAACAGTAAGTCGATGCAACCGACTTATTAATACCGTACACCTGAATAATTCGAATTAAATTTAAAATCCATAAGTTTTTTTAGCAGCTGCTTGAACTTCTTCCCTTTTCTGTCTTAGTCAACTGGAATTTCAGGAACGTAAAAGAGGCATCCTCTTGGGATATGCTTGACACTTTTGTAAAAAATTTTAAGTTTCTATCTTTATTAATTTCGAAGATTGTTAGTCCTTGGAAGGTGTGTTTCAGGTACCCGAATTGCCACTCCAATTCATCGAATCCATCTCAGGAACATAAAGAAAACACGCAAGAACACCATTGTACTAAATTTAAAGTTTCTACTTTTGTTGGTTTTGGAGATATGCTCGTTGCTCTTGTGCCCGTCCGGAAGTATTCAAAATACGAACCCATGGTTAAACTCTTTCAAATGTCAGTTTCCAATTTTACAGAAAAGGAAACATAACAGAACACCTTTGTACCAAAAATAAGAGTTCTATCTTTGTTGGTTGTGGAGATATACTCGTTTGCTCTGGGCCTCGTCCGGATGCTTCCAAGATTTGAACCCATGGACCAAATCCTCACAAATTTCAGAAACATAAATCAAACATGAAGGGACACCATTCTGCCTAATTTAAAGTTTATATCTCAGTTGGTTTTGAAGATAATATCATTTGCTCTGAGGCTAGTTCGGAAGCTTCCAAAATCCGAACCCAAGGACCAAATCCTCTGAAATATCAGAAACCTAAATCAAACATGAAAGAACACGATTCTGCCAAATTTAAAGGTTATATCTTTGTTGTTTTTGGAGATAATCTCATATGCTCTGGGGCTCGTTCGGAAGCTTCCAAAATCCAAACCTATGTACTACATCCTCTTAAATATCAGAGACATAAATCAAACGGGATGGAACATCATTGTACTAAATTTAAAGGTTCTACTTTTGTTGGTTTTGGAGATATGCCTGTTGCTCTTGTGCTCGGTCGGAAGCTTCCAAAATCCGAACCCATGAACCAAATCCTCTCAAATTTTAGAAACTTAAATAAAACATGAAAGAACACCACTCTGTCAAATTTGCAGGTTATATCTTTGTTGTTTTTGGAGATAATCTCATTTGCTCTGGTGCTCGTTCGGAAGCTTCCAAAATCCAAACGCATGGACCAAATCCTCTTAAATTTCAGAGACATAAATCGAATGGGAAGGAACATCATTGTACAAAATTTAAAGGTTCTATCTTTCTTGGTTTTGGAGATAATCTCGTTTGCTCCGGAGTCATTCGGAAGCTTCCAGAATCCGAACCCATGGACCGATTTTGTCCAAATTTAGCCTTACTTTCGTGATTAGTAACCTACTATATAAATTTCATCAAGATAGCTTCATTAGTTTTTGAGTTATCGTGCGAACGGACGGGCGGACGGACATCGTTAAATCGACTCAGGAGGTGATCCTGATTCAGAATATATATACATGTCCATATCTAACTCGCTTCCTTTTGGTGGTTACAAACACCATACCAAAGTTAATATACCCTATACTTTAGATGTAGGGTATAAAAAAAATATAAACAATAAACTGAAAAATAAAAAAATAAAAATAATAAAAGTGATTACAATATTGGTACAGTGATAAAAAAGAAAATTCTTTGCTGACAAGTGCATCTGGCCTGGGTAACCCGAAACGGAAAAGAGACAAGGAACGAGGCGTCCTAGTAGTAGATGAACAAAAGGGAGCACCAGTGATACAGTAACTAAAAATCACCAAAATCACTGTTGCAGTCACTTGTCTCGTTAACCAGGAGGATCACGGCGGTGCCTCAGTCATGAGGAGTACAATTTTCATGTGAGTTTATAAAAATTTAAAAAAAATAAATAAATAAATAAATTCAGAAAAACTAAGATTATAAAAAACTAATCCAAAAAAACGAAAAAATATAATAATATTTTAATTCATAATAATAAATATATTCATAAAGAAAAAATAAAAAATTCAAAAAATAATTTTCATAAAAAAAAAAAAAAAATTAAGAATTTTTAACTTTGTCCAAGAACAAGTATCTTTATAATAAGAGAAAATTGAGGCAATTCTCAATGAATTCAACCTCACTTAGCAAAGTTAATTTAAGTTATATTTTTCTTCTTTCTCAAGAAGATTCCTTGTCAAGAACAAGTATCTATTTTTAACAAGAAGAAAATTGGGGAAATTCTCAACGAATTCAACCTCACTTGTCAAGGTTATTATATTTTTTTTCCCAATGTCCGATTTAAAAATAGAGTCGTTAGAAAACTCTGATACTGAGGACTTTTCTGCACATTTCAAAAATTTAAGACGATCAGAATGGAAAAAATACAATAAAAAATTTATTGTGAGAAAAGTTAAAATTCAAATAAAGAAATTGAATATTAAAAAAATAAATTAAACATATTAAAGAATTATAAGAAAAACAATTTTGGGCCCAAACTAAATAATTAAGTAGAAATTATTTAAAATAATTAAGAAATTTAAGACGATCAGAATGGAAAAAATACAATAAAAAATTTATTGTGAGAAAAGTTAAAATTCAAATAAAGAAATTGAATATTAAAAAAATAAATTAAACATATTAAAGAATTATAAGAACAACAATTTTGGGCCCAAACTAAATAATTAAGTAGAAATTATTTAAAATAATTATTATAAAAAAAAAATATTGTAATTTAAACTATTTTATTAAAAATAATTATTATAAAAAAAAAAAAAATATATATTTTTAATAATTTTATTAAAAAAAAATTATTTAAAAAAAAAAAAATGTATTATATTTTAAACTATTAAAGAAATTTTTTACAAAAAAATATATTAAAAATTATACTAAATAAAAAATACATCTTAGTGTAATAGTTAAAGGGAAATCTAGTAATCCATCTTTTTATTATTTTTATGATCTAAAAAAATTTTTAAAAAGTACTATTGTCTTATTATATTTATCTTTATTTTAGTGATTGTTTCTAGTAGTTGTTTCTTATAAAATAAATAATTTACTAGAGAATAATAATAAACAAGTAATAATAAATAATCTTCACAATAAAAAATTAAATAATATAACTAGTGTTTTTAACGCAATATTAGAATCAATTAAACATAACAATATTATTATTAAATATAGCTTGATTGATATTTAAACTGCAATATAAAATCAAATTATTAAAAGAAGAAATTATTAATATCAAATATAGTATTCATTGGGCTAAACTTGGTATGATCAATTCTTTTTTAGTATCAGAAGTAGAAGTAGAAACGATTACTAAATTATTAGATAACGAACAGCTTCCTTATGCTACAGCAGAAGAAGCTTTAGATCTTGCAAACATTAAAATTATAACTAATGGTACTAGTTTATTGTACGTATTAGAAATTCCTTTAACTAAATTAGAAACTTATAATAAGTTATAATAAAACAAATTAAATTTAAAAATGTTATAAATGAAATAGAATTTAAGGAAATACTGTCAGATAATAAAAAATTGTACGGCATAAAAGAAAATTGTAATAAAATAAACGATTTAACAATTTGTAATAAAAAGAATATTGTTAACATAGAAAATTGCACTTGTATTACAAATCTATTTAAAAGCAAAAACGCTATATGCAACACCACATATCAACAATAGAGGAGATACAGCAAGGCATAATTTTACTAAATCAGTTTGACGGTGAAATCATCATAGGAAACGAAATACGCAATATGACTGGCACATATCTTATAAAGTAACAACAGAAATATTACCTCTCATCCTTCAACCTAAGTCAATACAAGGTGATTTTGGTGAGCACTTATCTCTCGAATTTTGAAGGAAGTTCACATCAATAATGCCAAACAAATAGAGCTCCTACAAGCAGAAAAATCGTTCAACGAAGCAATCAGTTATGGATCATCAACAACAGTAGTTATAGTATTAATCATCATAATCATTAACGCAATATTAAAAAAACGACATAGTTTAACAATCAAAAACATAACCAATAAACAAACCACACAACAGAATGCAGCTGGTCAACAAGAGCAAAAACTACCACAGATAATTTTAAAATTAACATCAAATGAGTACATTAGAATTTAAAGGCGAAGGAGTTAACCACGGTAATAATATTCAATACTAAAATATTATAAAAATTCCATAAATAAAATTTATGTAGCAAAATTCTACATTTTAAATAACAAATAAATAATTTTCTTTATTCTTTGAACTTGAATTATTATGTCATAGTATTTTGCTTAATTAGCATTTAGGTACTTGAATGAAATTACTATAAGAAATTACTACAAAATATAAAGAATCTCAATTGTAAATAAAAATGTGTTCAAACAAAAAATTGTAATTTGACACTTTAAAGAAAAACAATAAAAAAACTATTGGAGATATAAACTATATATAAACTATATAAAACTATTATTTTTAAAGGTTCTCATTATGATAATGTTTAAGTGTTCTAAAAAGAAAGTAGGTTTTTATTTTTTAATAATAATTTATTATTAATAATTTTGTACGTTGTTTTGTCTAATAAGCGAAATTTGTATTACAAATTTAAAGTAAAGTTCTACTTGATGAAAACTCCGTTTATTAGTCAGAATAACATTTTTTTAGACCACCAAGGAAATAATGTAATTTTCAATTTTAATAAAAAAATCTAGATTATCAGTTCTAGGAAATGTAATGGTAATCTAGATAAATCAATGTAATAATAATCTAAATTCTTAAGAAATCCTAATCTAAATTTATAAGAAAAACTATACTTTTAACAAAAATTTTAATTATAAATAGTCTAAGAATAATTCAAAAATATTCATTATTAATTTGTTAATAAACCAAGGAGGATTATTTCCTATTAAATTGTAATATTTCTTTGTTTTTATTATCTATCACTTAAAATAGATTAACTTATATATTGAATCAGGATCACCTCCTGAGTCGGTTTAACGATGTCCGACCGTCCGTCCGTTCGCACGATAACTGAAAAACTAGTAAAGCTATATTGATGAAATTTATATAGTAAGTTACTAATTATGAAAGGAAGGCTAAGTTCGAATTTGGACAACATTGGTTAATGGATTCGGGTTCTGGAAGCTTCCGATGATTCTGGAGCAAAGGGGATTATCTCCAAAACCAACACAGATAGAACCTTTAAATTTAGTACAATGATGTTCCTTTATGTTTGATTTATGTAGTTGAAATTTGAAGGACTTTGGTCTATGGGTTCGGGTGTATTTATGTCTCTGAAATTTGGGAGGATTTAGTCCATGACTTCGAATTGTGGAAGCTTCCGAACGCGCCCCAGAGCAAACGAGATTATCTCCAAAACAAACAAAGATAGAACCTTTGAATTGCGTACAATGGTGTTTCGGGTTTGATTTATGTTTGTGAAATTTGAGGATTTGGTCCATGAGTTCGGATCTTGGAAGCTTGCGGACGAGCCCCAGATTAACGAGTATATCTCTATAATCAACATAGATAAAAACTTTGTTTTTCTGTAAAATTGGAAACTGGCATGTAAGAGGATTTTGACCATGAATTCGTATTTTGGAAACTTCCGAACGAGCACAAGATCAAACGAGCCTATCTCCAAAACCAACAAAAATTTATTTAGTAGAGTGGTGTTTTCTTATATCCCGGTTCAAGCAGCTGCTAAAAAATGTATGGATTTTTAATTTAATTGGAATTATTCAGGTGTAGGGTATTAATAAGTTGGTTGTATCAACTTACTGTTACATTTACTTGTTAAAAACTCAATAAGTGCATTTAATAAAAATGTACGATTTCTATTATACCTACATATTTTATGTTCAAAACACATTCAGAATGTATGCAAACATTTTAAATTTTATATCTATATTAATATTAATACATTGAAAAGTATTAATGTTGATATAAAGTATTGATATTGGCATTGATAGTAATTCATTTTAAAGTGTTGTCAAGTTCGGGTTATTTAAATCGTGCACTTTTACTTTTGATTTTAATTTTGAATAAATTTTAATTTTAATTTTTATTTGAATAAATTTTAATTAATTTACATACTTTAATTTATCAGTCAGATTTTGATCTTGGTTAATTTTGAAATTGATTTTAAGTCTAATTTTGACGTTAATTACAATTTCAACTCTGATTTCTTTTAATTTTGCGTTTGATTTTAATTTAGAAACTTAAACTAGATTTCAATTTTAATATTACTATTTATTATTTTAACTTTTCTTCTATACTAAATTTTTTTTTTTTTTAAGAGAGTTATCAATAAGCAAAAATTCATGTTCAACCAAAGGTTGAAACGTAAAATCATCCACATGCCAAAGAATGGTAAATCTTTTTGGTCATTTGCCAAAAATCTAAAGGAAGACGTTAGAGGGTCTTCCTTTCCACCACTTATTGATAATAATAACAGAACCATATCAGATTCTAAAGAAAAAGCGAACTTATTTGGCAAGCAGCTCGCTTTTAATTCGACATTGTCACAGTCAGATCAGATGCCACCTTCTTTTCCAGGAGCTGGCTGCTCCTTCGGTAAAATTTACTTTAGGACGCGGGCAGTGATGAAAATCTTAAAAAATCTTGATACAAGCAAGTCAGCCGGTCCAGATGGTATAACCACCATGGTGCTTAAAAATACCTACTCCACTATTTCAAAACCACTGCGCAACCTTTTCTACCTCTCCTTCACTTCGGGTATTCATCCTACCCAATGGAAGGTTGCACATCTTTTCCCAATTCCCAAAAAAGGTAATAAAAGTGATCCCTCCATCTACCGCTCTATTGCTATAACTTCGGTCCTCTCCAAGGTAATGGAGAAAATAGTGAACCAAAAGCTTTTGAAATACCTGGACCACAAAGGTTTGCTTCATGATCGTCAATACGGGTTCAGAGCCCGTCGTTTAACCGGTGATCTCATGACTTACCTTTGTGAGAAGCTAAGCATCAACCTTCGTCATTCTGGTGAGTCTGATGTTGTGGCTCTTGATATTTCTAAGGCTTTCGATCGAGTTTGCCACTATGCTCTATTGGCAAAATGCAAAGCATTAGGTCTAGGTAGGGTCTTTCTAAAA
The DNA here is from genome assembly GCA_947095535.1 of Poecilobothrus nobilitatus. Taxonomy (NCBI): domain Eukaryota; kingdom Metazoa; phylum Arthropoda; class Insecta; order Diptera; family Dolichopodidae; genus Poecilobothrus; species Poecilobothrus nobilitatus. The sequence goes on from OX352772.1 coordinate 118,985,441, forward strand.
TGGATTGGAGATTTCCTTTCGAATCGCACGATTCGTGTTCTGGTCTATGGATATTCATCTGACAAATTCAAAATAAATGCTGGTGTCCCCCGGGCATCAGTTTTATCGCCAACTCTCTTTTTAATATTTATCAATGACCTACTCTCATTAACTTCCAATCCGATCCATAGTTTCGCAGACGACAGCACCCTTGTAGCTTTCTATGAGTTTCATAGCCGCTGTAACATTAATCATCAGATTAATACAACAGCAAAAAATTTCACTATTAGTGAGCTAAATAACGATTTAGCAAAAATTCAAAAATGGGGCGAAGTCAATCGAGTTGAGTTCAACACCAAAAAACACAATGCTGTCTGATCTCGCGCAAAATTGTTGTGATCTCCACTACTGTTCCTACCCTACTATTTCAGGGAGAGGTCTTGCAGCATTCAACGTACTTAAACATGCTGGGAATCGGGTTAAACCAAAAATTTACTTGGTCAAATCACATTTTTGGTATAGCTAAGGATGCAGGTAAATGTTTGGGTTTTTTGTATCGCTGCAAAACTTACTTTTCCGCATCTGAACTTCTCAATATCTATAAAGCTTACATTAGGCCGAAAATGGAGTACAATACACACATTTGGGCTGCAGGGCCTCAAACAGCACTGGGTTATTTAGATAATGTGCAAAACAGAACTATTCGACCCCAGTGTAACTTTGACGCTCACTCCACTCAGCCATCGTCGCACAGTTGGGTCGCTGACCTTGTTTTATAGGTATCTCGTAGGGATTAATACTTGTTCTAAAGAAATAAAACAACTAATGCCTCCACTCAAAGTTTTCCAACGAGAAACAAGGAGGGCAACGGATGCTCATCCCTACCATGTTGAGTTATCAAGAAATACAGCCTATGGAAATTCGTTTGTTATGCGCACGTCCCGTTTGTGGAACCATATACCATCGCATGTGTTCCCTAAAGTTGGTAATTCTTATGTGTACGATTTACTTAAGTTTAAGAAGAACATTAACGTCTTTCTTCAAAATGTCCCTCTAAATTTTCCTACCTATCCCCCATGATCCAAATTTCCCAATTCCAATTTTCCCAATTATCCTTCCCACATCCCTATCCCCAAACCAAACTGTACATTTGTATTAAAGGTTCCATCCTAAAGTTTAGTTTTAAAAGGGGGGTGGTTTTGGTTGGTTAAAGTCCAACACTACCCTGAGGAAGCACGTGCAGTTCCTTTTGGTGACTTTCGAGTTTTCCACCAACCCTCGTAAAAAAAAAAAAATTACCTTTCCAAAGCTTCCACCGCTGTACACGAACCACTTTTTGCTTTATTCCTTATCCTGCACCCGAATCTACTTTTTAATTTTTATCAACCATTCATAATTTTTTATCAACCGTTAAAAACATATTTTCTCGAACCTCGAATCAAGAATTAGAAAACGGTCATTTGCCTCCTCTTTTTGAGAATGTACAGTCTCATTCCCCAAATTTTCGTTATTATTTACTATTACTTTACTGAGATAAAATTTCATCATTATTATCTGTATCTTCGGATACAGCTTGTAGGTCAGAACAGTCTATATTGTTTTTAATAGGGTAATTTGTACTAGAGTTTGTTTGGGATTCATTATCAGAACTATTAAAATTTTCTATATTTTCTAAAAGATTTATTTCGTGTTTGTTTGTATCTATTCGGCTAAGGAAATCTGCCAATTTATTTTCCTTGCCTTTTATGTATTCAATATCCATATTATACTCTCCTAACTTTAGTAACGATCTATTTAATCTACGATTGATGTCTTTTCCTTTAGATTTTTCATATAACCATTTTAATTGTTGATGGTCTGTTAAAAATTTAAACTTGTTACCATATAAATACGGCCTAAAATAATTGGTTGCCCAAACAATGGCAAGCAATTCCTTTTCAATGATAGAGTAATTTTTTTCATGGTCATTTAAGGTTCTGCTAGCATAACGTACGGGATGTGAATTCTGTTGCAACGTTGCACCAATGGCAAAAGCACTAGTATCTTTACTAATCAGAATTTTTTGTTAAAATTGGGTTATTTGAGTATAGGGTCTTCGGTTATAACTCTTTTTAATTTTTCAAATGCATTTATATAGTTGGAGTCCTTTATGTTTATTTTACTATTTTTTTTCAGATAGTTTGTCAATGGTTTTGCCAATTCAAAAACGATTTTATCTGTTTTTGCGTAGTGGGAAGTTTTAGTTTCAAAATGTCATCCACCTTTTTAGGATTGGGTTTTACTTCTTCTGGAGTTAAAATATAACCCAAATATTCTATTTGTTTTGCGAAAAATTTGCATTTATCTACCTGAATTTTTAAAGTATTTTCTCTTAGTTTATTAAATATTTTTTTTATATTAACTGTAAGTAGAAGTAGAAAATATAAGTATGTCATCCAAGTGACATACACATATTTTATTAATATATTCCTTAAGAACGTTATTCATAAGGCGTTGAAAAGTTGCCGGAGCATTTTTTAATCCAAACGGCATCCTAATGTTCAAAAGGTGTGGAGAAGGCTGTCTTCTGACGATTTTCTTTTTCCACTAAGATTTGGTGGAATCCTTTGCCCAAATCTAGTGTTGTAAAATATTGCGAGTTTCCTAATTTATCCAATATATTTTCTATATTGGGTATAGGAAATTTATCGTCTATGGTAACCTCGTTCAATTCTCTATAGTCGACAACAAGACGTCATTTCTTTTTTCCAGAATTGTCTTGTTTTTTGGGGCACTATCCATAGTGGACTGCTGTAAGGCAAACTACTTTATTTTATTATCTCTTGCTTCAGCATATCTGATATTTGAGTAGATATCTCCTGTTCATGGATCCGAGGAAATCTATATATTTTAGAATATATAGGCCTATAGGTTTTGGTTACTATTTGATGTTGAATATTTGGAATGCTTGTTAATGATCACCTTCTTTAAAGAAGAGATCTTCATATGATTTAACAAATTATTTAAGGTTTTGCTTTCTTCTTCATTCAAAGATTGAAAAAGGATGTTAAATTTTGAATCATTTAAGTTTGTTTTTTCTAATTGATAGATTTCTTCAAATTTGTATGGACAATACATTTAATTTGATTATTATTGATTTTTAAAATCTCGTTCTCTAAATCAATAATAGCACCTAATGGTTTAAGTATATTTTCGCCTAATATTGCATCAAAACTCTTATTTTGGAAATTCGTTAATTTCCAAATCATGAATGCATCTTCATTGAATTCTGAAGGTAAATCGGTTTTAATCTCTTTTCTTACAATTAGTTGGTTATTAAGGGTAAGGGAAATTTATAGGTCTTGCTAAAATTTTTCTTTTATATTGGGGTAGTTGGCTTTCACCAAGAAGTGAAGTAGAAAACCCCGTATCTACTAAACATCTTAGTTTTGTATTATTAATAGTAAGTATTACTATTGGTAGGTAAATTTCCGAGGCTGTGAAAGAAAATTTACCTCTTCTTCGGTTTGTTCGTAGGTATCCATGGGTTCTGATCTTTCAAAATTTCTATTATTGTTGTATCGACTACTATGACTAATTCTTGACTGTCCAAAGTTTCGGTCAGTATTTTGGTAATTGTTTCTAGAAGTATTTTAATAATAATTTCTAGAAGTATTTTGGTAAGTATTTTGAATATTATTTCTGTTAATATTTTGAAAATTAATTTATATTTATATAAATTTTTATTTATTATAATAGATGCCAAATTTGCATTTATATTATTTAAAAAAGTATTTAAAATAAATTTCTCGTTATTATTAGGAGTAAATTCAGTTGGCTTATTTGTATCATATTCATATTTTTCGTTTAATTTACTTAAAACTAAAACTGATGTATTAAAATATTGTCTAACCTGGAAATTTTTTGTTGACTGGGCTTGCTGGTAAAGCTGGTGGTAGCTTTCCTTGATGCCAAAGTTTCTTACTAAAGCTGATTTTATCTGGTTCCAATCTGAGCTTGACCCTAATGTCCTTACCACATCCAACGCTGGACTTTGAATTTTATTGACGATTATTCTCTGGAAAATATACGTTTTGGATTGTTGACATGTAATTAGAGGAAGGATTGTATCCACTTCCCTCAAGAATGAACTTAGGGCGTATTGACCATCGCCTCGAAATTCATGAATCCGCTGAGCATTTTTTAAGATGTCACTTACAGTAATCACGAATACTGATTGAGCTTGACCTGGCATATTTGTTTCACTAATGTTTGTTATTTCACTAGTATTTTCTAGTTCTTCTCTTATTGTATATAGATTAAATCGATTATTGCTTTTTTTCTGTTTAATTTTTGGCATATATTCTCCTTTTATTATTTTTTTTTTTTTTCATTTTTTTTTTTTTCAATGCTTAATAGTTATTAAACAGATACTTATAGCACTATACTAACTATAAAAAATTGTCTTAAAATTATTGTTATTATTAAAAATCACTATTATTATTATTCCAAAAATTATTATTATTGAAATTAATTTTAATTATGTTTTTATTTTATTTATTTTTTTTTCGGTTCGATTTTTATTTCACTAAGTCTATTCTCTTTTGAGTTAGAACTAACCGACTGCGCCAATTATGGGTTTAAATTTTTGTAAAAATAAAACGCCGAAACTTAAATTTGTATTAAAATTTTATTTATAAATTTTCAACTTTTCAGTTTGAAAACGGTCTTAAGACTAACTTTTTTATTTTTCAACATTTTTTATTTCTTTTATTTTTTCATATCTTTTTTAGGTATTTATTTTACAAAAACAATTTCTTAATTCTAATTAATACTAACTAATCGAAAAATATCTTTCGAAACAAAATTCAGTATCGAATTACAAAATGAATTTTTTATTTATTACAAAATCAATATATTCTTAAACAAATGTTCGTACTGCAAAACAAATTCACCATAAATTGTTTTGTGTAAAACAATTTCACCATAAGTTTAGTTTCATGTTACAACACAATGTTATACCTAACGTTTAAAGTAAATATATTTCAAGTGCAATTAAGCGTCATTGTGCTGAGTTTCATATTTAATATTTATTTTTAATACTATGTATATCATTTAGGTTAAAAGAAAAGAAAATTAAAAGTGGTTCAAATGCAATTGACCGTAATTATGCTTAGTAAACAAAAATGTAGCTAATTACATTTTTGGTATGAAAATGAAAAGAATAAAAACAAAATTAAGAAATGTGAAATTGTTTTATTGTATAAGATATTTATATTTTAAATTTCATAAATATTGAAATTTATCTTTTATTGGAGGTTCATTATTTGCTATCTTGGTTGGGGTTACCAACGTAACTCACGTTTCTCCAATTCCCAAAAAAGTTGACAAAAGCGACCCTTCAAAATACTGACCAATCGCCACCACTTCGGTCCTCTCCAAAATTATGGGAATTTTGGTAAACAAAAAGCTTTTGAGATACCTGAATAGCTTGCGTATTTTAAACGATCGCCAATACGGCTTTCGCATTCATCGATCTAAAGGTGATCTTTTAACTTGTCTCTGTGAGAAGCTCAATACCAGCATTCATTGTTTCGGTGACTCTGAGGTTGTAGCTCTCGATATCTCAAAGGTGTTTGATCTACTATGGCGTTCTGCTTTTCTAAGCAAATGTCAGGTCATTGGGTTGGGCAGCTCCTTCTGTGCATGGATTGAAGATTTTCTTTCGAATCGTCGTATTCGTATCCTTCTCGACAGTTTTATGTCTGACACTCATAAAATAAATGTTGGCGTTCCACAAGGCTCTGCTTAATTTTCATTAACGACGTACTCAGTTCTACCCTCAATCCAATTCATCATTTTACCAACAACAGCACTGAGACATCTTAAGATTTTTTTAAAAAATCGAATACTACTTCAACCGGAATTAGTTTAAAAAGGGAAATTATGGCTAGTTCAGTTAACCACGACCTAGCGAAAATAACTGATTGGGGTGTTAAAAATAGAGTTGAGTTCAACATTTCCAAAACTCAAAGCTGACAGGTCCCTTGTGGGAGAGATCAATCCATATCAATTCCAAAGAGGTTCCAAGGAGAAAATATACAGCATATTTTTGATAAAGCCAAAAAAGCTGCCAAATGTTTAGGTTGGGCATATATTCGACCTAAGATGGAGTATAATTTTCACATATTGTCTGGCGCTGCTCCAAACATCATTCGGTTAACTGCACAAAATCCAAAATGTCGCCTTACGCCTGAAAATAAATGAGCCTACTGTTTAGGCAACATTTACTCCTCTTAACCCATGTCGAAATATTGAAGCTTTATCTCTCTTTTATAGATATCTTGTAGGTAACGGCATTTGTCCTATTGAACACTTCCAACTAGTGTTGCACCAGGCGAGCCTCAAGTGCTCATTTCTACAACGTAACTGTTAAATAGCTGCTGTTAACTAAACCAAAATAAATGTGAGCTCTTTCACAATGAGAAAAATCTCTGAAGCTATAACTATTCTCAAAACTGACAAAGCAGAAAGAGCAGATTGAGCCCCAGGAGAATTAATAAAGGCTAACACACTTCAAAGTGCAATAATCATAAAACCACTAATCGAAAACCTCTGGACAAACGAGAGAATTAACCCCAATTGGTAGAAAGGCTTAATCTATAAAATACCGAAAAAATCCCAAATGTATGCAATAATTGGAGGGGTATCACGTTAATAAACATGATCAATAAACTAATATCTAAAATAATGCATCAGAAAATATACGAGCACATCGAAAAGAATTTGCGACAAGAAGTTTCAGAAAGGAAAAATGTTGTGTCGATCAATCAAATACCCTAAGACTAATAGTGGAACAATCAATGGAATCAACCCGTCATTATACATTGCATTCGCAGACTTCACCGAAGCTTTCGATATCTTGAATAGAAATTCAGGGTGCTTGAAATTAATGGGATTCTCAGAAAAATGATGTTAATTGTATAAATATATATATATATATATATATATAGAAAGATATCTATACAATAATTCTTCAACACAACTGATACATAATATAATAAATTCAACGAGCCAATAATCCTCATTAAAATTGGATAAAGTCATGCGAAAAACGTAAAAAATTCCCGGGAATATCAAGTGGGAACATACAAACAAGCTAAAAGACACTGATTATGCGGATGATGTATGCCTACTTGCCCATATTCACCAAAAATTAGAAGTAAAAATAAATAGAATGAAGGAATTTGCAACAGAGGTAATACTCGTATAGATACGAAATGATACACCGATAGATGATGTGGAGAGCAACTACCTGGAAACATAATAAGGTACATAAGACTTAAATAGCGACCAAGATCTGTCCAAGAGCGGTTTTCGCTAGATGATGAAGAATATGGAAATCTACACAAATAGTCAGGAAAACAAAAATCAGAATATTCGACACCTGCGTAAAATCAATTCTCCTATATGACAACTAGGAAACTTGACCAATAAATGATACCATATAAACAAGCTACAGGTTTTTATCAACAAATGTATTCGGATTATATGGCGTATCTTCTGGCCACGAAGAATAACAAATGAAGCCTGTGCCTAGTAACACCAATAGAGCCTATTCGTATACAAATAAAAAAAAATACAGGTGGATAAGACACATTCTGAGAATAAACTTCATTGCTAAACAAGCATGAGACTTGATCCCAAAGGAAACCCCAGGCAGATTGAGAAAGACATGGAGAAGAACAGTTGGAAGGAAATAGAAACAATAGGAAAAACATAGACAGAAGTAAAATTAATACCCCAAAATGAAATGAATAGCCCAAAACGATGGCTTGGATTTGTGGAAGCCCTATGCTCCCAAAGGGAATAAAAAGGCAAACAAAAATATTCAGATGCATAAAAATAATGAGATGTAATAGATATATCTAATATTGTATATTTTGTTTTAGAAAAACAATACATAAATGTTACAGTTAATATACACCTATTTATATATGTATTTAGTTTGATAATTCGTAACTTGGTATACATACCATTAAAAAAATGTTTAATTTTTAAAATATATAATATGTTGCCTGTTCTGTCGTATAAACCGTATAATTGATTTTTAAGTGTACTAGTAAAAGAAAATAATAATATTATTAATTGCCGCAAACTGAAATTTATTCGTTTTTTCTATTGTTTTCTTAGATTTATCTGTATTTTGGTCTGTAAAACTTTGTGCCTGTTAATAATGATTTTGCAGCAAAAATAATAAATTTAAAATATTGTTCTACATAAGATATCTGAATTTAGACGTAGGGATAATACACCTATATCAATACTTTAGCTGTAGGGATAGTAATGAAACCTTGTATTCCTCGATAATAATGAAACCCTCCTGTTTTTTTACTCAGCCGAATAGAAGTATACACTACATTATGAGTGTAATCCTTTAAAAAATCATATTTTAAAGAAATAACATCATAGGGTTGAGGATCGTGCCTTCTTAGTTAATTTTATGAAGTCGCATGGAACATAGTTTTGCTTAATAATAGGCCGAACTTGAATTTAAACAAGGACACCACTTCACCGATTACAACTCCATTGTAATTACAATGCAAATGTTTTCTTTTGCAATTTTTTTTGTCATCGTCTATTTCTGCTCTAGCCAGATTCTTAGGTTATTGGTGTTTCTGGTAATCCTCCTTTGTAAGGATTTCCAAATTTAAATATTTTGTACTCAATTTGGCATTGATCTTTTTTAGGAATAAACAGAGTAATTTTTTTTTCATCAAAATTTTGAGCGACTTAAGTGAGTTATAGAATTTTTCTCACATTCACTTTAAAAAAAATTTTAAAATTCTGTTAAAGTGTAAAAATTAGCTTGCAAATATAATTTATTGGAATTTTTCGTGTATGATGGGGTAATATGATGGGGATTTTGGTAAATCTTTTAAAAAATTATTTAAGAATGAAGAATGTTCTTTTAGTCTTGGTTTCAAAACAATATTTTACGAAATTAAAAGTTGTATGTGGTTTCTAGATTCTTTTACTCAATTCTGCACTGACCATTGTCCAAGTGGAAAACACATTGTGGGGAAAACACTATAAATCTCAATGTTCTGGTTATTTTCTGAAACAGTAATTCCGTTAAATTAATGTTTGTCCGTTTCATTTTCTTGATCAGCTATTGTTTTATTAAACATTAAATTATCTTCATAATTTAAACCTTTTATTATCTTGATAAAAACCAAATATTTTTCTTCATATTCCTTTGCTGTATCTGATGGAAATTATGTTAGTATAAATACCTCGTTTGCCTGTTGAGAAAAATGCATTCTTAGATAGTATGAATGAAATATAAATAATTCCAACAAAATAACCTGCGTTGCCGTTAATATAATTTTATTAATATAGATAACTTATTACTATGCATTTACAGATGCTGGTAGTTAATATTTTAATTTTTATTACATTTAATTACATTTCATTCAATTTTTTTAGCAAATTGAATAAAGAGAGCGAAGAATTAGAGGCAATTTATGTACCAAAAATCTATTGTCATAGCTAAGCTATAGTTAAAGTCTATTGAGTACATAGCTACGGCGAAGTGAGTTTTCATAATATATTATTCGCTAATACCGAAACAATTGGTTCTGGCGTCGAAACGATTCTTCAACCGTTTCGTTTTTTCGAAAAAAAACGAAACGGTTGAAGGATCGTAACCAATTCAACTGAGTGAGCTTCCGTGGTGAAGAGCTACACTTTTGAATATGCATCTTGACTGGTCAAACTATTTAAGCGCGAAAACAAATAAATTAAAAATATCATTAACTCCTGTTGCCGAAACGGGTTAATGTATCGTAACTAAATCAACTCATTAAGCTTCTGTGGTAAAGAGCTACACTTTTGCAAATTCTCAACTCAATTAGTCAAACCGTTTAAGTGCGACAACAAAGAATAATAATTATACTAATATAAAAAGGAAACAGTTATAGTGACATTTTTTATTTTACTGTAGTATAAAAAATAGTGTTAAATGTCACTTCAATTCATATTAATTGTATTAATTATAATAACAGTAATATTATAAACGAAAAATTTAAAAAAGTTATGTAAGGTGAACAAACTAAATTAAATTAATTAGTATAAAATTATTAATTAGAATTATATAATGCAAAAAATACAAGTAGCAGATGCATGGCAAAATATAAACTATAAACTAAACAGGATTGTCTAGCAAAATTTCAATTTCTTTATGCCCAAAATTCAGAAGCCAAAATTTTAATAACCTCAGAAATTTGTTTCGATTTCGCGTTTCGGATTCTGGAAATTTATTGATAAGTCGGGCTGATACGATGTCGTAACAATTAGTAATTAGTAGTGCGAAACGACGGAATGTAAACAAACTGTTTATTATTAATAAGTAAATTATAATCATTTGAAATTCTACTACATATTCAGATATCCGCACTTAATGAAAAATATTTTTAAGATTTAAAATAAAACAACTGGCGCTCAGGTAGAATTTTTAATTTTTGTTTTAACAATTGGTTGGTTACGATCCTTTTTTCGAAAAAATGAAACGGTTGAAGAATCGTTTCGACGCCAGAACAAATTGTTTCGGTATTAGCAAATAATATATTATGAAAACTCACTTCGCCGTAGCTATGTACTCAATAGACTTTAAAGATTTTTGGTACATAAATTGCCTCTAATTCTTCGCTCTCTTTATTCAATTTGCTAAAAAAATTGAATGAAATGTAATTAAATGTAATAAAAATAAAAATATTAATTACCAGCATCTGTAAATGCATAGTAATAAGTTATCTATATTAATTAAATTATATTAACGGCAACGCAGGTTATTTTGTTGGAATTATTTATATTTCATTCATACTATCTAAGAATGCATTTTTCTCAACAGGCAAACGAGGTATTTATACTAACATAATTTCCATTCAAAAACTTGATAATACGAATGCGGAACTCAATTATTACGAAAGGAAAAACACATCAGATACAGCAACAGAATATGAAGAAAAATATTTGGTTTTTATCAAGATAATAAAAGGTTTAAATTATGAAGATAATTTAATGTTTAATGAAACAATAGATGATGAAGAAAATGAAACGGACAAACATTAATTTAACGGAATTACTGTTTCAGAAAATAATCAGAACATTGACATTTATAGTGTTTTCCCCACAATGTGTTTTCCTCTTGGACAATGGTCAGTGCAGAATTGAGTAAAAGAATCTAGAAACCACATACAACTTTCAATTTCGCAAAATATTGTTTTGAAATCAAGACTAAAAGAACACTCTTCATTCTTAAATAATTTTTTTAAAGATTTACCAAAATCCCCATCATATTACCCCATCATACACGAAAAATTCCAATAAATTATATTTGCAAGCTAATTTTGACACTTTAACAGAATTTTAAAATTTTTTTTAAAGTGAATGTGAGAAAAATTCTATAACTCACTTAAGTCGCTCAAAATTTTGATGAAAAAAATATTGCTCTGTTTATTCCTAAAAAAGATCAATGCCAAATTTGTACTCAATTTAAATTTGGAAATCCTTACAAAGGAGGATTACCAACCAATAACCTAAGAATCTGGCTAGAGCAGAAATAGACGATGACAAAAAAAATTGCAAAAGAAAACATTTGCATTGTAATTACAATGGAGTTGTAATCGGTGAAGTGGTGTCCTTGTTTAAATTCAAGTTCGGCCTAAAGATATAATAATTTTATGTAATTCAAAAGATGAAATTTGGTTAAAAACAAAACTACTAATATTAAAATAATCAGCTATAAGACCTAAATCTTGACAACAGTTACATACAGAGTGATTAATAATGTGGGTTTGATTAACAGCGACCGACACAAAAAAAATCATTAAATTCGTTAGCTATTGATGTTTCATCAGATATGAGAGACCCATTTTTAGTTAACACAATAGATCTACTTTTTAGATAATTTATTTAAGATATTGTTAACCAAAGAGCATTTCTTTTGCAAATTACCTTTACATTTTATAAATTCGTTATGATAGTAACGTTGACGTTGTTCAACAATTTGCTTTTTTAAGCTTTTACAGAATGTATTATAATATGTATTTAATTTACTATTGTCAGAATGTTTACGACATTGAATTCTTAATTTATTTTTATACCCTACGCATTAAGTATAGGGTATATTAATTTTGGGTATGGTGTTTGTAACCACCAAAAGGGAGCGAGTTAGATATGGACATGTATATATATTCTGAATCAGGATCACCTCCTGAGTCGATTTAGCGATGTCCGTCCGCCCGTCCGTCTGTTCGCACGATAACTCAAAAACTAGTGAAGCTATCTTCATGAAATTTATATAGTACGTTACTAATTACGAAAGGAAGGCTAAGTTCTAATCTGGACAAAATCGGTCCATAGTTTCGGGTACCTCCCATACAACTCCCAAAACGGAATACGCATATCTTCGAAATTAATAAAGATAGAAACTTAAAATTTTGTACGAGGATGTGTTTTGCTGAATGCCTGATATCCCTAAAATTTGATAGGAATTGGAGTGGTTGTTCGGGTAACTCCCACACAACTCCCAAAACCGAACAAACATATATTCGAAATTAATAAAGATAGAAACTTCAAATTTGGTAATAGGATGTTGTTTCCTGAATCCCTGATTTGTCCAAAATTTGAGATGAATTGGAGGAGCTGTTCGGTTACCTCCCACATAACTCCCAAAACCGAACAAACATATCTTCGAAATTAATAAAGATAAAAGCTTCAAATTTGATAGGGGGGTGCTGTTTCCTGAATCGCTGATTTGCCTAAAATTTGAGATGAATTGGAGTCGTTGGTGGGGTGCCTCGCATACAACTCACAAAACCGAACAAGCATATCTTCGAAATTAATAAAGGTAGAAACTGCAAATTTGATACGAGGGTGTTGTTTCCTGAATCTCTGATTTGCCTAAAATTTCAAATGAATTGTTGAATGAAATTTCAAAGGGTTGTTCGGGTATCTCCCACGCAACACCCAAGACTTGGGGAGGTTGGGGAGAATACCCAGAGAATTGGGGAGGTGGTCCGGGTGCCTTCACCAAGCATATCCAAGACCTAACAGGACCTAGCAAGCATATCTTCGAATTTAATAAAGATAGAAACCTTAAATTTTGTACAAAGGTTGTAAAAGCATTTATTTTTTTAGCTTATATTAAATACCTAACTAAAATAAATTATGAATTTTTAATTTAATTTGAATTTTTTAGGTGTAGAGTATAAATAAGCCGGTTACATCGACTTACTGTTACATTTACTTATTTTGTTTAATTTTATTTAAAAGAGAGCGATTTATCCAAGATTTTAACATTTTATTTGAATTTCTTAAATTTACACAGTAGCTGGAATCAACTATGTGAGAATTTAGGATATTAGTAAAAGCATTAAAAGCTAAATTGATATTATCTGCTAAAAACACCTCTTTCTAGAATTCAAATCGCAGTTTATTATTTAATTTTACAAAATTAATTTTTTTTGAAATCTTGTTTGAATTATCGTGAGAGTTAAGAAAATTTTTTATGTTGTTAATTAATATTCCTGTCATGCAGTGATCAGAAATTCTTAAATCCAAGTTAACACTTTCACATAGATTTAGAGAATAATTAGAAATTAGGCAATGTATATGGTCTAAGCAGGTTCCTGAGCTAGGACGAGTTGGTTCATTAATAAGTGAAAATAACCCATGATCAACAAGAAGTGTGCAGTAAGAATCAGAATTGCAAGAGTCCAAAATATCAATATTAAAATCTCCCAATAAAACTAGATTTTTACTTTTTTCATTACACAAAAAATTTGAAAATTCATTTAAAAAAGACTGTATTCCAATAGAATGCAATCTATAAAGACATATAAAAATGAAGTGAGTATTATTCATTAAAACTTGAATTTTTAAAGTATCTGAAGTTATAAAATTAAAATAAGAAAGCTCTTAATCCACTTCATTTTTTATAAAAACACCTACACCACCGGCAGAATAGGTTTCATTAGTTTTAGCATGAAATGTATTTCCGGGAATATTAAAATTGTTTACTTCATTCTTAAAAATCCATATTTCAGAAACAAATAACAAAACTGGTTTATTCGGAAATAGTTCTAGATGGGCTATAAATACATCAAAATGTTGCCTAAGACTCCTAATATTCTGATGTACAATAAAAATTTTATTACTAAAATTAAAATTTACATTAAATATATCATTATAATGATTGTTAATAGTAATGCAATCGTTACAAAGATCAATAAAATAAAAATTTAGATTAAAGCTCATTAAAGCTGAAATAAATAAAAGTAAATTTAATTTATATTTTTAAAATCATCAAAAGATTTTATAACGATTATTTTCTTATTAAAATATTAGAATTACTAAACCATACATACTGTAGTAAGTTTCAGCTTCTCCTTCCTTTTTTCCATAACTTTCGCCTTGGTATCAGCTGAGGTAAAAACAATACGTAACACATTACGTAACTATTTGTTTTTCTATTTTTTATCCTTTTTATAAAACAATTTTGTTATCAGGAACATCTATATTTACACCATCATTTAACACTTTATGTGCAATTTGCATGGCAGTAATGTTACCATCAATTGGAATCTCATAAATAGAATTTTTGTGTTTTTTTTGTTCCCACCAGTTTAATCTGCTCTCTAATTTATTAATTTTATGGTTCATATTACATTTTCTTCTTGTAGTTGCTTAATTATATTTAGAAAATCACTGTTAATTTTTTTTTATACTAAGTAATTCTTCATAAAGATGCTGCATAGTTATAGTATCAATATTAACATTCATTTTATGAGAATTATTTTGTATTGAAGCATTGTTTGAACTGAGAGTAATATAACTACCAGTAACAGTTGCAATTGCAATGTTAATTATCTCACTCTCATTTAATTTTTGTTTCTCTTTCTTATTACCTTGATGCATTTGTGGTTTTGTAGTATTAGACAATAATTTGTTGTGCTGGTGATTATTAGAAATAAACTTCTGCTTCTCAGCAACTTTATGCACTTCTTTCTCATAAAATATTTTTGATATATTTTTTTTTTGTATTTTTTAATCCACTTTGCTGTTGTTCCTGCTGTTGAGCAAGTAGTAGAGTATGCTGAGAATGAAGAGATTTTCGACGAATAATAGTACACTTGTCGCATTGAAAATGGTTAAAAATTGATTTCATGAACTCAACATCATCGACTCTTAAGTTTACACATGCGCAATGATAAAAATAATAGCAATCGGGACAATGCATCTTCGTTGAATCTAGCCGATCAATCTTTTCATTACAAATATTGCAATTCATCTTTTATTTCTTATTATATTTAATTTTTGTAGTATAAATTATAAATGAACTTAACAAAATTTTACTAAATCAATTTGTTTATGCAAATGATAATATCATTTACAGCTTAAATAGATTAATTATAAATTTAACTTAGATATAAAAACAATTAACAAATTCAATAAATGCGCACCCTACAACGCTTCAATATGAACTGAAAATCATCAACCCAAAATCTTTTGCAAATCTTCAACTCAATTGGTCAAACTGTTTAAGCGCGACAACAAAGAAATTAAAAAACTTCACTGAGCCATGGTCATGGAGCAACATGTTAATGGATCGTAACCAAATTAACCTAGTGAGCTTTTCTGCTAAAGGAGAAAGAATTTTGCGAATTTTCAAATCAATTGATTAAACCTTTAAGCACAACAAAAAAAAAATTTAATAAACTTCGTTCGGGTCTCGTGCCCAAACGGGTTACCACAGCTTCATAAAAATTTGTAACAAGTTTTTTTCAGATCATAAAACCACCATACAAAATCTAATATATAAAGAAGAAGTTCTGTTTGTTTGTTTGTGCCCTTTTCACGTAAAAACCACCAGTCATATAGATCAGTCAGAGGTAACCACCCTCATATACTCGAGGTCTATGTTTTCTTTAGGAAAATTGAGCTCATTCATAACATTAACAACAAAATTATTCATTAATTCTGAAATTTCTTGTTCTTCGTCTATAATTTTGCCATTTTGTGTTAGAGTTTTAATTTTATCGTAATTAGCAAGGCTACTTTTGTTGTACATAATTTTCTTATATAAATTCCACAGATTTCTACTATTATTGGGATCTCGCAATATTTCTTCAGAGCAATATTTTATTTTAGCCTGAGCTATAAGTTTCTTAACATTGGCTCGGCTATGATTATACAACTGTTTTATATGGGAGTCGTTAGGGTATTTTTTTTTTGAATTTAAAGTATGAATCACGTATTTTCATTTCATATATAATTTCGTTAGTTATCCAACACTTTTTCTTTTTATTTTTTTTAAGAAAATTTTTTCTGTATTACTAACGATAACCGAACTAATATCATCAACAAAATTATCAAAATTTAAATGAGTCTAAGTTTGCCCAAATTGGGTTAATAGAAATATTTTGATAATTCAAGACTTTTTTATACTCTATCTCTTTATTACATTAATTTTAATAATCATCATCAATTTTATCAGTAATTGATGATCTGACAATGAAGTGTTTAAGATATGGAAGAAATATTGATGCTTAATCAAGTCTGTAACAAAATAATCAATTATTGTTTTTGAAGAGGTACCCATTCTTGTGTAATATTTTTCTGAAATTTTTATTATATATTATGAATCCGTTGCTTAATAGTTTATTGTTATATGCTTTAACGTCATTATTTTTGTCGTTTAGAATATTTATATTGAAATCTTCAAAAATTAGAAAATTTTTAAATTTAGAGGTAATTTCATCAAGCTTTGGGTTCCATGCGATCTATATATAGACACTACATTTTGATTTGATTTTTGACCAAATTTTTCAGGAACGTTCCACAACCCCGGAAAGTGTTATAGGCTATATCGCGTTTCTGTTCATTAACCCATTGCGGCCCGAGAGTCATTTAAAGCTTTTTCATTTTTTCGTTGTCCTGCCTAAACGGTTTGATCGATTGAGTTGAAAATTTGTACAAATGTTCTTCGGGTACCGGAAAAAATTGGATACAATATACCGCATTATTCATATACCCCATCACTCCAAAGCGGCTACCGCCGCGCTTGAAATCCGCCTCAGGAAAACGGGCGAGGATATTATCTTGATCCAAGAGCCATGGGTGATAAAAAAACAGGTTCATGGACTCAAGATACCAGGGTACACGTTGTTGTACAATAAAGAGGTATGCAGACCTAGAGCGTGCATACTTGCTAAAAATATATTAAATTTAACCTTTATGTATAATTACAGTGATGCTGATCTGGTCGCGGCGAGCCTAAAGCTTAAAAACTTAAGGCTCTGGGTTGTTGCGGCGTATCTTCCTCACGACTCTCAGGATCTACTCCCTCCATCCAATCTGGCAGGTTTGATAGCGGACGCTAGGAGGATGAACATTGGGGTCATCATAAGCTGCGACTTTAAGATCATTGAGGTCATCTTTAGCTGAGTCACTTTTTGATTACATTTTAAGTACTAACCTTCTAATCTGTAACATCGGCAGGGAAAATACCTTTGTTACTAGTAATAGGCAAGAGGTCCTAGACATAACCTTAGTCTCGGACTTCATTTATTCTAAAATAAACTCATGGAAAGTTTCTGATGAGCATTCCTTTTCAGATCACAGATACCTTGAGTTCAGTCTGGACGAAAGTCCTCCAACAAAGTCAATCTATAGAAATCCTAAGAGAACTGATTGGAACAAATATAGGGAGCACTTAAAGTCAACGCTTCCCTCCTTAACACCTGGAATTCCTAAAATTATCCAGGATCTAAATAGCCTAGTAAACGTTTTTGCTAAGGCCTGCAATAAGTCTTTAGAGCATTCATGTTCCATCAGTAAACCTAGGGGAAAACCTAAACCACCTTGGTAGAATGATGAAATCAAAGCTCTAAGGAAAGATAGTAGGAGGGCTTTTAATAATGCCAAAAAAAAACGAATGAGATACAGGACTGGAGCTCTTATAAAACAGCTCTTAGTCAGTACAAAAAAGCACTTAAAAAAGCGAAAAGAGATACCTGGAGACTATTCTGCGGAGGTATAGAGAACGTCTCCGAGGCATCTAGACTTAGGAAAATTCTATCGACAAACCAAATGGTACCCAGTCTTCTTAAAAAAGAGGATGGCAGCTGGGCTACCACAAGCCAGGAGTCGTTGGAATTACTTTTAAAAACACACTTTCCTGGGTGCTCAAATAACAGCTCAGAGGTGGCTTGTCTTCTGAATCCTCTCCCTACTATTTCAGAGGTGGTGGTTACAGGGGAAAAACTACAATGGGCTATAGATAGTTTCAAACCATTCAAGTCAAGCGGACCGGATGGAATTATACCCGCTGAGATCCAGTAAAATGCATCTACTACCCTGGTTTGGTTAAAAAGTATTTTCTGTGGTTGTCTTAATTTGGGGCTTATCCCGGATAAATGGAAACAAGTTAGAGTAGTGTTCATACTCAAGGCCGGCAAAAGTAGTCACGTCCATGCGAAGGACTTTCGGCCTATAAGCCTGTCATTCTTCCTTCGAAAAACCTTAGAAAGATTGATCGACATCCATATCCGCTGCAACTTAAATAAAAATCTGTTGTCAGCCTCTCAACATGCTTACTGTAAAGGGAAGTCAGTGGATACTGCACTTCACACTTTGACAAGCTCGATTGAAAAATCTTTAAATTGCAAAGAGTATACTCTTGCAGCTTTTATAGACATTGAGGGAGCGTTTAAGAACGTCAATCAGGCAGCAACTCATAAGCCTAGGAGTTGAACCGGAGCTAAGAGCACTGATAGCTAATATGCTAAATAGCAGGGCCATCAGTGCCACCTTTGGCAACGCTTCAGCAAAAAGGTTTGTGAAAAGAGGGACTCCACAAGGAGGGGTGCTATCTCCCCTTCTTTGGAATATGGTAGTAAATAAACTGCTTAAAATCCTGGAAGAGGTGGGCTGCACAACTATCGCCTATGCGGACGATATTGCTGTCGTGGTCAGTGGCAAGTTTCCAGACAGTCTCAGGGAGGTTCTGCAACTTGCACTAAACAAAATCACAACATGGGCCACAGACTGTGGACTGTCAGTAAATCCACAGAAAACAGAACTGGTCCTTTTTACAAGAAAATATAAAATTCCTAAAATTAAACCGCCTTCGTTAAATGGCTGCACTATTGCCTTTAGCGAAACGGCGAACTTTCTGGGTCTAACTCGAGACAGGAAGTTAATCTGGAAGGCTAACATCTTAGAAAGAGTAAAGAAGGCTTCAATAGCACTCTACTCGTGTAAAAAAGCCATTGGTAGAAAATGGGGGCTTCAGCCATACATGACTTACTGGCTATACACATCCGTAGTAAGACCCATTCTTATGTACGGAGTCCTAGTATGGTGGAAGGCTATCGATAAAGAGGTCAACCGCAAAGCAATCGCTAGGGTCCAAAGAACTGCCACACTATGTATTAGTGGCACTTTAATAACAACCCTTTCTGCGGCATTAGACATCATGCTTAATCTGATGCCTGTAGAATATTATAGTAAATTTGCAGCCGCAAACACAGCTGTGAGATTAAAAGCTACATCCCAGTTGATCAATTCACGAGAAGGTCACTCGGATATCATAAACCAATTCAAGTCCACTCCCGCCTTGGTGGACTACACGTCCCCCACTTACTTCTTCGGGAAATCTTATGTGACGAGCATACCAAGTCGTGAGAGTTGGACCTCGAACACAGTGATGACCTTCGAAGGAGTACAATTCTACACGGATGGTTCAAAAATGAACAGCAGTGTAGGATGCGGGGTCTTCTAAGATAATCTGAATATCAGTCATAATTTCCGATTACCAGACCATTGTAGCGTCTTCCAAGCGGAAATTATGGCAATTCAAGAAGCCTTGATTCTAGTGAATAGAAGCGTTTTGACTGTGAAGCAAGTACGTATTCTGTCAGACAGTCAGGCTGCGTTAAAATCTCTGGAATTAACATGCACAACCTCAAAGACTGTAATAAACTGCCGAAAACTTCTTAACGAGATGGCCAGGCAGTTTAGCATTCAGCTTTGCTGGGCAATAGGTCATCGAGGTATTCCGGGAAATGAAAAAGCTGATGAACTCGCAAGAATTGGTACAACCGTACAAGTTCTAGCCGGATAGGGCAGGACTAGAGGTACCTCTATCCACAAGCAAAACGTTATTTTGCAAGGAAATAACGGATATGGTAAATTACAAATGGTCAAACTTAACCTCGTGTAATATCACAAGATTAATATTGCCCAAAACCGATTTAAAACGATCCAATGATCTGCTTTCTTTCAAAAGGGCAGACATTAGAATGGCAATAGGTATAATCACCGGTCACTGTCTAATAGGGAAGCATGCCAGAAGACTTGGCTTATCCGCAAACGACTATTATAGAGCCTGCAAGGATGAAGAAGAGGAGGAAACTACTATTCATCTCCTTTGCACATGCCCGGTCTTGTCGGCAAGAAGGAATACCAATTTGGGCCAATATCTCTGCGATAGCCTTAGCGATCTGTCAGGTAAAAATGTGAAGAGTATTCTTCGCTTTGCCAAAAGCTCAAATTGGTTTTAACTAGTGGGATAGAAAAGCTTCTATGTGGTATCATAATGGACCAAATACGGTCTAAGTGTGCCTTTTTGGCAGCCACCTTAACCTAACCTAACCTAACCCCATTATTCAGACTTTGAAGTGAAAGATTGACTTTTTCTAAAAAGGTCTGAAAAATTCTTTTAAGGGATAATAAATTGGAAACTGGTAAAAAAAAAATTTTTTTTTGTAATTCTTGTAAAATAAAATCAAAATCACCGAAAAAAAGAAAAAAAATTATTTTAACCAATGAAGATATTTAAAATTTAAAATTAATCCTGCTATGTGTATAATATTATAATAAAAATAAAAAAATTGAGGATATCAAAAAGCAAAAAGCATCGTAGATTAAAAAAAAGTTCCCACAAGGGGCCATTTTTTACAATAAGGGTGAGGGTCGAAAATTATTAAGTTTGGGTATTCTTCGAAACGATCGTACCATTCAGAAAAATTCTGAGACAGTACGATTTCACTTATTGGAATAGCATAACTGTACCAAATAAGTAATTCCTATAATTACACTGACCCATTCTTCAACCGCTATTATTTTAAATATCAGCTTACAGAGCAAGACAGAACGAGCTAGATCACCAAGGGGGTATAAAAAAACTAGAAAATTGTCCGCGTTTTGAACTGTTAGACACCGATGAGATGCCAACACCAGGAAAATGCGCGCGTAATGAAAAGCAGATCAAGTTCAACAATTTCCCACCGCTCGGTTCGACCCATAAGGCAGACGAAAAGATATTCCTGCAAATTACTGCTACCGAATCCAACAAAACAATGAAGAACTACAATATCTTAGGGGTAAATAAAGCGATGGAAAACATTTACACGGCTTTTGGAGCCAAATATAATAGGGACGGAACATAATTCTAGAGGTAACGTCGAAAGAAATAGCAGAAAAATTCTTAAAATACACTGAGCTTATAAAAATTCCAGTGAAAGTATAATATATAAAATCACTAGACTCTTCCAAGGCTGTAATTTTCTTTTATCAACTCCCTAATGAAACATCAACAGACGCAGAAATACTAAGTACAGACGCAGAAATACTAGAACTGTAAACAGCCAACCCACAAGCGGAAATAGAAGAAATATACAGACTCCCTAATAAAAAACAAGAGAGAGCAAGCAAATACAGAGGGCTAATTAGTTTAACATTTGGAAACCATGAATCGCCGAACGAATTAAAGGTCAGCTTCTTAAAAGTAGGGGTAAGAAAATCATACCCTAGTCCAATGAGATGCAACAAGTGTCAAAAGCTAAACCATAAGGAAAAATATTGTAAGGCCGAAACCCCACATAGATGCAGAAACTGCTCGCACGAAATCAAGGCAGAACATCTGTCGGAACATAGAGATAAATGTATGCTCCCTAAATGCATCAACTGCACAGGCGTGGAAGGCTTGGAAGATTTTCCGGTTCATCTACCAAATGACAAAAATTGCCCAGTTACTTAAGGAAAAAGAGCTTCTCAGAATAAAAATCGATCAAAGATGTACCAAAGGGGAAGCATACGTAATATATAGAAAACAAAACCCCCCACCTTAAATTACAATATAGTAAAGAACAACCAATCAACAAAACCCACTCCATCCACATCCAAAGCAGCTACTAACGAAAAACAAAATATATTAGACACCCTTCAAGAAGCCAGAATTCTATACCAATGCAATGAAACAGATACAAGCAATCTCAACCACATAATCAAAGAAGCATACGAAAATTATTTTAGAATAAAATTAACAAAATCAACACAAAATTCAGTACAGGAAGAAGTAAATAAAATCACACCAGATATTGAAATGACCAATATAAACAACACACAAAATTCCAACACCACAACAATAAAACCTACCAGAGATTTAATTATTATACACAACAATTAAACTAAACAACAAACAATATGCAAAAAATCAAAACAGTACTCTTCATACACCCAATCTACCAACAATGAAATACTTAAACCATAACCATTATGAATAGAAACTGGAACCTAACTAGAGCAAATAACAGACACGAAAGAAAGCGGGCATACAATAAGAGGAGAAGTAGGGCCAATAATCACCAGGACATCCCCAACTCACAACAATTCATAAGTATCATCCACTGGAAAATTCAAGGTTACAGAGCAAACAAACCCCAACTGGACCTTTTGATTAGCGAATACAACCCATTATTTATTACTCTACAGGCAACCAATACAGAAAAAGACACCAGGTTACCTGACAACAATAGGTTTCACCACGTTCTTCAAGTGGAGTTCTTTAAACTCAAGACTCAAAGTATGCTGCATAAAGATAAAGCTTCTAGCCTGGAGCAGCGAAATAGCAATTGTGAACCTAAACCACAAGGAGCAGCGAAATAGCAATTGTGAACCTGAACCTAAACCACAACTATTCATAAAACGGATCTAAATGGTATAACCAACCAAACACATGCACCGTGGTTATTTATAGGGAACTTCAATGCCAGAAGCCAATCATGGGGAGACAACCGTACAAACCCTAGAGCTACAATAGTAGAAGAATGGTTAATCGAAAACTCCCAAATCACCATGCTTAACAACTACAGCAAACATACATCAATTACGCAGGAGGCACATCGTACCCAGACTTATCGCTAGCTGACGACTCGATCGCCTACAATTTACCCTGGCACGTGGGGGTTAATCCTAAAGGATATGACCACCACCCTATAATAATAAATCTGCCAAATCAAGAAGGCGGTCAATCAGTCAAAAAATCACACTATATAAAAAAGAGGGCAAACTGTGAATGTTTCAAGACAACTATTGAAAAAATACTAAAAACCGCAGTCGTATCACAAAATATTAACAAGGAAGCCGCTGTAATTACGAAGCGATAAAATCTGGCGCAAATATATGCTGCATAAAGATAAAGCTTCTAGCCTGGAGCAGCGAAATAGCAATTGTGAACCTAAACCACAAGGTAACTATAGGTATAGGGATACCCAGAACCAAAGGAGCGATAAACTCTCATAAACCAGCTTGGCACAACACAGAGATAATGGGAGGAGTTCATATATCAAATAGATGACAGAGACCAAAAAGAAAGATGGACTAAGGCGAGACGAATACTGGGGAAAAAGAGATCAGCAAAAAAAATCTTCGTTGACCCAAACGGTAGCTTAATAACTAATGAGAAGTCAAACGCTGATTACCTAACCGAGAGGTATACATGGTCTCAAAAAAACTCAGGCAACAATAGTGCCACTAATAACCAAGACAACTACACCGGCCACACAAATATAATTATGGATGCACCCATCAGCCTCAAGGAATTTAGGGAAACACTGAGGAAATTTAAGGGAACCACACCAGGTGCAGATAAGGTGACATATGGAATGCTCAAGAACCTTGGACCCATCGCCTTTAGAAAGGCTCACAATTTTATTTAACATGATAACAGAACAAGGAACCTACCCACAGGCATGGAAGACCGCAGTGCTCATCCCACTGAATAAAACCGGCAAGAACCCAACTTCTACGAAAGCTACAGGTTCATATCCCTACTACCAACTGAATCCCTACTATTTGAAAAAATAATAGCTAAAAGATTCAGCTGGCTAGCGGAAGAAATGCTACCAGACAACATACGTTGCTTCCGCCCCAATAGAGGTGCTTTGTCAATCCTTCAACAAGTGGCACATGGCACGTGAAACGCTACAAAAGAAATCACATAGATACATCGTCTCTTGGGATCTCGAGAAAGCATTTGATAAAGTACCCCTACAAACAGTCGTCAAATATTATCAAAATAGATGCTGGACCATATAACAGTCGTCAAAATATTATCAAAATGGAATGCTGGACCACGGGTAACAAATGTCATCAAAGCCTTCCGAAAGAACGGTAAAATAGTAGTGAATATTGGTGAAGAGGTGTTCAATATGGCCAACATAAGCAACGGCGTACCACAAGGGTCCCCACTCTCAGTACAACTTTTCAACTTATATATCAGTGACCTCATCAGCGAATTAAACCAAATAAACAATCTAACGTCATATATGCTGACAATATTGTTCTGCAAACTAGAAGTAACATAAGAGTAAGTAAAGCAGCGATTAAAAACGGATGGACACTATAGGAAAATGGACGGAGAAAAATGGCGGCAAAATATCACCTGAAAAGACAGAAATACTTCACTTATGCTGAAAACGGACATGTGATCCTGCGATGATCAGACTTCATAACGCGGATATCGCACATAAAAACGGAGTAAAAATTCTCGGGCTCACACTCGCTTCGAATCTCAAATACACCAAGCATGTGGGCAACATCAAGAAGAGCCTGCATAGAACTAACAACCTACTCAAATACATATGCCGCAGAAAAGCGGGCCGTCCCGTACATATCGCAGCTAAAATAAGGAAGGCACAACAATTTGATAAAATAGACTACTGCCTACCTATATACGGCCAAACTATCAAAAGCAGCATCACCAAGCTACAAAACGCCATAACACAAGCTACAAGAATCACCTTAGAAGCCCTCAATAAAGAAGCCAAAAAACTAACACTCTAAAACACAGTTAAAGCAATACTATCACCATCACACCCTCTAAAAGACTTAGTATATAAGAATGCCACCGGTTCAACCCACACACCAGCTATACAGGCAGCCCTAAAAGATTTCAAAGAAATAGGGATCCCATACAACCAAAAACATTTCATTTTACCCAGAGTTCCCCATTGGGTCAACTTAGAGGAGAACGTAATAGAAACACTGATGGTACATAACAAGGATAGTACAAGCCCTCAAAAATATCAAAAAATGTTCGCGGAACATCGAGCTAAACATCCAAATATAACAGAAATCTATACTGACGGATCTAAATCTCAACAAGGTGTAAGTTACGCTGTTATCATACAAGAGAGGACAATCAAGGACGCCATACTTGCCACGCAGTGCTCGATATACTTTGCAGAGCTTAAAGCAGTTTTGGACGCCACTTCCTGCGCCTTAACCAGCAATAATAACAGGGACCAAAACTACATTATCTACACTGATACCCTAACTGAAATACAAGCAATCTTAAATACAGAAAACAAGGAATTAATGGGAGCGCAAATAAGAAAACATATATATGAGGCTGAAGGCAAGATAAAATTAATGTGGATTCCGGGCCACGTAGGCATTAAGGGCAATGAATGCTCCGACAAAACGGCCAAAGAAGCACATAATATTCCACTATTAACCAAAACCGCGCCTTCACTTAGCCAAATATTAAGGCAGGTTAAAGATTATGCCCAAAAAAATTAGACGGAAACTTGGAACAGTCAACTTCATTTACCAAATATTACACAGTATCAACAAAATTTATGGTCCAATTACCATAAATAATAGAGATCTTGGAATCACTCTCACCAGAATTCGCCTAGGCTGCACTTTAGTAACCCACAAACACATTTTTAAACGGGAAGATACGCCTAACTGCATACAACCACGTACAATAATGCATACAATAATAGAATGCAGGAGCAACGTTGACATGTACAGAAAATTAAATCATTCACCAGAGCTTGTCTTGGCACTCAATTCAGCAAACAAAGGAGAACAAATTATAGACCTGCTAAAACACCATCAAATATGGTTAAAAATATAAAAACACTCCCACTTGGAGGACCTGAATCAACCCCAAAAACAACGAAAGAAAACAAACACTATAAAAATAAGACAAGCAACATCTCAACATGTGTACACTAGTAAAAAAATAATAATAAACCAACAAAATATGAACCAAAAAACTAAAAAATAAAAACCAAAAAACTAAAATCATAAATTTTATTTGTTTTAACTAAAATCCTAAAACTAATTATAAAACAGATAAAAAAAATTCCAAAAATTATAAATTAATATACAAAAAACCGAAAAAAAGTTATATAGCGCAAAGAAAAATATAAACCAAAAAAAAACTAAGAACCCAAAAAACTAAAAACAATATTAATTTTAAATTTTATTTGCTTTAAATAAAATGAAAAAGTTAACAAAAAATGAAAAACCATAAAATCAATAGAAAAGCTAAATATAAAAGAACCAAACCACCAAACATAGATAAATAAAACTATATATTAAAAACCATCAAAAAATTATCAAATAAACCAAAAAAAGAAAAAAAAACTATCAACTAAAAATAAACCAAAAAATTATAAATCAAAAACTGAAAACCAAAAAATAAACCAAAAAATTAAAAAAACCGCTAACCATAAACCATAAAACCAAAAACACTAAAACGCAAAACATAGCATTAAAAATAAAATAAACAAAATCCAAGAGAAAACCAGCCTAAATAAAAATAAAAATCACCCTACCACAAACACTACAAAAAGCGCCAGCGCAACAACCAATGACGCAAAACAAAAAAACAAACAAACTGGTCCGGAGGCTCAACTGGAACCACCGGGCCTTCACCGGTGTTTCCAATTTATTTATATATAGACTCGTCTGAGTTGCGAAGAAAAAACCTATACGTAGACCGTGGGTAATCAAGGGGGACTAAATGAACTAATCAAACAAAGCCCGCTCTTGCAAGCCAAATTAACTTAAAAACATCTTGATTAAATTAAAAAAAAAAAAAATCAAAATACAGCTGCAGCATATAGGGAACAACCCCACATGGCTACAGGGACACAGCTTCACGAGAGAACATCTGCCATAATCCAGGGGCAGGTTATCCGATACACCGTCATCTACATAAAAGGACCACCCCAGCAATATACCTAAAAAGAGAAAAAAAAACCCTTCACAAATTTAAAAAAAAAAAAACCGCAAAACAAAATCTTCACCAAAAAGAAGCGAGACACCCAAAAATTATAAATTAATATGAAAAATTACTAATGCTGATGACAACTATGTATTGAGAATCAGTATTTCCCACTGTCCACCTGCTCACAAATCAGCGTTAATAGAATCCTAAAAAAAGAAAAAAATTCATGAACAAAAATTTAAAAAGAAATACACTCACCCAATCCAGCGTTTTTACAAAAGAAGAAGTCCAAATTAAAAATATACGTGGCCTCCATCACAGCGCCACAAAAGAAAAAAAAAACAAGTACAAAAGTACGTCAGCGCAAAAAGAAACATGTTGCAATAAAAATAAAAGAGAACTCTAGCGGAAAAAAAAACATGCATTATAAAATGTATAAAATAAAATACACAAATTAAAAAATAAAAACATAAATAAAATACACAAATTAAAAATAAAACCAGAAATTGAAAAACCTATACGCAAACCTTGAGTAATTCAGGGGGATTAAATGAACTAATCAAACAAAGCCCGCTCGTGCAAGCCAAATTAACTTAAAAACATCTTGATTAAATTAAAAAAAAAAAAAATCAAAATACAGCTGCAGCATATAGGGAACAACCCCACATGGCTACAGGGCACAGCTTCACGACAGAACATCTGCCATAATTCAGGGGCAGGGTATCCGATACACCTTCATCCACATAAAAGACCCACCCCAGCAATATACCTAAAAAGAGAAAAAAAACCCTCCAAAAATTGAAAAAAAAAAACCGAAAAACAAAAACTTCACCAAACAGAAGCGAGACGCCCAAAAATTATAAATTAATATGAAAAATGACTAATGCTGATGACAACTATGTATGGCGAATCAGTATTTCCCACTATGCACCTGCTAACAAATCAGCGTTAATAGAATCTAAAAAAAATAAAAAATCCATGAACCAAAATTTAAAAAGAAATACACTCACCCAATCCAGCGTTTTTACAAAAGAAGAAGTCCAAATTAAAAATATACGTGGCCTCCCTTACAACGCCACAAAAGAAAAAACAAGGTGACCGGTAATAATACCCCAGGAAATAAAGCCGAATCGGCTTTATTTCCCTTCCGATGCGGAAATAAAGCCGAAATCGCGAATTTTGAGAATTCGGCCTTATTACCATTTAGAAAAGGAAATAATGCCGAAATTGAAAAAGAAATAAAGTCGAATACCGATTCGACTTTATTTTTTGGGGCATTATTTCCGGTCACCGTAAAATAACAGATGTAAGACAATAAAGTTTAATAACAAATTTTATATTTTCTAACTATTAATAGCAAATTTTTTGAATATTTATAGCTACATATTCTGGAAAAAGCGGATAACATTGATTTTGTAATCGATTATAAAATCCGAATATTTTCAACAATTACTTTTATTTTCCATATTATGGCCAGACCTCGCGAACGCGGCCGCGTGCGTGCCGGTAACCGGCGGGTGAGACAGCTACATCAAGTAGCCGGTGGGCTGTTGAGAACTCCCTGGCGGGTGCTTCCCTACGATGTTGGTATACACGTCCACTGATGCTAATATCAAAAAAATATTTAAGTTCCTAGAAATGACATTAGAAATAAATAAAATAACAAATAAAACAAAAATAAATAATATATTTTTAATATGGTACAGTGACAGAACGCCCGAGGAAATAAAGCCCGCGGGCCTTAATTCCTTTTTAAATTGGAATTAAAGCCCATAATTAAAAGGAATTAAAGCCCGTGGGGTTCCTTTTCGGGCTTCCTTTTGAATTGGAATTAAGACCCACACTATTTTTTATTGTTAAAAGAAGAGTGTAATGGAATATGTAGAGCTAACGTATTAGGAGAGATTTTACAGTTTTGGATAAAAATTGGATACCCCTTTTTTCAAAACATTTACTAATATGTATGTGTGCGAGATTCTGATTTGGGAGAGATTTTAGAGTTGGTTATGGAATCAAGGTTATATCTTTTTCGAAAATATGTATATAAGTAATACTCCGATTGTCAGGAATATTGTGAGGAATTTTAGAATTGAATTCAAAATCAGGATTATACGCCTTTTACAGAATATTTAAAAATATGCATATGCGAGTTTTGAATTAGGAGGATTATATACATATTCTGGAAAAAGCGTATAAACCTGATTTTGTAAGCATCTCTAAAATCTATGCTAATTCAGAAACTAGCATATGCATATATCTAAATATTCTGTAAAAAGCGTATCCTTATTTATTTCCAGCGTGATCTATTTCCTCGGGTGTTCTGTCACTGCACCTTTTAATATAACTGAAAAAAAAATAAGAGGGTGTTTAGAGTTGGTTACAAAATCAAGTTTGCCCCCCTTCTCCAGAGTAAATTTGTTCTGGAACACTCTGAAATAGAACACTCTGATTTCATATTCAAGTCTAAAATCCCTATTAATTATTTTTTATGCATATTTCAACAGAAATTCCTCATGTACCACTGATGTCAAAATCAAAAGAAAAAATGAAATACATATTTAGAAAATGGAAATAAAGTCGATTCGACTTTATTTCCTTTTTAAAGCGGTAATAAAGCCGAATTTTTGAAATTCGCGATTTCGACATTATATCCGCATCAGAAGGGAAATAAAGCCGTATCGACTTTATTTCCTGGGGCATTATTTCCGGGCACCGTACAAAAGTACGTCAGTGCAAAAAGAAACACGTTGCAATAAAAATAAAAGAGAACTCTAGCGGAAAAAAAAACATGCATAATAAAATATATAAAATACAATACACAAATTAAAAAATAAAAACATAAACAAAATACACAAATTAAAAATAAAAACAGAAATAGAAAAAGAAAGAAAAATAACAAAATGCAAAAAAAAGTACAAAAATAAAAAGAAAATAAAGCAGAATAAAAGTAAAATAAAATAAATTAAACGAAATATGCAAAAATAGTAGTAGAAGTAGTAGTAGTGGAAGTAATTTAAATTTTAGTAAATATAAAATGAATTGACAAGCAAATTTTGTTTTTTAAAAAAAAGAATAAGAATTTTTTTGCCGACATAATTGAATTAATGTTAGAATTATTATTATTATTGAATTATTACATAAGTTGATTTACTTTCTAAATTTAAAAAAAAACAGTAATTAATTTTTATTCTTCAAGAAGATGTCCTCCTTGGTTTATTATATAATTTATTGGTCTACATGAATTGATTACAAAATTTCTTTATAAGTACTTAATATAATTTATTGATCTACATTTGGTAAAAATTCTTAAAAATATTTTTTGCATTACAAAATATCTGTTCTCATTACATTATTGGTTGTCTTAGTATCATATTGGTCAATAAGCGGAAATTACTATAAATGGATTCACAAATAATAATTTTCCTTTATTGAGCAAAACAAAGTACAAATTTTTTAAGTATAATTCTTATTAAGTAATAAGACCAATATTTTATTTTTGGAACAATAATAAAAAAATAATATTTTAGTAAGAAACTTTTTTTTTTTAGATTTCTTTTTATTAGAATTAAGTAATTTTCTTTTAAATGTAATTTAATAACAAAGTATTCGAATTTCAATATATGACAATTTTTTATTTGGTTAAAAATATTTATTTTGTTTATAAATTAAGGTTCTTTTCTTTAATAATTACTCATTCGTTTACAATTTTATTTAAATGCCTATTAAGTAAAAATGATTAAATAAGAAATTATTTCAAGTTCAAAATAATATTAACAATTGATTTATTTAATTGTTTGTTAAAGAAATAACATTTTGCTAATTAAAAATTTATTATTATTATTATGATTATAAATGATTTTTATTTTTATTTATTGGTTAATGTAATGAACTATCATAACTTATATAGAAGAAAAAGATTTATTTCGTAGATATAAGTTTGTTAATGTTAATGTTAGATTTATATTTTTGTTGTAATTCCATTTTATGTAGATACAACCACCCCACATTTCAAATTAGAAACAGGGGTTATAGCTACCTGGTACATTTATGTGCCAGGGTACCTCGAAATAAATTGTTTTTACAAAAATATCGTTAATAGAATGAGAAAATATATTTTTTAATTTAGCCGGTTATACAGCTTATTTATCTAATCGTTCAAAGCCTTATTGAGGAGTAGGTATCTACGTTAGGCAAAATATTAGTAGTACTCTGATTTTAAAAGAAGAATTTCAAAGCTCGAATATATTAATAGTAAAATTATTGAAAGAAAATTTCAATATTTTTGGTGTATATAAATCACATAATACAAATTTTGATGATTTTATCCAATTTTTAGATGAACATACACTAAAAAATAACTTGTTAATCTTGGTTGATTTTAAAATTAATTTACTCAATACAGTCAGCCCGGAAGTAGAACGTTTCACAAATACCTTACTCAGTAATGGATTTATAATTTGTAACAGGTTAACTGAAAAATATGCTACAAGATATGCTACAATACTAAAACTATAATATATGACGTCATAACAGATTTAGTCAAGTACCGATACTACTTACACATTGTAGACACAGATCTCTCAGACCATCAAATATTATTAGCCAGTATTGATAAATGTCCCAAATTAGAAAAGCATTCCAAAGTTAAAACTGTTGTAGATTACAGCTCTATAGAAAGAGATGAAATTAGGAATAGAGTTAGTAGTTTACCTGACTTTGACAATTTAGTGTGCGAGTTAACTGGTCTTATAATAAGAAATACAAAACAAACTCCTTTTAGAAATAAAAATAAACATAAATGGATGAATGATGAAATTGCGAGGGCTATGAAAATTAGGGATTCCTTTTATAAATTTAAAAAGAAATACCCAGAGGACACACATATAAAGGAACTCTTTTATTTCTATAAGATAAGGACAAAAAATTTAGTGAAATAAGCCAAATAAAGACTTTATTTAGAGGAACTAACACAAGATCCCTCCAATACTCAAAATTTTTGGAACTTGTGTAAAAAAATTATTTTTAGTAGGACCACTGATAACATTGAAAGTAGTATTAAAACTCTGAAGATCGATATTGACAATGAAAGGGAAATTGCTGAACATTTTAATAAACATTTTGTCAATGTTACAAAGGAAATTAAAGTTTCAATTGAAAGTATAGATTATAATTATCTCAATAACAACTACCTATTTAATATTCATTCGGCTTTTGAATTAACACCAAGTCAGGAAGTCAATCAGTCCATTAGTAAATTAAAGTCGGCAGCAGCTACAGGCTTTGACCTTATTTCAGCTACATTTAGTAAAAGATTCTCCGAAAAACTTTCCCCTATTCTGGTCAATTTCGTAAATACTTCTTTGAAACTAAACTTTTCCCGCAAGCTCTAAAAACTGCAATTGTTATTCATATATTTAAAAGTGGAGATAAAAGAAACCCTTCAAACTATAGGCCGATTTCAGGTTGACTGCATAAATATTTGACACTATAGTCAAAAAACGTTTAAACTACTTTTGAAAAAACAATAATATCTTAAATGATGCTCAATATGGCTTTGAAGAAAATTCAAACACAACAACTGCCTGTCTTGATTTGAATTATTTCATTTCAAAAAGTATCGATCAAAAAAAATTTGTAGTTTGCGTGTTTCTAGATCTTCAGAAGGCGTTTGACTGTGTGGATCCTGATATTTTAGTACATGTACTGAGTAAATTAAATTTTGATATAAATCCAAGACAATGGAAATTCAAATACTTTAAATTGTATTTGAATAATAGATCAAAGAGTAAAAATAAATTCGAGTTTGAGTGATCCGAAAGAAATCTTGAAAGGAGTACCGCAGGGATCAATACTAGGTCCTGACCTTTTCAAAATATATATTAATGGGTTGGGGTCATTAGAATTAAAAGGAAAAATACAGTTTTATGTTGACGACGCTGTGATAAAGTATGCGGAAAATAATGAAATTTCGTTAAAAACTGCAATCGAAAGGCCTTATTTTAATCGACCTTATTTTAATTGGAGAATGGCTGCAAAAGCATCGTTTAAACCTAAATATAAAAAAACAAAGATTATTGTGTTTAAAAACTAAACTCTTTTGAACCCCAGCTTCTGTTATAAAAATAGTTAAATCGAAGTTATTAAATCTTTTATTTACCTTGGTTTCTTTATAGACTCTAATTTAAAATGGGGTGTGCATATTGCCCATAGAACTAGGAAAATATGTCCTTATATTTTAATATTACATAGGTTACGTATGTACATTAATGAAAGTCACCTATATATGATCCACTATTCATAAATTCTCTTCAATATAACATACCTAAATCCAATATGGAGCAGTACGTCATTATCCAATGTAAAAAAAATTGACGTTCTGCACAAAAAAGCTATCAAAACTATTCATAAATATCCAAAAGATTTCCTACGAACTTACTATACACTCGAATGTACTTAATCTTCATTAGCATCTGCAAATATGAATTATATTTAGTAGCGTTTAAAATCGTTAATGACAAAATCAAGCATAACTTTATATTGAATAGGATGTTTCACATCCATAATCACAACACCAGAAATAAATCGAATTTCTACTTAAATTTATTTAGAACAAATAATCAAACTAAAAACTGTTTGCATAAGTGTTTGAAAGCTTTCAATGAGTTACCAACTGAATTGAAGAATATTGATAAAATAGTATTATTTAAACATAAAATTAGGGAACATATTAATTCTATATAAATAATTTTGTGAATTTGTTTCTCAATTTTTTTTTTTTTTAATTGTTAAATAATTTTTTTTTTATTTTCTTTTTTGTTGTTTATATCTTATTTCAATATTCAAATTTGACGTTTATTTATTAAAAATTTAGCGGCCATACGGCTACGGCTAAGGTCTTTAGTTTTAAGTAAAATCTATAGATAAATTGTAAATATTATTGTATTAATCAAAAGAAATTATTGAATTAATAAAGAAAAAAATATGTTACCCCGATTCGGCCCGGCGGGCTTCCAAAAAATTTTTTGTTTCCGATTAATGTCCAATTTTGTATTTTGTTGTTATGGTCTGAAAAAAAGCGTGTGACAAATTTTTATGAAGTTTCGGTAACCCGTTTAGGCACGCAGCCGAACGAAGTTCATTAAATTTTTCTGTAGTCTTGCTTAAACGTTTTAATCAATTAATTTGAAAATTCGCAAAATTCTTGCTCTTTAGCAGAAAAGCTCGGTATGTTAATTTGGTTACGATCCCTTAACCCGTTTAGGCACCAGGGCTCAACGAAATTTTTTAATTTCTTTGTTGTGGCGTTTAAACGGTTTTACCAATTGAGTTGAAAATTTACAAAAGGGTAACTCTTTACCACAGGAGCTCACTGACTTGATTTGGTTACGATCCATCAACCCGTTTCGGAACCAGGGACCAATGAAGTTTTTTAATTTCTTTGTTGTCGCGCTTTGACCAATTGAGTTGAAAATTTACAAAAGTGTACGTTTTTATCGTGTACGACAAAGACTTTACAAAAGTGTACGTCAAAAGCTGACTCATGGCGCAGTGGTTAAGTCGCCAACCTTTCAATCGAAGGGTCTTGGGTTCAAACCCCGGTCAGGTCATAAATAAAAAATTTGTAGTACTTTTATATCGTAATAATGTATATCGTATAATTAATATTAGTAATAATAACAACAATAATATTAATAATAATAATAATAAAAGTAATAATAATAACAATAATTATTATAATAATAATAGCTGCTACAGTGGAGCCATCTTTGGTTATACCATGCAAGTAAGGTGTTATATACTGCTGCATGTTGTAATTCACCGATGGCGCTGACTCTGTGGTAAAATAATAATAATAATAATTAATAATAAAAATAATAGTACAATAATTAAATAGTATAATAAATAGTACAATAATAATATAACAATAATTATAATAATAATAATAGTAATAATAGTAATAGTAATAATAATAATTGTAATCCACTGATGGCGCTGACTCTGTGGTAAAATAATAATAATATTAATAAGAATATTAATACCAATAATAACAGCCGCTACAGTGACAGTGGGGGTTGCCTTCAATAATTACCTCATGTAGTAATATATATACTACGACTACATGTTGTAACTGTTGTTACGGCTTTAGTCACGGTTAGCAAAATAATAATAATAGGCGGATTCATTGTTTCCTTCTCCCAATTCAATGTTTCCGTATCCATTTTCCTATCCCTACTCCATAGCCAATATTCTGCATTCGCAGGTAAGGGTTTCATCCCACTATATTGGCTAAAGGGGGAGGTGGGTTTAGTCAGTAAGAATCTGACACTAGCAAGGGGTATTCTTGGTGTCTTTGGAAGATTCCTACCTCCCTTAGGCAAAAAAAAAAGAAAAGCTTTCTGAGATAATTTAGTTACGATCCATTAACCCGTTTCGGCACCAGAGGTCAATGAAGTTTTGTAATTTACTTTGTTGTAGCGCTTAAACGGTTTGACCAATTGAGTTGCAAATTTTCAATAGTGTAGCTCTTTACCACAGGAGCTCACTGAGTGGATTTGGTTACGATCCATTAACCCGTTTTGGCACCAACGTCGAATGAAGTTTTTTAATTTCTTTGTTGTCGATCTTTATCACAAAACTTTTCTGAGTTGATTTGGTTGCGATACATTAACCCGTTTCAGCATCAGGTTTCAGGCCATAAAGTTTCTCATTTTTTTGTTGTTATGTTTAAACGATATGACCAATTGAAAATTGGCTGACACACAAACTCATTCAATAAATTTTGTCGTGATACATTAACCCATTTCGGCACGATAGACTGTCCAAAAAAAAATTTTGTTTTTAATTTGTGTCTAATTTGGCAGCATGAATTTATGGTTCCAAATAAAGCCTGTGACAAAATGTTAGTTAACGTTTGTTAATCCATTTCCGCACGTGAACCTTTTAAAAATGTTTTGCCTAAATTTTTGAATTGTTATTATGTTTAAAAAGATATTTCAAACAATCTTTACTTTTATCTATACTGTTTTTAATATTCCATAAAAACCTTTCAATGCAAATTTCTAATATAGACCAGTAATTAAAGTAACCTTACAAAGTATCTTAAGAATACTGTGTTTAAGTCTTAACAATATAACATTTTTGGCCTTTCGGCCTCATTTCGGCCTCATTCGGCCTAAATAGCAGAAACAATATCCTACATAAGACAATCATCATGTCATCATTTAGAAATGTATTACTTACATGTGGTCTACCTATATAAGATGCATGTGTATAACATATTTCCCATAAAATATCATTGAAATATGTACATATAGTATA
Source organism: Poecilobothrus nobilitatus (assembly GCA_947095535.1). Taxonomy (NCBI): domain Eukaryota; kingdom Metazoa; phylum Arthropoda; class Insecta; order Diptera; family Dolichopodidae; genus Poecilobothrus; species Poecilobothrus nobilitatus. Next base: position 119,022,093 of record OX352772.1, read on the forward strand.
TATAATGTGCGTATATTTAATAATTCTATAAACATAATCAATTAAATTAGAAAACATATTCACATTTCTGTACAATATTTAATCAAAAATTAGTACATACATATATATTACACTTTGGCACACAAAATCATTCAATAAATGTTGTCGTGATACATTAACAACATAACATTTTTGGCCGTTGTTAAGAAACAGAAACAATCTCCCATATACGACAATCATCATGTCATCATTCAGAAATGCCTTACTTACATGTGGTCTACCTATATAAGATGCATAACATATTTTCCATAAAATAAAATTGAAATATGTACATATAGTATGTATAATGTGCGTACATTTAAAAATACTATAAACATAATCAATTAAATTAGAAAACATATTCACATTTCTGTACAGTATTTAATCAAAAACGAGGAAGAATACAGTTGCCTTTGTCAACTCTTAGATACCCGTACGAACCGTTAGTATGTTCACAGCCTGTCACTCTGCTTACAATATTATTTTTTTAATATTTTAGTATTTTAAAATAATTTGGGTGAATTTTATAATTTCTAGAACTATGGGTTGTAGATATATTCAAACTATATGTTTATACATTCTTCTAAAGCAAATTCTAACCTTCCACATAACGATTATCAATCCAAAACTTTTTCAAATATTCTATAGTACCATTTAATACTAAGCGGTAAATGTATATTAAATTTACTTAGTACAAAATAATAAAGATAATTTTAAATATTATATTATATTATATTTAAATATTCCATTTACAAAATAATTTCTTATAAGTACAATAAAATATATATATGTATGGAAATACGGCGCTATATAATATACATATATACTCTTATCATTCATTCACTAGTGACATATACGATATATTGTAAATAAACATGATATTATATAAGTATGTATATATATCAATATCATATAAATAAAAATTCTTCAAGCAACCGTTATGTTGTTTATTTATTTACATTTTTTTGTATCACGCATTATATGTTCAAAAATTTCAAATTATCGAGTAAAACAAAATGCAAAAAATTAGTTAAAGAAATTTGTTAGAAAATTTGAAAAAATCAAGTAACTCTTTCGTCAATTATATAGTAACCATATAATATTAAATAAAGTTGTTAACAGAAATAAGAGTATAATATTGAAGCTTTAATTTTTGTGTATTACTTCAAAAAAATGTTAACAGGTGTTCAAGTTACAGGTGTTTAAAAATTGGAAATTTTCAGTTTTTCACCCCTTACAGCTCCTAAACGGGAGGTGATACAAAAAAAATTTTTGAGATGACTCATACTTATTTTCAAAGATCTAACTTCTGTCAAAATTTCAAGTTTCCAAATTAAACTGTTTATAAGATAGAAGGGTTAAAGGATTTTGCAAAATTTTATTTTCGCATAACGGTAAATTAAGACACCGTATGCCACAAAAATATATTTATTGTATATATACTTTTAAAGCTAATAAAAGTAGTAATCGTTTGGCGTTTTCAAAATGAAGATATACCTTATACAACTTATGCTGTAACAATTTAAATATGGAGCTTTTTTGAACCTTTGGGGAGCTGTAGCTCCGTAACGGGTGGGGGTACAAAAAAAAGTTATTAAAAATAAAATTAATATTTTTGTGACATCTATCAGCAGTTAAAATTTCATAGCTCTATTTCAAAAAAAATGTGGGGATCTAAAAGTTAGATGTTTGAGAGCTACCCTAAGGTTTGGTCCAAACTCAACCAAAAAAAATAGGGAACCTACAAATTACTCCCAGAATATTTTGTGTAAATTTCAAGATTCTAGCTTTCTTAGTTTTTGAGTTAGCGTGCTGACGGACGGACGGACGAACACGGCTCAAAAGTCTTAGAATTTTTTTCTGATCCGATCTATACCTTTGAAGGTATATCTAGCTCGCTTATTTCGAGGTGTTACAAACGGAGGAGTAATTTTATTATACCCGATCCTATCGTACGGGTATAATGAGTACATACATATTTAAAGAACAGAAAACTTTGCACTCTTATCCATATACAGTTCTTACACAAATTTTTAGCCTTATTCAATATCAATTTGAAAACATAATTAGGAAAAGTTAACGTAAAAAAATTCTGGTTCATTTATAAAGGTAAACAAGGTAGAATGTAAACCAACGGTTTTTAAAAGCGCACATTTCCAAACTCAATACAAACTGTTTAGAATTATGACCTACACAAAAATTTTAAAATTTCATGGAATAAGAGAAAACGTGAAAATAGGACATTTTTGAAATTTTAAGGGGCTGTAAGTCCGGAATCCTATACAACTAAGAAAAGCCGTTAACACACGTAAAAGCAAATTATTCAAGCTTTAATTTTCATGCCTTACCGAAGAAAAATTTTTACAGGTGCCTAAGTTACAGCTGTCTAAAAATAGCAAATTTTCAATTTTTGAGGCGTAATAACTCTTAAACAGGGGGTGTTACCACAAAATTTTCTGAGGAAACTTATACTAATTCTAAAAGTTCTTTCTTGTCTCAAAATTTCAGGTTTCTATCTAAAGGCGTGCCAGAGTTATGAAAAAAGAAATTTCATGCAAAATATGGTTTTCACAGAACGGTAAATTTAAATAATAAATTACAAAATATTGCACAATTTTGATATTGTTTTATATAGATAATAAAATTTTCGATCTTCTGGCGGTTTTAGATTGCAAAACTATTACGCAGGGCCTGAGATATATACTTCTGAAAATGGGGCTTTTTCGCAATTTTGAAGAGCTGCAACTTTGGAACCCTTTACAACTAAAACAAACCTTTAACATACATTAAAATATATTACTGTAGCTTTCAATTTTATATCTTGCAGAAGTAAAATGTGTACAGGTTCCTAAGTTACAGGTGTTTAAAAATAGCAAATTTTCAATTTTTAAGCCCCAGTAGCTCATAAACAGGGGTGGTCCAAAAAAATTTTCTGAGCAAACTTATACTAATTCTAAAAGTTCTTTCTTGCTTAAAAATTTCAAGCTTCTATCTAGAAGCGTGCCGGAGTTATGAAAGTTGAAAAATCATGCAAAATTTGGTTTTCACATAACGGTAAATTTAAATACTAAATTTAAAAAAATTGTATAATTTTGATATTAATTTACAAAGATAAAAGAAATACCTGTCGAATGACGTTTTCGGATTGAAAAAATCTTAAGCAGAACATAAGATATATGCATTTAAAAATAGGGCTTTTTCAAAGTTTGAGGGGATGTAGCTCCGTAATGGGGGGGGGCTACATGAAAAAGTTGTTCCACAAAATTATTTTTTTTATGAGACCTACCTATGGTTAAAATTTTTTTTCTCTATCTTTAACGGTGTAGAAGTTTTGTAAACAGCCGGACGGATGAACGGACGGACGGACGGACGGACAGAGTGAAACTAATAAGCACATTTTTTCAAAATTTTTTTGGAAATGTGCTAAAAACAATCCTATATTAAACAGAACCTGAGATGTATGCATATAAAAAGGAGTTTTTTCAAAATTTGAAGAGCTGTGGATGCTGTAGGATCTCCAACGGTGAGGGTACATAAAAAAGTTGTTCTACAACATTACTCTTTTAAGAGACCTATGCATAGTTAATATTTAATTGCTCTTTATTAAACAGTATATAAGTTTTAACAGACGAAGGGACAGAGCGAATCTAATAGCAAATTTTTCAAAAAGTGTGTAAAAGCATTATTCACAAAAACATGAAGTGACATTACTTTAAAAAAAAAATTGATTACATTATGGCCTATTATAATTTAAATACGACTTTATGTTTCGGTATTAACGAATATATTGTGAAAACTCACTTCGCCGTAATTGTGTACTCAATAGATTATTGATTCCTTTAAAGATTTTTTGTAGACGAATTGTCTCTAATTCTTCGCTCTGTTTATTCAATTTAATTAAATGTAATAAATAATAGAATATTAACTATATTAATGCAGAAACAGAAGTTAATAATTTTCATTTCATAAAGCCAATAAAATACTCTCGGCAACGCCGTGTACTCTGCTAGTCTAATAAATAAGGAAGAAATTCTGTTTGTTTGTTTGTTTGTGCTCTTTTCACGTAAAAACCACCAGTCCGATTGCAACCAAATTTTGCAGGGACATTTCTACGACCCCGGAAAGTGTTATAAGCTATATCGTGTTGCGGTTCATTAACCCATTGCGGCCCGAGAGCCATTTAAAGCTTTTCCGTTTTTTCGTTGTCCTGCCTAAACGGTTTGATCGATTGAGTTGAAAATTTGTACAAATGTTGTTCTTAACTTTCGACGGATGTCGAAGAAACTTGAATTCAATATGTTACCCGGATTCGGGCCGGCGGGCTTTCAAAAAATTTTTGTTTCTGATTTATGTCCAATTTTGTATGGTGGTTTTATGGTCCGAAAAAAAGCCTGTGACAAATTTTATGAAGTTCCGGTAACCCGTTTGGGCAGGAGAGCTGAACGAAGTTCATTAAATTTTTCTGTTGTCTTGCTTAAACGGTTTAATCAATTGATTTAAAAATTCGCAAAATTCGTTACAATCCATTAACCCGTTTCGGCACCAGGGGTCAGTGAAACTTTGTAATTTACTTAGTTGTCGCACTTAAACTATTTTGACCGATTAAGTTAAAAATTTATCAAAGTGTAGCTCTTTACCACAGGAGCTCACTGAGTTAATTTGGTTACGATTCATTAACTCGTTTCAGCACCAGGGCTCAATGAAGCTTTTCAATTTCTTTGTTGTCCCGCTTAAACGGTTTTACCAATTGATTTTAATTTACAAAAGTGTAGCTCTTCACCCCAGAATATCACTCAGTTGATTTGGTAACGATCCATTAACCCGTTTCAGCACCAGGGAATTTAACTTTTTTAATTATGCTATAAAGTTGAGGTGTTTATAGCATAAGCTTTCTGAGTTGATTTGGTTACGATACATTAACCCATTAGGCTTCAGTCCATGAAGTTTCTCATTTTTTGTTGTTGTGCTTAAACGATTTGACCAAATATTTGGACAAGTATTGCACTTTGGCACACAAAATCATTCAATAAATTTTGTTGTGATATATTAATACATTTCGACACGATAGACAGTCAAAAAAAAATGTTATTTCTAATTTGTGTCTAATTTGGCAGGATGAATTTATGGTTCTAAATAAAGCCTGTGACAAAATGTTTTTTGACGTTTGTTAACCCATTTCCGCACGAGCACCTGTTAAAAATGTTTTGCCTAATTTTTTGTATTGATATTATTATTAAAAAGATATTTCCAACATTCTTTACTTTTATCTATACTGTTTAATATTCAGTACAGTAATTAAAGTAACCTTATTAAGTATCTTAAGAATATTGTGTTTAAGTCTTAACAACATAACATTTTCGGCCGTTGTTAAAAAACAGAAATAATTTTCTATACATTAGACAATCATCAGTTCATCATTCAGAAATGCATTACTTACATGTGGTTTTTATATGTGGTCTACCTATATAAGATGCATGTGTATAACATATTTTCCATAAAATATTATTGAAATAAATATGTATAATATCCGTATATTTAAAAATACTATAAACATAATCAATTAAATTAGAAAACATATTCACATTTCTGTACAGTATTTAATCATACATACATATTTAAAGAACTGAAAACCTTACATTCTTATCCATACACAATTTTTACACATAGTTTTAGCCAATCAATTTGAATACATAATTAGAAAAAGTAAACGAAAAAAAATGCAGGTTGATTTATAAAGGTAAAACACAATCATGTAGTTTTTATATTAAAAAAAATATGTTAAACATTGCATTTAAAAAGAAGTTTTTTCAAAATTTGAAGAGCTGTCGGTGCTGTAGGATCTCCAACGGTGAGGGTACGTAAAAAAGTTGTTCTACAACATTACTCTTTTAAGAGACCTATGCTTAGTTAATATTTCATTGCTCTTTATTAAACAGTATATAAGTTTTGTAAACGGACGAATTGACAGAGCGAACCTAATAGCAAATTTTTCAAAATGTGCTTAAAAGGATAATTCACAAAAACATCAAGTGCCATTACTTACGAAAAAAATGTATTACATTATGGGCTTTTATAATTGAAATGCAATTTTATGTTTCGGTATTAATGAATAGATATTGTTAATGAAGATATTAAAACTCACTTCGCCGTAATTGTGCACTCAATAGATTATTGATTCCTTTAAAGATTTTTTGTAGACGAATTGTCTTTAATTTTTCGCTCTGTTTATTCAATTTAACTAAATGTAATAAAAATTAGAATATGAACTACCAGCATCTGAAAATTCATAGTAATACGTGAACTATATTAATTAAATTATATTAACCCAAAAGCAAAAGTTAATAATTTTTATCCTCCTTATTATTTGTGTTTTACGTGCTTATTATTTAAACATCGAAATGTATTTAAAAAAACTAATAAGAAATATTTATATTTGTTTACAGAAAGTAATGGTTCGACCAACGCGATGATTGGCGGCTTTCGGCTGGACTTTACCCAACAACACAATATAAATAGAAATACATAATAATAACAAAATTACCTGTTCAAAATACTCAATATACGCTTTTTTGGTTGGGAATTTAATAAGTTGAAAGTCCCATTAAAAAATAGGTTGATTTACCCGAAAATTGAAAAATTAAAATGGTGTAATCGAGAAATTTTTGTTATTCCGAAAAATATAGATTTTCCTGATATAGAGTTTTATAATGAAAATAAACCTACTTTAATTGTTTTAGATTATTTAATGTTAGATTCTGCAAATAAACAGGTATATGAGCTATTTATTAATCGCACCATGGTGATTTAACTATTGTATTGTTAAAGCAAACGTTTTTCATCAGGGGCAATTCTCAAGAGATATTTCATTAAATTGTAAATATTAGAGATATTTCATTAAATTGTAAATATTTAGTGCTGTTCAAAACTTTCGATACAAATCACAGAGTTTTCCTCTTGCTAGACAACTATATTGGGTTTACAACTATAGAATATAAAGGGTTTCTTGAGAGTATATAATGAATCAACATCAAAACCGCATGGTTATATTGTGTGGGATTTAAGATAAGACTTTAACGATTTATTTCGTATTAGAACTAATATTTTTTCAAAAGAATATCGCATATGTTTCTGTGATGCGGATAATTTGAAAAACAGCTGGTAAAATATGAAACGATTGAAGAAAAAGCAATATATACTACATGTACTAGAAAAGTACAACAAGAGGCAATTTCGTGAAAATATTCTTAAATATTGTGATGATGATATTATAAAAACTATTGCTGAAATTGCAATCAATATATTAAATGATAATAATAAAATATCGCCCATAAAAGGCAAAATTAAAAAAACATAAAAAACAATTAAGATTTCTAACCTGTGCTATATAATAAAGTATAAAAACCAAACGAAAAATATTCATTCAACATGGTGGAATTTTTCACAACCTTAATTGGAACTATATTATCTGGTCTAATAGGAAAAGTGATCAGTAAGGCATAATGCAACGAATGATTGTTATGTCACCAGAAATATTGTCAAAATTTAGTAAATTATTCTAGTTATCTTTTTCTTATAAGTAATTACGTTTTCAAACTGAAATATGCTAAAAATATGTGTAAAACCTGTATATGGATAAGAATGTAAGTATGCTGTTCTTTAAATATTTATGTATTCATTCATTTTTGAAACACTGTACAGAAATATGAATATGTTTTGTAATTTAATTGATTATGTTTATAGTATTTTTAAATATACGTACATTATACATTCTATACGTACATATTTCAATGATACGTTTTGAGAAATATATTGCACATACATCTTATGTAGTAATGCATTCCTGAAAGATGATTTTCGTATGGAGGAAATTATTTTTGTTTTTTATTAACGGACGAAATTTTATGTTGTTAAGAGTTAAACACAGTATTCTTAAGACACTTAATTTGGTTACTTTAATTACTATTATATATTAGAAGTTTGTATTGAAAGCTTTTTATGGAATATCAAAAACAATATAGACAAAAGTAAAGAGTGATGTAAATATTTTTTAAAAATAATAACAATACAACTTTTTGTATTGTTACCTATGCGGAAGTGTGTTAACGAACGTTATATAAAAATTTGTCACCGGCTTTATTTAGAACCGTAAATTAATCCTACCAAATTAGACACAAATTAGAAACAAAAATTTTCAATTGGTCAAACTGTTTAAGCATGACAACAAAAAAATTAAAAACTTCATTGAGGCCTGTTGCTAAAACGGGTTAATGTATTCTAACCAAATCAACTTAGTGAGCTTTTGTGGTAAACAGCTACACTTTTGTAAATGTTCAAGTCAATTGGTCAAACCGTTTAAGAGCGGCAACAAAGAAATTAAAAAAATTCATTAAGCTGTGATGCCGGAACGGTTTAATTGATCGCAACAAAATCAATTAAGATAGCTTCTGTGGTAAAAAATTACACTTTTGTAAATTGTCACCTCAATTGGTCAAGTTTAAGCGCGACAAAAAAGAAATTTAATAAACTTTGTTCGGCTCTCGTGCTCAAACGGGTTACCGGAACTTTATAAAAATTTGTCTTAGGTCTTTTTACAGATCATAAAACCACCATACAAAATTAGACATAAGTCGGAAACAAAAATTTTTTAAAGTCCGCCGGGTCCAATCCGGTTAATGTATTGCAACCAAATTTTTTGTTACTCGTTATTTCTTTGTTACTCGCCGAAAGCTAAGATAAACATTTGTACAAATTTTCAACTCAATCGGTTAAACCGTTTAGGCAGGACAACGAAAAAACCAAAAACCTTTAACAGGCTCTCGGGCCGCGAAGGGTTAATGAACTGAAACGTGATATAGCCTATAACTCCTTTCGGGGTCGTAGAAATGTTCCTGCGAAACTTGGTTGCAATCGTACTGGTGGTTTTTACGTGAATCCGACCCAAACAAACAAACAAACAGAATTTCTTCCTTATATATGTATTAGAAGAAAATTAAGTTAAAGTACGAATGCATTAGCAATAAAAAAATTACAACATCAATAATATATTGGATTAATTTTATTGTTTATTGAATGAAAAAAAAATTAAACCAACATTATTTTATCTTCAAAGTAAAATAAAAAAGATATACTAAAATAATAAGGGTATTCACGAGTTGGTGCAAAAGTGCAAATTTTTTTTGCACCGTAGTAATATTTGCATCAACTCGTGAACGACCCTAGAATGAATTTTTATTGAACTGTTGAATATCGTTTATGTGGTTGTTTTGTTTACATAAAAATTTAATTTTCTTTCAAAGGAACAAAGAAGAAAATGGAGGCAACTGAAATTAAAAAAAAAGGAGAATAAAAAATGGCCATTTGAACTTTTAATGAATAAATATCTTTTCTCGAAAAAAAAGCAACAGAATTAACGACAGGAGTTTCTGCCAACTTTATTTCTGTACCGTCGACAAACCCGATACAATAAGGTATTTCCTCAAATAATTCTTTAACAAGATTGTTTCTTTCTTTTTTATTAGGCCAATAAATATATTTTGTTTTTTTTCTTAAAAAAGCTGAAATATTCGTTTGGTAATGTTTTGTATAGTTCCGCCATCTCCAATACCCAAAATTGTTGCTATTTTTTTTAATAGAAGCACTTTTGGCTGGTGATCCCAATCTGAAGAGTACTATTGCCAATTGCAAAGAAACAGGAAATTGAAGGCATGATGACTTTTTATTAAAATTTTCATCCTCATTTATTATATTTACAAGAATTTGAAATTGTGCTCTGCTAACCCGCAACATCTGGCGAAACCTGTTTTCATCAAAACTTGTTAGGATATCTTCACTCCATGCAACCGATTTAGGAATTTTATTCTTGATACTTCTTCGATTTGTAATTATAGTAATCAAATTTTCTTCAAGGTCTTCCATGATTTCATCAACAGCTTCATCATCACTTTCGTCTAAAAAATATATGTATTATATACATACTTATGTATGTATATGGTTAAATATAAAAAATTTCAGTTATTTATATATCTTCATATGCTTGAGTTAATAAATACTCAGAAATTATTTTTTTACACTTTTTTTTGTCTAATATAGCGCTTACAAAAAATATATAAACAAACTTTGCAATGGTCTTGCACAAATATTCAATAGTGTTAGGTTTTGCATAGTCTTGCAAAAATTTTGCACTTTTTTATACATGAAAACAACAACAAATTGTGCACTTTAACTGTCAAAAAATTTAAATATGCTACGGTGCAAAATTTTGTACTTGTGTAAGACCACTTTGAATCAACTCGTCAATACCCTTAATATCTAATTGTTAAACAATAATTTTAAGCAAGTATGTATTCTTATTCTAGTAAAATAATTGTTAAAAAAATTTACTCTTTCTGTATTATGGATAGTTTGTGAAACATTATAAAGAGAACAAATTTTTAATGAAGTTGATGAGAGAATCTGTACTAACAACTGTAATCAGTTTAACCATACTATTTAGTATAATATTAATTAGTAATGTAAATGTACCATTCATTTAGTATAATATTATTTAGTAATTTACTTGAGTATAAAATTTAGAACTATGCATTGATAATAATTGCTGCTTGTTTAAAATAAAAATTAAATTCATTTTCTTACTTTTATCGGTATTTTCCTCTTCAACTATTAGAAACGCTTTATTTGGGTTTGAATGGATGTCTTTTGTAATTGAACGCAAAACACCATTTATATACTTAGAAAATACTTTCTTTCTTGATTTATTAGCAGTATTGCAAGTAGTATGGATATACCGGTTCTGGGCAGAAGGAGCTTTTTAAACCTTTTAGTCCTCCTAAAAGTATGCAAAAAAATTATTTGCATACACTCGTCCAAAAAGTATGGAAAATGAGTAAAAAGGATCATGGTAATTTTTTTTTGTTCTTTTGGAGTATATGTGTAATGTTTAACTTCTGCCTCATTCAGCAATGCTTTGGTTTTAGTGAAATCATCTATATTGTAGGCATATAGTGCTGCTGATTGGTTGACTGGATATTCTTTCACAAAAAAGTTTTTCACCTTTAGCTTATCTTTCATGAGTTCTTTTAGTCGGTTAACCTTAGTGTTAAATAAATTTATTGGTGGCATTTTTTTTTATTTTCCGTATCAGGGGTTTGTTCGACTTTTTTATTGGAATTCGAATTTGTTTTATTTTTATAATTTTTTTTTTCTGGAATTATGAGGTTATATTCCATACTTTCATTTTCTTCGATTTTTTCACGTTGTTGTTCAGATTCGCTTTCACTGTCTTCACAATGGGTATCCATCAGGGGGTTAGAATAATTGATGCTCTTCTCAATCCTTTCATTTGAAGTATTTGGAAGGAGCTTTTTCATAGCTTCTTTTAATTCTGCATTTTCTTTTTGCAGTTTAATAACTAAATCTTGCAATTCATTCACTTTTTGTTCATTTTTATCTAAGATATTGCATAATTTATCATTTATCGATTCTTTTAGCGGATTTTTTTTTTCACATTACTTTTAAGAGGCATGATTGCAATCCTTTAAGAGGATGCAATCAAAAAATGTTTTGCACGCTTTTATAAAATTTTATTGTTTTTCAATGTTATTATTTTGTATCAAACTTATGTTTTTTTTTTTTTTTTATTTATTCTTTTTTGAATTTTGAGTTTTAATAGTCTGTTTTACTTATTTTTAATTTAGTATGAGCTAGAATAGAACCGCATCGGGTGACGATTCAGGAAAATCTTATGATTTCCTTTTCCATATACACATCTACTGTGCTTCTAGTGGGTCTTTCTATTATGGTGGCATCATTAACAGATGTTGAACGCCTATTATTTTTTGCTAGAGACCGCCGATTTTTATTTATATTTTTGCACGAAACGCACAGCCATGAGATCTCGTCATCCTCCATATAGATTTCAAAATCTTCATTTTCCAGACCTGAGCACTGCTTATGGAACCAATTCTTGCATTCTTTTTCCCATTGCATTGGTTTTATCTTTTTTAAATTTAAACCTCTTTTGCATTTGAAACAATTAACTACCTTACTGTTTGACATTTTGACATTTTGACATTTTATATAAAATCCTCTTAAGATAAATTGCCTTAATATCTCAATAGTATACGACGAGACTACTTTCATACTTTAAAATTTTGTACACCATATAAGCGGCTATAAAGCTACAAAATTTTAAAGTAAGAAAGTAGTCTCGACGTAAACTATTGAGATATTGAGGTAATTTATCTTAAGAAGTTTTTATAATAAAAAATTTAAAGGAAGATCATTTTTTAAATGCATATTTATGAATGAAAACATTATATTTCAAAATATTTTTCTTTAATGAATTATGTAAAAAAGAAGCGACTAAATTTGTCAAAAGCTGACCCCTTATTAAGCTTTTGCTCTCTGCACTTCATGGCCTGATAATTGATGTGAGTCTCGCTACACATAATACAATACGCATTAATAATATGCATATACACTAATATCATAATATAAATAAGTTTTTTACTCAACCGTTATATTGTTTATTTACTTAATTTTTTTTTTTATTACTGATCAAATAATCCTCAACAATTTTTACTATTGATAGATACAAAAGCACAAAAGAAAAATTAAACAAAAAAACTCATATAAATTCTCGTTATTCAGAAATTTTGAATGAAAAATTAAAATTTTGTATGAAAAATTAAAATTTTGTATCAAAAATAAAAAAACTTTGTATGAAAAATGTGCAAATCAAAAAGTTAGTTGTTCGAGAGCTACCCGAAGTTTTGGTCGGATCTATAAAAACTGCAATCCATTTCATACAAAACTTTCAAACAAAATTTTTAAAAAATTAAAATATATTAATAAAATCCACTAATCCAATTTAAAAAATTTTACATCCTCTTATCTTATTTTTAATAATAAGATATAAATTTAAGAGATAAATTTTAATAATAAGATAAGATAATATTAATATGTTAATATATATTAATATTCTATAGTCGGTGTAATACAAATACAATATTAAATCATATATGTATATGCAAAAAAAAACACAAATCCATATTACATTCTGAAGCATAAATAAGTACCTAGCTCAAAAAATACTATTACGATTTACGTACTAATAAAAAGTAAGTACCTACTAAAAAGAAAGAAAAAATTAATAATATGTACGTAAATACATATAGAAAGTCGTGGAAAAAAATGTATGTTACTTGAAATTTTGATAAGCTGTATTTCCTAAAGTGGAAACTACCATTCCTATTAAAAAGGTTTAAAAATTATACTGTTCTCATTTTATTCATTCTTCCAAATGATCCAAACCCACTAGAAGCACAGTAGATGTGTATATGGAAAAGGAAATCATAAGATTTTCCTGAATCGTCACCCGATGCGGTTCTATTCTAGCTCATACTAAATTAAAAATAAGTAAAACAGACTATTAAAACTCAAAATTCAAAAAAGAATAAATAAAAAAAAAAAAAAAACATAAGTTTGATACAAAATAATAACATTGAAAAACAATAAAATTTTATAAAAGCGTGCAAAACATTTTTTGATTGCATCCTCTTAAAGGATTGCAATCATGCCTCTTAAAAGTAATGTGAAAAAAAAAATCCGCTAAAAGAATCGATAAATGATAAATTATGCAATATCTTAGATAAAAATGAACAAAAAGTGAATGAATTGCAAGATTTAGTTATTAAACTGCAAAAAGAAAATGCAGAATTAAAAGAAGCTATGAAAAAGCTCCTTCCAAATACTTCAAATGAAAGGATTGAGAAGAGCATCAATTATTCTAACCCCCTGATGGATACCCATTGTGAAGACAGTGAAAGCGAATCTGAACAACAACGTGAAAAAATCGAAGAAAATGAAAGTATGGAATATAACCTCATAATTCCAGAAAAAAAAAATTATAAAAATAAAACAAATTCGAATTCCAATAAAAAAGTCGAACAAACCCCTGATACGGAAAATAAAAAAAAATGCCACCAATAAATTTATTTAACACTAAGGTTAACCGACTAAAAGAACTCATGAAAGATAAGCTAAAGGTGAAAAACTTTTTTGTGAAAGAATATCCAGTCAACCAATCAGCAGCACTATATGCCTACAATATAGATGATTTCACTAAAACCAAAGCATTGCTGAATGAGGCAGAAGTTAAACATTACACATATACTCCAAAAGAACAAAAAAAAAATTACCATGATCCTGAAAGGTTTAAACAATATGTATTCACCTGAAGAAGTACTTCATTATTTAAAAGAACATGAAACTGAAAACACCAAATTTGAAAAAGTAACACGCTTAACAACTAAACACTCAATAAATAATAATATCGTACTACCACATTATATTATCCAAGCAACACCAGGTAGCTTAAAAGAAGAGATAATAAAAATAAAAGCCATTGACTACCAAATTGTACGGTGGGAAAAAATAATTAAACGAGATTTAGTACAATGCACCAAATGTCAGCGGTTCTCGCATTCTTCAGCAAATTGTTCTATGGAACTGCGTTGTGTTAAATGTGGCCAAAACCATGCTCCAAGCCAATGTTCAATTACACCGGATGATCCTAAAGAAAAGCTATATTGCATATTGTGTGGTAAAAATGGACACCCAGCTTCTTACGCAAAATGCTCCGAATATCAAAAGAAATTACAGTTTCGTAAAAAAACCAAAGAAACACAAAAAAATAAAATAGTAAGTAAATATAATATGTCACATAGTTTTATTAATAAAAATATATCTTATGCTAATGTTTTAAGCAATAATAATAATTATACTAACACTAATCTTAGAAATAACAATATTTGTAATAGCATTAACACTGATTCCATTAATAATGGCACTGATTCTTATTTAAATATTTTATTAGAAATAAAAAATTCAATTTTAAAACTAGAAAAAGAAAGTATTGAAAACAAAAACAATTTTAAATTAATTTTTCAAAAACTTAACATGAAAACTAACCAACAACATGTCACATTTAGCAAAAACATTTAAATTAATTTCAGTAAATGTCAATTCTTTAGTCTCTTACAATAAAAAACTTTCTCTTTTACACTTTCTTGATAATTATAAACCTGATTTCATGTGTCTGAGCGAAACAAAGTTAAATGTAAACAACAATATTAATATTGACAATTATACAATAATTAGACGAGATAGAATATGCAATATAAAAGGGGGTGGTGTTGCCATATTTATTAAAAAAAAATATAAATATCACTATGTCAACAACAAAATTTTTGAGGAATTTAAATGCATTGAAGTGTGTATAACATTTATTAAATTAAAAAATGCAAAAAAATTATTTATTATTTCTGTTTATGTGCCAGATGGAAACAATGATAAATTTATTGAAGAATTGGAAAAAATTTTTGTTACACTAGATTTAGCTAACACAAACAATTATTATATACTAGCAGGTGATTTCAATGCGAAACATAAAAACTGGTCTAATACATATAATGACACAAGAGGGAACTTATTAAATAATTGGATAAAAAATAACGATATAAAATACAAATTAAAATTACATAAAACAGACGGCCCTACTTTTGTCAGAGCTAATTCCTATATTGATTTAGTAATAACCGATGTTCGACTTAATTTTTTTTACAAAAATGCCTACAATAAATTATCAACGATGGCATATGATAGCGATCACAATGCGATTAACTTCGAATTTTCAATAACAAATAATGATTTGAGTATCCAAGAATTAACAGGACAACATAAATTTCTTTTCAAAAACACCAACTGGAATAAGTTTAAGAAAAAACTTGACAACAATCTTGATAACGAATATCTAAATTCCAGAAATCAGATCTGTGATAATAGCACTTTAAATATAAAAAATATAAATTATCATTTAATTAAAATAGACGAAGTAATTATAAAAACTATAGATGAAGTAGTCCCAAAACAGGAACAATTTAATAACATAAACAAAATAAATTCTCCGATAATTAAAAAACTAATTACAAAAAAAAACAGCTTGCTTAACGATCTTCATCGAATACGTTCACAGAACCTAAATTTTTCTAATCATCAAATAAACTTTCTTAAAAGCCTCCTTAACAACGTTAAAACTTTAATAAAACAGCGCATAAAATTGGAAATTAATCAATATTGGCACAATAGAATTAGTAAAATTAATAACAAAAACAGAAATATGTTTCCTGAAATAAACAAAATTTTTAGAAAAAACGCCAACTCAAATATTAAAAGTTTGCATATAGATAACAACGAACTCTTAACTAAAAATAATATAGATAGGGCTAAACTCAGCAGAACAAATGACAATAAATATATATTAAAAGAAAAAAAAAATATTTTAAATGTATTTAGTTCATATATCGAAAATACACACAAAATAAGTATTCCAGATAATATCTTCCATAATCGCATAAAAAATAAAATAAATGAATTTAAAAATATGAACAAAATCAAAAAACAAAATAATGTAACAATATGTAAATTTAGTGTTAACAATAAATCTTCACAACAAAAAAATAGAAACAATTATTTCACAGATTTTGATGAATTAAAAAATATAATGACAAATTTAAAAAACAAAATCTCACATGGTGCAAATGGAATTCCGAATCTTGTTATAAAGAATTTGAGCGATAAAATAATAAATAAATATGTGATATTATTTAATAACGCGCTAAATCACTCGTATTATCCAGCAACTTGGAAACTAGCTCGTGTAATGGTATTTAAAAAACCGGGCAAAGATCCAACTAACCCCAGTAATTACCGGCCGATAAGCTTACTACCAAGCATAAGTAAAATTTATGAAGTCCTAATAAATGGTAAAATCACAAACCATCTTAAGACAAAAAACATTATACCCGAAAACCAATTCGGATTTCGATTCAAACATTCAACAATACATGCAGTAACAAAATTAACATCTGACATCTGTTGGCATATAAACAAAAATTATGGAGTAGGAGCGTGTCTCATCGATCTAGAAAAAGCTTTCAACTCTGTTTGGATTGATGGCCTAATGTACAAGCTGCTATACAAGTATAAATTCCCACAACATCTAGTAGCTTTGATACAAGATATGATTAGCGACAATAAATTTTATATAGAAACACATGAAACCGAAATTGCTCCAAAAATTAGTCAATTATGCAATGGACTTCAACAAGGCGCAGTAAATTCACCGATTCTATTTTCGATTTATATCATCGACATGTTAAAAATGCTAGAATTTTCTAAAGGGTGTAATTATTCTATAGCTTTTGCGGATGACATAATTATTTATTCTGCCAGTAAGCGGGTAGATGAAGCTCAGCAAGGGGTTCAAAAAATGTTCAACATCATCATAGATTTCTGTAAAGTATGGCTGTTAAAAATTAATTTTAATAAGTGCGAAAGCATATTATTTAGAAACACGTATAATAACCTTAACTACAATTATAAGAAAAACTGGAAAAGGTTCATTATAAAAGCACCTAACAGTAACACGATAGCAAACAAAAAAACGGTGAAGTATCTAGGAGTTCACCTACATAGAAATCTTAATTACATACAACAAGTAAAAAGCGCAACAGAAAAAGGCACTAAAGCTATGCATGCATGTAAAAAACTATTTTATAATAAGGCACTCAACAATAAAGTGAAAATCATTGCATACCTTACATTGGTCAGACCAGTATTATCATATGGTATACCAGTATGGTATAATATAAGCGCCAGTCTCATGGAAAAAATCAGAAAATTTGAAAGAAAGTGCATAAGAGTATGTATTAACAAATCACACAAACCAGAATCTGACTACAAATCTTTTTATTCAAATAAATATTTGTACAAAGAAGCAAACATAAACAGAATCGATAATTTTATGATAAAATTAATTCGAAATCATTATGTTAGAGCAACAAATACTCCAGAAAATGGTCTAATATCCCATATATTTTACCACAATGAGGAGTACATTAAAAAAACTTTGCTCTCGGGTTTTATAGCCCCTGAGCATTTTATATATCTAGATAAAAATGGTTATATTCAAAACCTGAATCGTGTCCCTATACTATATCACTATAGTAGACGGGCTACATGTAAAACGATTGAATATGATCCTGGTAACATTAACAGAGATCTCCTGAAGTATGACATGAGTATTCCTCATAAGGATACATTAATTAGGCAAAACTGTTGGTGGTTAGGTACAGCATGAAATATATGGAAACATATTTTTAGTATGTATATTAGTGTAAGGTAGGATAAGATTTTAAATTATAGGTTAAGTTAGTATAGGCTAGTTTTATAAAAATTAAAAAGAAAAAAACATTGATTTTTAAAACAATTTTTTCAATGAAAAGTTAAAGAAGATATGAAATTATATAAATGTATGTATATTAAAAATAAGAAAAACCTAATTTAACATTAACATAACTTAACATAAAAAAAAAATTAATTTTTAGATGTTAAAAAAAAAAATATTGATAAGAAACGTTTTTTTTGTAAACTTTTTTAAGTTAAGGTAAATTTGATAAATTGGAATAAATAAAGTTTAATAAAAAAAAAAAAAAAAAAAAAATGAGTAAAAAGGATTGTGTCTTTGATATTTTAAATTTAAAAAGCTATAGTGCTGAATATTTTAAATTAGGATAAAAATATGAAAAGTTTTTAAAGTTTGGTTTAAAAATTTCAAAGTTTGATTTAAATACAAAATTATTATTAAAGTTTAAACATATTTACCAAAAATCAAATTTACATTCTATTATAACAATATGAGTTCTCCTAACCTTATGCAAAAAAATTAGTAGGATGAAGATATGAAAAGATTTCAAAGTTTGGTTTAAAAATTTTTAAAGTTTATTATTATTAAAGTTTATTAATTATTTTAAATTTAAGTTTGTGGTTACTACATCAGTTATGTTTTAATTTGCAATTTAAAAAGCTTAAGCTGTAGTGTTGAATATTTTAAATTACGATAAAAATATGAAAAGTTTTTAAAGTTTGGGTTTAAAAATTTCAAAGTTTGGTTTAAATACAAAATTATTAGTAAAGTTTAAACATATTTACCAAACGTCAAATTTACATTCGATTATAACAATTTGAGTTCTCCTAACCTTATGGAAAAAAATTATAAGGTGAAGATATGAAAAGTTTTCAAAGTTTGGATTAAAAGTTTTTAAAGTTTATTATTATTAAAGTTTATTGATTATTCTAAATTTAACTTTGTGGTTACTACATCAGTTATGTTTTAATTTATAATTTAAAAAGCTTAAGCTATAGTGCTGAATATTCTAAATTAGGCTGAAAATGTGAAAAGTTTTTAAAGTTTGGGTTTAAAAATTTCAAAGTTTGGTTTAAATACAAAATTATTATTAAAGTTTAAACATATTTACCAAACGTCAAATTTGCATTCGATTATAACAGTTTGAGTTCTCCTAACCTTATGTAAAAAAATTAGTAGGGTGAAGATATGAAAAGTTTTTAAAGTTTGGTTTAAAATTTCAAAGTTTGGTTTAAATATAAAACTATTATAAAAGTTTAAACATATTTACCAAACATCAAATTTGCATTCGATTTTAACAGTTTGAGTTCTCCTAAACTTATGTAAAAAAATTAGTAGGGTGAAGATATGAAAAGTTTTTAAAGTTTGGTTTAAATACAAAATTATTATAGAAGTTTAAACATATTTACCAAAAGTCAAATTTACATTCTATTATAACAATTTGAGTTCTCCTAACCTTATGGAAAAAAATTAGTAGGGTGAAGATATGAAAAGTTTTTAAAGTTTGGTTTAAAAGTTTTTAAAGTTTATTAGTATTAAAGTTGATTGATTATTCCAAATTTAACTTAGTGGTTAGTACATCAGTTATGTTTTAATTTGAAATTTAAAAGGCTTAAGCTATAGTGCTGAATATTTTGAATTAGGATAAAAATATGAAAAGTTTTTAAAGTTTGGGTTTAAAAATTTCAAAGTTTGGTTTAAATACAAAATTATTAAGAAAGGTTAAAAAAAAAAGCTATAAAACAAAATAAATCAATTTTGAACGAACAATTAGAATTGCGAAATTCACCTATGTTAAATATTTGTTTAGATTTGTAATTATTTAGTAGGTATAAATGTAATATTAAAAAATAGGAAAATTATTCATGTTTAGTATTAAATTGTATTCACCCTGATGATGGCAGTGATGCCGAAATATATATAGGCTTTATAATAAATAAATATAATATTTTAAGAGTTATAAAAATAAAATATTAATAAAATTATTTTGTCGACAAAAAGTATAAATAAAAAACAAGTTTTACTCGATAAATCTAATAAAGATGTTCCACAAACTTACGGTTGAAAAAATTCAAGGATTATGTATTTGTTTGTTAAGTCAACCAAGAGTTTGGGAATTTTACCTGTGGTGGAACTTTATTTTCAGCACAAAAAGGAAAGTTATTGTGCAAATCATGTAAATGTTGTGGGTAATCTAAATCCACTTCTAAAACGTAACCAGTTTCCGAATCATCGGCAACTGAAAGCACATCAATTTTTTAGTAATGTCAACCCACTGAAAATTTTTATGTGGTAAATATTGGATCGTTGCCCATCCATATAAATTGTTAGCGTCTTCATGTACTATGTATTTGGAAGGTTCGTTTGTTTTATAAGATTCTCTCATGAATTTATTATTTGCTACTGAATGTCTAAGTGAGCACTGACTAATTCCACCACGTATCCCTTTTTTAGGGAAATTATACATTCAATATCAGTTTATAATTGTAATTTGATATCCGTGTATTTTAACATAGCTGCCCATGACAAACCTGGAATAGTATAAAAATTTGTAGGATCTAAAGAATAGATTTTGTAGCATATTTTTCGAAAGTTTTCAAAAACATCAGTCAAAATAAGCACATCTGCTTTAAGGTAAAGTTTTAAATAGTCCCATAAGTTTTAACAATCAAACGTATTTCATACATATAACTGCATGAATGTAGTCTTCATCGGAACATGATGTGTTTGTCATTTGATTGGTAAAAGCTTCTTGTGAAGGTAAACTTCTTTCGTCAAGTCGTTCAATGGAATTTAATTACTCATAGGGAAAAACTCCCTTTCCAGTCATAAATTTAATTTTTTCATTATTATTGAATTCTTTTTTTATATGAAACAAATCATTTTCATTTAAATTTTTACATAAAGAATCAATGCTAGAAGCCATAAATCTAAAGTTATCGAGAAAACGTAAATAAAATGAATGATTTTTATCTATTGTAATTTTTTTAGATAATGAAATATAACGTTCTTTATTCAAAGGAATGGCACCAATATGTCCATTCACTTTGTTTAGTTCTTTAAATAAAAGATGGCAATCATAGCCGAAAAAATTGTAAAAAAATATTATATATTAATAATTTAGTCGCCTATATAATAAATTACATTCAGAATGAGCGGGTCCTCTATAATTACCAGTAAAGTGACAATTGTCTCTAATTCTATCATTAAAAGCTAAATGCTTACCACATATGTGACAATTTTCCTGAATTAATTGTTGAAGCTACTCAAAAAGTGTTAACAGATTCATTGGCTTTGCCATCATAAAAAATATTTTTATATAATTCACTACATGTTTTTGTTAACGATATGACAAATTTCTAAGCACAGTTAGCTCCAACAAACTATTTGTAACAGCTTTGACTATCATCAACAGAACATTTAATGTAGTACGAGAGAGCTACTGGAACATGTTGATGAATATTTGTTGTTGAAGACATCATTGGATTAGAACTGCATGTTGCAATAGGTTTTAAAACACTCTCAGACTCGACATAAATAACAGAAGGTGTTTCTAATTATTGTTGATAATTTTTAAACTCGAGTGTATTTTTCTCAATAGATGGAAGCTTTCTAACGACTCACTCAATTTTATTGCACTCAATTTTGTGTAAATCACGCTGTTGTAATGTATAAAAATGTTGCAAGCACATATTACAAATATAAATTTCATGTATATGTTTTGTTACAGATCTACTTAATCTTAATAAATTTTTAATATAGACAAAATGAAATTTATCATCCTTTTCCAAAAGCAATAAATTTACATAGTATTTTTTCACATTTTCTTAAATAGAATGGTTCTACAACCTCATATTTTTTATTAATGACTTCCAGTCCAAACAAATTAATACTTATTTCACAATTTAGTTCTTCAAATAAATTTAACTCGTTCAATTTAGCTGGAAATTGCATAGTGCTAAAATTAAGCTCGCCAAACTCTAGCTCGACTATGGGTAGAGAAATATTATTAAGTTTATATGAAGATGTTCGTTCAGCATTTTGAATACAAGTTTGTAAAGCTGATACTAAACACCACTTCAAACAGAAGTTATCTTTATTTTGAATATTAATGCATGCTTTTTTGTCTTCTATGCTTTTCGGTAGTTTAATATAACTAGACACACATATTGTTTCAAATTTATTGATATTTATTTCAATATGTAAAATCCTGATTAATGCCCAGCTAATGTCTTTTTCTTGGAAGTCTTCTGCTTGTTGTTGAATAATTTCTTTAGCCTTTTAAAAAAGATCATTAAGATCATCTGCTTCTGTAATACTAAACATTCGAGTTTGGAAAGATTTGATTGATATATTTTTAAACTCTTCTTCTGTTGGCTTTATATATTCGCCAAAAAGCTCAAGATTTACTTTTATAGCGTTGTGCTTTTTTAATGATTGCATCAATAATTCAATTATATCGGTCTGAGCTTTTTTCAGAAAATGTGATGGGTTTAGTATGCTTTCATCATCATTATCTCTAATAAACGTTTCTATTCTATTTTGAAAACATTCATTAATATGTCTAACATTAGATCTAATTACTTCTGCCGCATTACTTTTATGCTTATTTGTTCGGATGTGGTAGTTCCACAAAGTGTTTGAACCGTTTGCTTTGCACTTACTGCAAAATTTTACATTTTCCAAATTTTTTTGATGTTTTAATAAACTATCATTTCTATTAAATGATTTTTTACATATTTCACAATTATGTTTAAATTGTGTTTCACATTTATGTCTTTTTAAATTGTCAGATCTTGTGAACAGTTTTTCACATTTATCACATTCCAATTGAATTCATTTGTTTTCTGAACTGATTTTTTTTTTTTTGTTAGTGTCCTTAGTCTTAAATTCAGTGATTTAACACGTCAACTCAAGAAGTCAATTGTATATATATATATACAAATTTTTCTAATTTTATATAGATAAACCTAAACTAACTAGATTGCATTATTTGAATGTATATATAACATATCAGAACATAAAATGAATATTGAGTTTTTCTAATGAATTACTACAATGTTGTGTATTAATCAAATTATTACAAAATTGAAACTATATACCAACAAAATCATGATGTGAAAAATTGCTTGCACTTTTCATAATAGATGTCGAAGTATTTAAGATATACACAAAATTTTTTATGTTATTTTATCATAACACTATATAAAAAAGTGAAAGGAATATTTAATTTTCAATAAAAAAAAAAATATATAAACATTTAAAACCTGTAAAATTAAAAAAAAAAAAAAAATGTATGTCTAATTTCCATATGTATTTACAAAATTAATTTGTGTAAATAATTCGTCTAATGAATGCAACAAAGTTGCAGAATTATTCTTAATAACTATTAAGATTATTCTTAAGACCGATTCTGGCAACGGACTTCCGGAGGACAGGTTCCGGTAACGGACTTCCGGAAGACTGGCTCCAACAACGTTCCCGGGTCTTGGGATCTAGCGCCCGAGTGCCAGGAGGGGCTGAAGGCCCAGACCTTTTTAATAGAACTTTAAAAACTCTTATAATGTTTGACATTTAATTCAATATTTAATCAACGCTTACAATTAAAAGAAAAAAATATTCAATTTTTAAAATTCGCTTGTAAAACTTCAAAACAACTATTTGAATTAATAATACGTTAATTTAAAGTTAATATTATTAACTTTAAGTTACCACACTAAACACATTGCAGTAAAGATAGGAGGAATTTTTTTCATTTTATTGATAGAAGGCTTTTGAAAAACGTTTACAAAATATAAGATAATGTTTTTTTTCAGTCAACGTGTCAGAAGGTTTTAAAAAAACTAAATAACGGGATTTTAAAGAAATATTTCTAAATTTTTTTTTGTTCTAAAATAAAGAGCGGGAACAAATATACAAGATAGATCAAAAAAGTGTTTTTTGAAACAAATTATGATAGGAGGTATGACACAGTCGATATGGTGTTCATCAATGGGAAACAATTATTGTAGTAGAATATTGAGCTCTCTACATCTGAGCATCGTATACTCCTTCAAAACAAATTTTTAAAATTTGCCAGTGGTTACGAACATGGAAAATCAAAAATTAAATTATTTTATAACAACTATTTATTTAAATTTTGCAGAATTTGAAAAGTGTAATAACTTAACCTGTATAAAAATCACTTTCCATTTCATTTAAACTAGAAAAAAAAATAGAAGATTTTATTAATTTTAATAGAAAATATTCTTACTCGTCTTCCCAAGGACATACGGCATTGCGATTGTTTTCAGCTTCATCATCTTCTATTTTATTATTACTGATTTTTTCGTCTAATTTTCTAGCGTCAGAAGTTCGTTTTCTCTTCTTTCGCTTTGTTTCCTCAATTTCCAACTTGGATTTTTCCTTAATTTCTACCTCATCTTCAACTGAATCTAGTTCGATCTCAGCTAAAGGTGCTAACAAAGGAGCTGGAGTAGGTGCTCGTGCAACACAACCTATTGGAGTTGAATTAGATTCATCTTCAATAACTTTACAACCACAAGCACCTAAATGTTTTTGAAATTGATCTCCTTCTTGGTATTCCTCTGTTGTAGGAGATAATTCTTCATGAGGAGTATTTTTAAGAACTGCTGACACTGAATTGGTATTTTGAACTTTGCTCTTAGAACCAAAATGTTTAATCAAGTTTATAGATGGATCTGCAGTTTGTGCATTTGAATTACAAACTAAAATATTTTTAGATTTTTTATTGGAATTATGTGAACTAATAATTTCTGTTTCTGCAATATTTAAAGATGGCCTTTTATTTTGTTCATCAAAAAACTCGGACAACATATTTTCCGATTTATTTTCTTCAGTTGTAATTTCAACATTAAGTTTTTCCGTTGTTATAGCGTTTCGTTCTTTAAATTGCAATAAATTTTGAGTTAGGTTTGAGTCAAGTTGTGATTCTTCAGATTTAACAGAGCACGAAAAGGATGAAATAGATGACTGCACAGTTTGTTGATTAAACTCGGATAGCCTTTAATTAAACAAAATATCGATACATATATTTCTAATTTAGAAATTTCTACAATTGTACCCCTATAGACAATTTATTACCTAGATAAAATAGTCATTGATGATCTTCGTTGTTCCGTGTATGTTGGCATCAATTTCTTTACACCAAAGTCAGCATCGACTGTATTTTGACGTAAACCACATGATTTCTTCAATTTTTCAGAAACTTCTAATATATCAGAAGACAAACTATTCAAAAAAAAAAAGAAATGGTTTGTGAAAAATTGAACTTTTAAGTTTTTTCAAAATTAGTTAAAAATAATTTTCTAAAATTATTTAAATTTTTAAACAAAAAATGATTTTTGTTAGTTAAAAACCAAGAAAATATAATGTGAAAAAATAAAAACTGAGAAAATATAATATACATATATCCCGATAATATATTTATAAACCTTATAATTCTATTAGAAGTAGCTGTAATACTTTATGCTTAAACACATTTATTGCTATAAATCTCATCTATAATAAATATTTCAATCCTGTCTTTAATGCTTCAAAATAAGATTAAATAGCATACTGTTAATTTAAATATTCCTTAACTTGAAATCAGAATACTACAAAACATAGGTTTTTGTTAAAAACAAAACAATATCCGCTCTTTCCGAATATATCTTTTAAAAATAAAGCAAGTATTAAAAACCTGAATAAATTCTAAGTCGAATATGCTAATTATGAAATTTATAGTGAATACTGGGTCCAAAAAGAGCGGCCTTTAGAGTAGATAATAATTAAAATCTTCTAATTTGTTTCAAATACGAATATTTGAATGCTACGGCTACGATAATCATATAATTCTTATATTTTCGTTAGTACACAAAATATTCCTTTTTAATCACAAAGTACAGCAAGTCTGTTCAGATACAGACAAGATTAAGTGTTTTAAATTCATTAATAATAATGAAGTGCAAAGAGCTTAATGATTTTTAGTCAACATCGAAATGTAGAAGCTTGTGTTTTCCATAAAACGTTTTTTGGATAACATTCTAATTGCATAACTTCAACATTAATTAAACATTAATTAAGGTTTTAATGGTAAGGTTTGTCAAAATATAAAAAGAAGTGTTTTGTTTCTTAAACGATACTATTTACTCTTTATATTTGAATTGGATACAGGATGGATGGAACCTTTAATACAAATGTACAGTTTGGTTTTGGGGATAGCGATGTGGGTAGTATAATTGGGGAAATTTGGATTATGGGGGATAGGTAGGAAAATTTGGAGGGACATTTTGAAGAAAGATGTTAATGTTCTTCTTAAACTTAAGTAAATCGTACACATATGAATTACCAACTTTAGGGACACATGCGATGGTATATCGTTCCACAAACAGAACGGGCGCATGACAAACGAATTTCCATAGGCTGTATTTTGCCATCTTGATAACTCAACATGGTAGGGATGAGCATCTGCTCCCTTCCTTGTTTCTCGTTGGAAAACTTTGAGTGGAGGCACTAATTGTTTTATTTCTTTGGAACAAGTGCTAATCCCTACAAGATACCTATAAAACAAGGTCAGTGACTCAACTGTTCGACGATGGCTGAGTGGAGTGCGCAGTGATGTTACGCTGGGGTCGTTGATCAAACGAATAGCTCTGTTTTGCACATTATCTAAATAACCCAGTGCTGTTTGAGGTCCTGCAGAACAAATGTGTGCATTATACTCCATTTTTGGCCTAATGTACGTTTTATAGATATTGAGAAGATCAGATGCGGAAAACTAAGTCTTGCAGCATTACAAAAAACCCAAACATTTAGCTGCATTCTTAACTATACCAAAAATGTGATTTGACCAAGTCAATTTCTGGTTTAACCCGATGCCCAGCATGTTTAAATCCGTTGAATACTGTAAGATTTCTTCCTGAAATAGTAGGTTAGGAACAGTAGTGGCAATTTTCCGCGAGATCAGACAGCATTGTGTTTTTTTGGTGTTGAACTCAACTCTGTTGACTTCACCCCATTTTTGAATTTTTGCTAAATCGTTATTTAGCTCACTAATAGTGAAATATTTTACTGTTGTATTAATCTGGTGATTAATGTTACAGCGGCTATGAAACTTATAGGAAGCTACAAGGGTGCTGTCATCTGCGGAACTATGAATCGGATTGAAGGTTAATGAGAGTAGGTCATTGAATATTAAGAAGAGAGTTGGGAATAAAACTGATTTCTGGGGAACACCAGAATTTATTTTGAATTTGTCAGATGAATATTCATCGAACAGTACACGAATCGTGCGATTCGAAAGGAAATCTCCAGTCCATTTTAGAAAGACCCTACATAGACCTAATGCTTTGCATTTTGCCAATATAGCATCGTGCCAAACCAGAATGATGAATGATGAACCAGAATGATCTTACAAAGGTAAGTCATGAGATTACCGGTTGAACGACGGGCTCTGAACCCGTATTGATCCCTTTTATTACCTTTTTTGGGAATTGGGAAAACATGTGCAACCTTTCATTGGGTAGGATGAATATCTGAAGTGAAGGAGAGGTAGAAAAGGTTGCGCAGAGGTTTTGAAATAGTGGAGTAGGTATTTTTAAGCACCATGGTGGTTATACCATCTGGACCGGCTGACTTATCCAACACGAATGAGGTGTGACAATAATCCTTTTAACACTTTAGAATTTAATCAGTTTATGAATGAATACAACATCGAAAGAAAATATTCTGGTCCTATATATCGTCAGAGCAATGGGTTAGCAGAGAAATGGGTGGCAATCGCAAAAGGACATTTTAAAAAGAAGTTATGACACATGACACTGAAAGTTATAAATTTAAAATTCTCGAATACAACATCCGTTGCAAGTATGAAATTGGCTCCATGTCAATTATTCAATGGGAGACTACTAAAAACAAAAATTCCAGTTTCAAGGGCGCTATTGCAACAAAACAATTTGGACGAACCCAAAATTAAAAACAAAATTGAAGAAAAGAAAAATAAACCAAAATTTTATTTTGATAGAAATGCAAAAGCATTATCAATAGGCTGAAGGTTCAGCTACATCTGCGTTATTTGAAAATTGAACTCCTTTGATTGCTTTTATTAATTTTTTATTGGTGATTTAATTATTTTCAAGACAAATAAAAAAGAGTGGGATTATGGGAAAATAGTAAAAAAGGTAAATAATCGTTCGTATATAATTAAAGACAGTTATATATATATAATCATAAACAGTTCAGACGGAATAGACGACTTTTTTTAAAACAGAAAATAGTGGAGACAGATCGGGTGACATATTATATGAAGATAATGCTCATAATAGTAAAACTAGTAACAATGACCATGATCAAGAATGCGAAGAAATTGGGTTGCAATCATTACCAGTCGAAATGAATATCAATAACAATGAGGAGCACGAAGCAGCCAATAAGAATAATTCATAAATAATCATAGAAACAAACCAACCTGAAGTAATTGAGAAGCCAGAAAATAATTTACGACAAACACGTTATGATAGAGTGATCAAACCACTACAAAGATATAATGATTTTATTATGTAAAAAACAAAACAAAAAAAGTATGTAATACTACTGTAAAACTAATGAACGCACTCTTCTTGATATTGTATGACAGTGCTATGAATGATAGATTGACAGCTAAGATATTAAATAAATGGAGCTTAAATGGAACACATTGTTTTTTTTTATTTAATGCAGTACTACATATGAACCAACGAATACCAACTACAATATAATGTACATACGATTCGATTATTTACGATAATTTACGTACCATATTATATTATTAGCAGCACAATATTAATTACTAAATAGTAAATACTAACACAAAAGAAAACAAAATAGTATAAAAAGTAAACCTTCCTTTCTCTTAATTCTAATTTCAATTTATTTCTATTTGTTTTATGAGCAAAGAGGGAAAAACTGTAATTATTTTGTTTGGTGTAAAAAAGACAATCATAAATTTCACAGTATTGTATTGAATATTGAGTATTGGTTGACATTTGTTTTTATGGGCAAAGAGAATTCCTGCAATAAAATGGTAATGCAAATATTATAATCTATCAGAAGATTCTTAATAGAAATATTTTTTGAATCAAAAAAGTATCGTATATTGATATACACAGTACAACTACATATCTAAATACAATAAATTCAAATCATTATTTTGTTTTGTTTTGTTTTAAAAAAAAAATAAGTAAAAACAATCTTAATATTTTATTAAACCCTTAATTATACTCTTAGATTCTAATTCTATTTATATTTATTTGTTAAATGCAATATCTTAGAATGGTAAAATCAAAGTAGGTATATCTATTAGAATACAATAAGTAGTTGCACTGACCACGTGACTGCAAAATACTAGCCCACGTAAACATTTACAAAAATTTACTCAAATGTAAAGAGTGAACAATTTATCCTACACGGAAAAGACAAAAAATTAAAAAAAATAACTATTTGAAATTAAAGCATACTAAATTTCAAGTAAATTGCATATTCAAATGGCCTTTTTATACGCGTACGATAGGATCGGGTATATTAAATTTCTCCTCCGTTTGTAACACCTCGAAATAAGCGAGCTAGATATACCTTCAAAGGTATGGATCGGATCAGAAAAAAATTCTAAGACTTTTGAGCCATGTCCGTCCGCCCGTCCGTCAGCACGCTAACTCAAAAACTAAGAAAGCCAGAATCTTAAATTTACACAAAATATTCTGGGAGTAACTTGTAGGTTCCCTATTTTTTTTGGTTGAGTTTGGACCAAACCTTAGGGTAGCTCTCGAACACCTAACTTTTAGATCCCCACATTTTTTTGAAATAGAGCTATGAAATTTTAACTGCTGATAGATGTCACAAAAATATTAATTTTATTTTTAATAACTTTTTTTTGTACCCCCACCCGTTACGTAGCTACAGCTCCCCAAAGGTTCAAAAGCTCTATATTTAAATTGTTACAGCACAAGTTGTATAAGGTATATCTTCATTTTTAAAACGCCAAACGATTACTACTTTTATTAGCTTTAAAAGTATATATACAATAAATATATTTTTGTGGCATACGGTGTCTTAATTTACCGTTATGCGAAAATAAAATTTTGCAAAATCCTTTAACCCTTCTATCTTCTAAACAGTTTAATTTGGAAACTTGAAATTTTGACAGAAGTTAGATCTTTGACAATAAGTATGAGTCATTTCAGAAATTTTTTTTGTATCACCTTCCGTTTAGGAGCTGTAAGGGGTGAAAAACTGAAAATTTCCAATTTTTAAACACCTGTAACTTGAACACGTGTTAAAATTTTTTTGAAGTAATACACAAAAATTAAAGCTTCAATATTATACTCTTATTTCTGTTAACAACTTTATTTAATAATATATGGTTACTTTATAATTGACGAAAGAGTTACTTGATTTTTTCAAATTTTCTAACAAATTTCTTTAACTAATTTTTTGCATTTTGTTTTACTCGATAATTTGAAATTGTTGAGGATATAATGCGTGGTACAAAAAAATGTAAATAAATAAACAACATAACGGTTGCTTGAAGAATTTTTATTTATATGATATTGATATATATACATACTTATATAATATCATGTTTATTTACAATATATCGTATATGTCACTAGTGAATGAATGATAAGAGTATAGATGTATATTATATAACGCCGTATTTAAATACATATATGTATTTTATTGTACTTATAAGAAATTTTTCTGTCAATGGAATATTTAAATATAATATTATAATATAATATTTAAAATTATATTTATTATTTTGTACTAAGTAAATTTAATATACATTTACCGCTTAGTATTAAATGGTACTATAGAATATTTGAAAAAGTTTTGGATTGATAATCGTTATGTGGAAGGTTAGAATTTGCTTTTGAAGAATGTATAAACATATAGTTTGAATATATCTACAACCCATAGTTCTAGAAATTATAAAATTCACCCAAATTATTTTAAAATACTAAAATATTAAAAAAATAATATTGTAAGCAGAGTGACAGGCTGTGAACATACTAACAGTTCGTACGGGTATCTAAGAGTTGACAAAGGCAACTGTATTCTTCCTCGTTTTTTATAGAAATATACAATAGCATTAGTAAAAAAGGTTGCAACTACTTACTGTAATAGATATATATACTTTGGTTAATAGTTACGGCATAAGATTATGGGGAACAGCTTCAAAACAATTCATTAATGATCTTCAGATGACACAAAATAAAGCTATAAATAACTTATATAACTATAATTGGAGGGAAAACACAGAATTCATACATAGCCAAAAGGAATTACTACTGATTAGAGATTTAATAAAACTTAAACTTATAATTCACATTCACGCAGTTACAACGCAACAAATTCACACAATCACAACAATCAACAAACGAAGTGACGTTCATAATCTTAAGACAACGAGTCAAAACCTACTTCATTTTGAACCCAAAAAAACAGCATATTTCGGCACATCAACAACTTTATACATTGGCATTATGCTATACAACAAAATAAGCATACAGTTTATTTTACGTATAAATTATAATATTAATTTTGTTTTTTTTTTTATATAAATATTATATCAAATTTATAAAGATTTATCTCTTTTAGACATAAGTTGTTGAAAATAAAAATAAATAATAAAATAATATAATTATAGAAACAAATTTTTTGTTTAAAAAAAAAGAAAATTAAAACTGTTGGTTCGCCGAAAAGAAAATTGCCTAAAATTATGCGTACAAATTTTTTTTAGTTTATGAGGGCGTTCGGAAACTTTCACAGTAGCACTTCGCACTAGCGCTTCGTACTTGCACTTTCGGGTCCAAATTTTGACAATTTAGTATGAAAAAACAAAATTTAGTAGAAAATAATAATCTGATATTATTTTTACCAAATTTGGAATATTTTCTATTAACTGTGAAAATCATTTTAAAAAATTTAATCATTTGCATGATCAAAATTGAGTTTTGAAAAATTCTACTGAAATTGTAAAATACACACACACTTCGATTAAAGTGCTTAAGCACACTGCTGAATACTGTACTGACTAAACTAAAAATTATTTCAAATTAGTCATATAATATTTCAAATAACGTCATACTTCTAATTTTAAACTTATAAATAATAAACTTAGTTTACCTACTAAACTTGATGTAAAGTTTGTATAAAAAATTAAATATCAGTTTAAATAAAAAAAAACAAAAAGGAAAAAAGCTGTTTTAATTTTAAACTTGTATTAGAGTTTATTTGAAAATTAAATTTACTTTAATAAAATTATTTTCTTCAAGTTTGTAATCTTAAGATAAATTGTAATTTAAAGTGGTTTTAAAAAAATTTATATAATTAATATTATAACATGGACCTTCCATACCTAGAAAAATGTGAGTAAAATAAAAACAAAATAATACAATATTTATGTAAAAGATCAGTAAATTGATCTAAACTGTTAATATCAATTATCTTAGATGAAGTTTTATTGTTCTTTAAAGTATTCTTGATCTTGAAACAGAAAGCAAAGAAGCAAAAAAGTTTTTTTTTGTGTTTTATTTCTTTCTTTTTCCTTAATTCAGTGTTTATAAATGATCCAAAAAAAAGAAAACAATATATTAATAATCTCAGATTTCAAACAACACTCTAAAAATTACAAAAACAACAATATAAAGTTTTTAGATAAGTAGTACCTCCAAATGTTCTTCTTACTAAATATGAATTGAGAAAAAATAGTTAGTAATCATTCTATTGCTTAAAAAAGCAAGTAACCAATAATTCTTCAATAATAATTCAATAATTATATAGCTTGTTTTATGTAAGTTCTAATGAGATTTGTGAGGGGAGACAAAACAAAATTAATATATAAAAAAATTAAAAACTAAACTAAAAATTATAGAAAAATTAAAAGTAATGCAACGAAGGATGTAAATTTACCTTAAAAGTAAAGTAAAAAACAAATTTTAAAACTTAAGCTTAGAGCAAAATTTACGAGAATAAAATATACTGAAATATAACGTGAAGTAGCAATAAGTATACGAAGTAGCAACAAATATACTTTCCTTTTCTTTAATTTTTAATTGGAAATAATAAAATCAAAGTCAGCAGCGCTTTTTTACTTTCTTCTTCAATTTTATTTTAATTAAAATTGGAAATGGCGCCATGCGAAAAGTGCAAATTGAAAATAAAGGGAGAAATCGGTATAGCATGTTCTCGAGTTTGCAAAAAAAATTTATCACGAGGCCTTGAAATGTTCAGAATTAGATCAATCGACAATAAATTTGTTATTTGCTTACAAAATGTTTATTTGTTACAAAATGTTGATTTTGTTTTACAGAATATGAAAACTGCGGAATCGAAAAACAATGAGTACTTGAAAGAGTATAAGAAAGAGTTTGAAACTGCTATAAAAATAATGAAAAGCAAGTCATTGACTTATTAAAAGCTATTGAAACCAATTATATGAGGCAATGAGACGAAATAGAAACCACCCAACAGAAGGAGTTAGATAAGATGGCTAAATATACAAATGTCTTCAAATATCAAACTGAAAAAGCTAATGAACAATTTTTAAATTCAATAAAAAAAAATGATGAGATAAGTAATAAAATAAATGATATGGTTAACGATAAACAATTAAAAGTGGGTCAAACAGTGTCATTTGCCGATGTTATAAAAAATTCAAAAAATTGTGAAATGAAAATGAAAAAAGAATTGCCATTGATTGTAAAACCGAAAGGTAAGCAAAAAAGTGAAAAAACAAAAACTGATTTAAATAAAAATGTTGATTCAAAAAATCTGAAAATGAAGAATATTGAAAATAGAACAAATGAAACCATTTAAATTGAAACTGATACTGTAGAAGAACGTGATAAAATAAAATTAGAGTTGGAAAAGAAAATGAATGATAATTATGAAATTAAAATACCAATTGATATAAAACCAAAATTTGAGATTGTTAATACGAATTATAAATTTAGCGACGAGGAATCGTTTCCAAAATTGAAAAAGCAAAATCCTTTTATGGAAATGTCGGACCTTAAAGTTATAAAGGTACACACTGTGAACAAATTTAACAAAGAAATGTACAACATAGTGATTTAAGTCGATAAGGAGAGTTTTCCTAAGATACTGCAAATGAAAAAATGTGTATTGGATGGGAAGATGCAAAGTATTCGATGCTGTAAATGTTATGAGGTGCTACAAATGTAAGGGATTTAATTATAATTCGGCAGATTGCACGAATAAGAAAGCATGCTTAAAATGTCACCAACGCCATAAGACCAGCGATTGTAAAAATGAGGAGGTTATTAAATGCATAAATGCATTGTGTAAAATACAATGAAGAAATGAGATTAAATGTAGATGTTAATCATAAAACATTCAGTAAGTTTTGTTCAGCTTATCAACAGAAATTACGTCAAAGAAAAAAAAACGATTTGTTACTATCAACCACAGAAATTTGTTAAGGAAGTAAATTTTATTAGTACCAAATATACAGAAAAATGCCGTTAGTAATATAAATAACAAACGAGGTAGAATGTAAACCAACGATTTTTAAAAGCGCACATTTCAAAAACACTGTACAAACTGTACAGAATTGTGAACACACGTTAACACACGTAAAAATATATTACTGGAGCCTTAATTTTTATGTCTTGCGAAGAAAAATTTCTACAGATGCATAAGTTACAGGTGCCGAAATATAGCAAATTTTAAATTTTTCAGCCCTAATACGTCAGCCAAACAGGGGGTGGTGCAAAAAAATTTTCTAAGGAAACTTATACTAATTCTAAAAGTTCTTTCTTGTCTCAAAATTTCAGGTTCTTATCTCAAGGGGTGCCGGAATTATGAAAAAAGAAATTTCATACAAAATGTGGTTTTCACATAACGGTAAATTTAAATAGTAAATTACAAAATTTTGCATAATTTGGTATTGCTTTATGTGGATAATAAAATGTTGGGTCTCTTGGCGGTTTTAGATTGCAAAACTATTACACAGAGCCTGAAATATATACATCTGGAAATGGGGCTTTTTCGCAATTTTGAAGAACTGTAACTTTGTAACTCTATATAACTAAAATGAACCTTTAACACACGTTAAAATATATTACTGTAGCCTTAATTTTTGATGAATATCTAAAGGTGCAAGCGGGTAAGGATGGGAATAAGAGTATTCCTGGTACGACAACAGGCCAGAAGCGTAATTGATCTCAAGATGAGATCAACAACGCAGCTAAGAGGGCCAATATGTTTTAATTTTAAACTTGTATTAGAGTTTATTTGAAAATAAAATTTACTATTATTTTCTTCAAGTTTGTAATTTTAAGATAAATTGTAATTTAAAGTGGTTTTAAAAAATTTTTATATAATTAATATTAAAACCAGGACCTTCCATACCTAGAAATGTGAGTAAAATAAAAACAAAACAATACAATATTTATGTAAAAGATCTTAATGTGCATCTGCATCATTAATAATTAAATAATATTTTGTTTATTATTCTAAAATATCTGAAAAATTAAAAATAGTTTTACATATAATAAGAAAATTGAGCACCATTTAATTTTTAAAACAATTATTTTTTAAATACTTATACAACTAATTACTATTAAGTTCATATACATTAATTTAATTTATAATGACCCCTGTAAGGGTATCAATTTTATCGAATATCTCTTATTATCTAACGAACTTAAAGCTATTTTATTCAAATTTTGTATAAAATTTGTATTATATGACTTTTAATGCGATTAGTAAACAGATCTATGCTTTTAGTATCAA
The DNA here is from genome assembly GCA_947095535.1 of Poecilobothrus nobilitatus. NCBI lineage: Eukaryota > Metazoa > Arthropoda > Insecta > Diptera > Dolichopodidae > Poecilobothrus > Poecilobothrus nobilitatus. Next base: position 119,058,172 of record OX352772.1, read on the forward strand.
TTATGTTTTTTTTTTTTTTTGCACTTAACAGACGTTTAATTTAAATTTTTGGAAAAATTAAAAACTTTGCTAGCTAAGCTAATTATTATTTCATGCATGTTTAGTTAGAACTTTTTATTTTTATTGTTCTTTAAAGTATTCTTGAGAAAACAGAAAACAAAAAAGCAAAAAAGTTTTTTTTTGTTTTTTATTTCTTTCTTTTTCCTTAATTCAGTGTTTATAAATGATACAAAAAAAGAAAACAATTTATATATATTAATAATCTCAGACTTCAAACAACACTCTAAAAATTACAAAAACAACAACTAAAAACTTTATAGATAAGTAGTACCTCCAAATGTTCTTACTACTATTCCAAATGTTGAATTAAGAAAAAATAGTTAGTAATCATTCTATTGCTTAAAAAAGCAAGTAACGAATGATTCTTTAATAATAATTCAATAATTATATAGCTTGTTTTATGTAAGTTCTAATGAGATTTGTGAGGGGAAACAAAACAAAATGAATGTATAAAAGAATTAAAAACTTAACTAAGAATTATAGAAAAATTAAAAGTAATGTAACGAAGGATGTAAATTTACCTTAAAAGTAAAGTAAAAAACAAATTTTAAAACTTAAGCTTAGAGTAAAATTTAGGAGAATAAAATAAACTGAAATATAACGTGAAGTAGCAAGAAGTATACGAAGTAGCAACAAATGTACTTTTCTTTTCTTTAATTTTTAATTGGAAATAATAAAATCAGAGTCAGCGTTTTTTTACTTTCTTCTTCAATTTTACTTTAAATAAAATTGGAAATGGCGTCTTGCGAAAAGTACAAATTGAAAATATAGGGAAGAAACCGGTATAGCATGTTCTCGAGTTTGCAAAAAATTTTATCACGAGGCCTTGAAATGTTCAGAATTAGATCAATCGACAATAAATTTGTTATTTGCTTACAAAATGTTGATTTGTTACAAAATGTTGATTTTGTTTTACAGAATATGGAAACTGCGGAATCGAAAAACAATGAGTACTTGAAAGAGTATAAGAAAGAGTTTGAAACTGCTATAAAAATAATGAAAAGGAAGTCATTGACTTATTAAAAGCTATTGAAACCAATTATATGAGGCAATGAGACGAAATAAAAGCCACCCACTAGAAGGAGTTAGATAAGATGGCTAAATATACAAATTTCTTCAAATATCAAAGTGAAAAAGCTAATGAACAATTTTTAAATTCAATAAAAAAAAATGATGAGATAAGTAATAAAATAAATGATATGGTTAACGATAAACAATTAAAAGTGGGTCAAACAGTGTCATTTGCCGATGTTATAAAAAATTCAAAAAATTGTGAAATGAAAATGAAAAAAGAATTGCCATTGATTGTAAAACCGAAAAGTAAGCAAAAAAGTGAAAAAACAAAAACTGATTTGAAAAAAATTGTTGATTCAAAAAATCTGAAAATGAAGAATATTGAAAATAGAACAATGAAACCATTTAAATTGAAACTGATACTGTAGAAGAACGTGATAAAATAAAATTAGAATTGGAAAAGTAATAAATGGAACTGGAAGTAATCGGACGTATTTTAAAAATTAAATTAAATATAAAAATACTAATAAAATTTGCATATGATTGCATTTTTTATTTTTTTTTTTTTCTTTTTGGATTCTGTTAAATAGTTGTTCTTACAACTAGCGGGCAATGGCGGATTGTCATAAATGCCATACAAAAATAAGATGTGAAATGGGAATTCGTTGTACGGGAGTATGCGGTAAAATTTATCATGGTGCTACTAAATGCTCGGGACTTCAACAGTCTGCGAGTAATTTATTAGACTCTAATCAGAACATTAAATTTATATGTGAAGATTGCATTCTGTATATACATAATGTGGACATGGTGTTACAAAATATTGATTGTGCGGTAAAAAAAAATAACGATTATTTGAACGAATATAAAAATGAGTTTGAATGTGCAATAAAAAAAAATGAAAATTAAATAATCAAGCTACTAAAAGCTATTGAAATTAAATATATGGAACGTTTAGAAAGTATAAAAAGTGAGCAACAAGAAGAATTTGAAAAAGTTTCAAAAATGACTGATATATTCAAAACGGATAGTCAAAAACTGAACACAGTGATAAATAATTCTTTATTAAATAGTGATGAACTTTGCAATCAAATAAAAAACTTTAATGAAAATGAATTAACACGTAATGTAGGTTAGAGCGTTTTATTCTCTGATATTGTAAAAAAAAATGCAAGTGCAAACAAAAATATTGTTCCAGAATTAAAAAAAAAATGCCTTTAATAATTAAACCTAAGTCAAAGCAAAAATGTAACACTACTCGAATGGAATTAAATAAGAAGATAGATCCAAAAAATTTTAAAATAAAAAATATTGAAAATAGAAAAAACGGTGTAATTATTGTTGAAGCTGAGGATAGTCAGGAAAGAGATAAAATCAAATCTGCTATTGAAAATAACTTAGAAAAGGTGAATTACGAAGTTAAAATCCCATTAGAACTTAAACCAAGAATTGAAATAGTTCACATAAGCGTGAACTACGCTGAAAATGAATTGATAAAAAAATTAAAAGATCAAAACCCGCATCTCGAAGTGAGTGATATGAAATTAATAAAAATCTACAAGAAAAGTAAATATAATGAGGTAAAATTTAATGCAATTGTCGAAATTGACAGAGAATCATTTCCAAAAGCTATTGCAAATGAAAAAGTCTCGATTGGTTGGGAACGCTGTAAAGTATTTGACGCCTTGAGAGTTATAAGACGATTTAAATGCAAAGGTTTTAACCATAAGGCTAGTGATTGCAATAATGAAGAAACGTGTTCTAATTGTCTTGGAAATCATAAAAATAACGAGTGCAAAGAGAATAAAGTAGTAAAATGCATAAATTGTTCAGTTGCAAATAAGAGGTTAAAGCTTGGCATCAACGAACAGCATAATACTTTAAGCAAACTTTGTCTAGTCTATTTGAATAAACTTAGTGCAATAAAAAAAAAATAGGCTACTAGCAATTACAGTTAGATAATAGTGACATAAGTAAAGATATTGTATTAAAATTAAGCGAAACTGCAACCGATAATTCAACAGACGACACACATAACTTTCAATGTCCCAAAATAAAAGACCAATTAGCAAAAACGGAAATTTTAATTGATCACTTAGCAGTAAATGATGCTTCAACATCAACCAATGGTTGTAATAAAGCAACTGAAAATATAACTGAAGCTATATCAAATTCGTTCAATAACAATAATAATAATTATAGTAATACTAATAATAATAGCAATAATTACAACAATAATGATAATATTTATGATTACAACCTTAGTAGCAATAATAAAAGTAATAGTAATAATAATAACGATATCACTAATATTACCAAAAAGAGTTCAAGCAACTATTCGAGTTGGGTTAAGGGCGAAACACTAAATCCTAAATATATATATTGTATCTGCTCAGAATAATTCTTCAAAGAAATTTGTTTTTGATCCAATTGATCCAACTGCAGTAAAACTAACACGTAAAGCAGTTCTAGAAGGTGACAGCGTTTACGCGCTTGCACCGTTAAGACACCATAGAATATACCATAACGTAAGACTATTTTATCATACTTTCATGATAAAAAAGATATATGTTATGATGGTCTTACGCAAACAAATCTGAAAGTTTTAATAAATCAAGATGGATTACCTACAAATCATGAACTTTGTAAATTGTATTATAAATACCATGAAAATATTGGAATTGCCAAAGAGGATGTTAAGGAAGATTTAATTTCATACAGAAGTCATATTGACAACAAATATAGAGACTATCTTCAAAGAAGTAGAGAAACGTGGAGTAAATACATGAGCCCTATTTCAAAATGACGGACAGAAATAATAATTTTAACAAAAAGAAATCAATAAAAATTCTGTATGTAAATATTAGAAGTACTGTATATTAAATATTATGAGAAAAAAACTAGTTGATCTAATTTTAATGATTAAATTGCACATTCCAGATATTGTTGTTTTAAATGAAACATGGATCTGAAATTCCGCTTATGCAAATCCCTGAGTATGCGGCAGTACATTCTTGCAGAGATAATAACAGAGGAGGTGGTATCGCAATATATATAAAAGATTCAATTTCATTTTCTACTCTTTCGTTACCTGAATCAATAAATGTTAAATTTAATCCTATTGGAATAATATTACTGAACTGTCAGCCTAACCTAAAAATTTTTACTATGTATAATGCACCTGATAATGATAAGAATGATTACGTCAATTTACTTGGAATCCTTCTTAAAACGTTTAATAAAAACTGAATTATAGTGGGAGATACCAATATTGATTTGCTTACAATTAATGATCTTACTAATACTTATAAAAACATAGTTGAACCATATAATTTCAATATATGCAATAACACCACTATAAGCGGAATTACTCGTCTAGCCGTTAACTGCAATTGTCAATCTGATTGTAATCATGGAAGCATTATTGATCATGTTATTTCCAGCTCTAAAACTTTCAAAGTATTGATCAAGTCATCTGATAATCCTATTAGTGATCACAAAATATTGAATATTAGTATTGAAAAATGTGATATTACTCCTGAACCAATGATACGGGTAAATATTGTTAAAACAAATTGGGAAATGTTTCAAAACTTAGTCGCACACAAAGTTCAAATGTGTAATTCTTACAATGGACTCACGGAATGTTTAAAGGAAAGTAAATCATTGGCATCATCAACCATAACAGTTAGAAGAAGAAAACAAAACCCTTGGATTACCTCTTTTATACTCAGCGTAATAAAGAGAAAAAAGAAACTTTACTCTAAACTTCGTAAAAACAAAAACAACGTGGATCTACAAAATAAGTACATAAGAATCAAAAATTTTACTCAAAAACTGGTAACAGAAGCAAAGGAAAATTTCTTTAATAATCAAATAAGTGAAGCCACAAATCCCCAATAAATGTGGAAAGTTATTAACGAACAGTTAAATCTTAATAGTTCCACGGGGAAACTGAACATTTATTTGACAAATAGCAACGGTAACATCTCTAAATCTGATTTAGAAGCAGCAAACATTTTAAATAATCATTTTGCTACCATTGGAAGCGTTTTAGACAAAAAATTTAGCAACCAAGTAAATAATGAAATAGGTCCACATCTATTCACAAATGAGAATACAATATTCCTTATGCCAACAAATAGCAATGAAATAATGGATATCATAAACACTTTTAAATCTAATTCATCGCCTGGACCTGACGGTATTTCAATAAAACACATCAAATCTATCGGGCATTTAATATCCGACAAACTTGCTGATATAACAAATGAAATTTTACATACTGGCGAATTTCCAGATGCGGCTAAAGAATGTATTATCACTCCGATTTATAAATCAGGAAATAAGGCAGACTGTAACAACTATAGACTAATATCTTTAACAAATTGTCTATCTAAAATCATTGAAAAAGTTATTAAACGTCGTCTAATTATGTTCCTTTCTAACTCCAATCTAATTGACGACCACCAATTTGGTTTTCTAAATGGAAGTAGTACAGAATCAGCTGCAGTCGAAGTTGTTAATTTTATAAACACGGCATTAGATAACAACAACTACGCTGTTGCTATCCTTTTAGACCTATAAAAAGCATTCGACACCGTGAATCATGATATACTACTAAATAATCTTTTTAATATTGGTATTAGAAGAATTGCAGCTAATCTATTTAAGTCCTATTTGGAAGATCGTAAAATTAAAACGAGAATAAATTATTCCATTAGTGAAGAAGCAAGTTTACCAATTGGAGTTCCTCAGGGCACAGTTCTTGGTCCAATTCTTTACTTAGCTTATGTAAATAGTTTCAACCAAATTGAACTAAAAGGGCATTATTCAATGTTTGCTGACGATACAATAATTTTATATAAAAGCAAAAACACCAATCAACTGGAAATCATAGAGACCTACATAAAGTCAGGGAGTGGTTAAAATTTAGCAGATTAACAATTAATATTTCCAAAACTGAGTTCATATTATTCAAGCAAAAAAATAGAGCAAATATTAATTTATCAATCAACATCAATCAACAACCGATAAAAAGAGTTGAATCAGCCAAATATTTGTGCTTATACATTGATGAAGACCTGGCTTGGAAAATACATACTGAAAAATTAAAAAAATCTATAATGCCAATAATTGGTGCAATTGAAAGATGTCCTAGATTAAGTGAACATGTAGCAAAGTTAGTATTTTACTATCATATCCAATCCAAAATGCGGTATTTGATCACAATTTGGAGTCAATGTTCCAAAATTATTATAAACTCGGTTACCGTCCTCATTAATAGAGCCATAAAAATTATATACAGACTACCTTCTGATTAGTCAACAACATCATTGTATTCTGATTGCAAATTACCCTCTGTTGAACAAACAATATTTTTAGAAAACTGTAAGCTGATTTATAAATTATCAAATAATTTAATGAAAAGCAACCTTAGACTACAAACAAATGATTCAATCCATAATTATAACACAAGGAGTGCAGAGAATTTTCGACTCGGAGCTCCCAGGACGGAAAAGGGTAAAAGAGATGTTATGTTCAACTGTCTAAAAGTTTTCAACAGTCTTCCTAACAATATAAAATATGCCCCAAACATAAGAGTATTTAAAAAACGATTGAAAGCATTACCTACTTAAGTTAATTAAAAAAGAGAAATAAAAAAGAAAAAAAAAAATAAGAAAAAATAAAAATTTAAATTGAAATGTAAAGATAATTTTAAAATGTATTACAATGTGTTATATTAAACAATATCTTAATATATTGTATTAGAATATAAGTTAGTTATAAGGAGAGATTTATACCAGTTTTTTTATACTGCCTCTCTCTGTTTATTTTAATAAATAAAAAAATAAAAAAAAAAAAATGAATGATAATTATGAAATTAAAATACCAATTGATATAAAACCAAAATTTGAGATTGTTAATATGAATTATAAATTCAGCGACGAGGAATCGTTCAAAAATTGAAAAAGCAAAATCCTTTTATGGAAATGTCGGACCTTAAAGTTATAAAGGTACACACTGTGAACAAATTTAACAAAGAAATGTATAACATAGTGAATTAAGTCGATAAGGAGAGTTTTCCTAAGATACTGCAAATGAAAAAGTGTGTATTGGATGGGAAGATGCAAAGTATTCGATGCTGTAAATGTTATGAGGCGCTACAAATGTAAGGGATTTAACTATAATGCAGCACATTGCACGAATAAGAAAGCATGCTTAAAATGTCACCAACGCCATAAGACCAGCGATTGTAAAAATGAGGAGGTTATTAAATGCATAAATGCATTGTGTAAAATACAATGAAGAATTGAGATTAAATGTAGATGTTAATCATAAAACATTCAGTAAGATTTGTCCAGCTTATCAACAGAAATTACGTCAAAGAAAAAAAAAAAAACGATTTGTTACTATCAACCACAGAAATTTGTTAAGGAAGTAAATTTTATTAGTACCAAATATACAAAAAAATGCCGTTAGTAATATAAATAACAAACGAGGAAGAATGTAAACCAACGGTTTTTAAAAGCGCACATTTCCAAAACACTATACAAACTCTATAGAATTGTGAAAAATCGTTAACACACGTAAAAATATATTACTGGAGCTTTAATTTTTATGTCTTGCCGAAGAAAAATTTGTACAGATGCTTAAGTTACAGGTGCCTAAATATAGCCAATTTTCAATTCAGCCCTAATACGTCTTAAACAGGGGGTGGTGCAAAAAAATTTTCTAAGGAAACTTAGACTAATTCTAAAAGTTCTTTCTTGTCTCAAAATTTGAGGTTCCTATCTCAAGGGGTGACGGAATTATGAAAAAGAAATTTCATGAAAAATGTGGTTTTCACATAACGGTAAATTTAAATAGTAAATTACAAAATATTGCTATTGATATAAATTTTGATATTGCTTTATGTGGATAATAAAATATACGGTCTTTTGGCGGTTTTAGAGTGCAAACCTATTACACAGAGCCTGAGATATATACATCTGAAAATGGGGCTTTTTCGCAATTTTGAAGAACTGTAACGCTGGAACTCTATATAACTAAAATGAACCTTTAACACACGTTAAAATATATTACTGTAGCTTTAATTTTTGATGAATATCTAAAGGTGCAAGCGGGTAAGGGTGGGAATAAGAGTATTCCTGGTACCACAACAGGCCAGAAGCGTAATAGATCTCAAGATGAGATCAACAACGCAGCTAAGAGGGCCAATAGAAAATGGGGCCCTAGCGTATTGACACTAGGAAGCGGTAAGTGAGCGAGGGAACCCAAGGAGAGAAAGGCTACTTCTGAAGTTGGTGCCAAGAATAGGCTATCCTACGAAGAAGTAGCTATCAATCACCTAAACGTGGTACTGATAGATGCGATATCGAACAGTGGGAAGTTAATCACGGATAAATGGAGCGAGATAGTAGCTCATCTATCCGGGATGGTATTGGAAGACTTTTTGGAGCACTCGGAGGGACCTCTCATATCGTTCGACTGTGCGTACGTGTTGAGCGATAAAAGGGTTGTAATATTTCAAATAACGTCATACGTCTAATTTAAACTTATAAATAATAAACTTAGTATACCTACTAAACTTGATGTAAAGTTTATATAAAAAATTAAATGTCAGTTTAAATAAAAAAAAACAAAAAGGAAAAGAGCTGTTTTAATTTTAAACTTGTATTAGAGTTTATTTGAAAATAAAATTTACTATTATTTTCTTCAAGTTTGTAATTTTAAGATAAATTGTAATTTAAAGTGGTTTTAAAAAATTTTTATATAATTAATATTAAAACATGGACCTTCCATACCTAGAAAAATGTGAGTAAAATAAAAACAAAACAATACAATATTTATGTAAAAGATCTTAATGTGCATCTGCATCATTAATAATTAAATAATATTTTGTTTATTATTCTGAAATATCTGAAAAATTAAAAATAGTTTTACATATAATAAAAAAATTAAGCACCATTTAATTTTTAAAACAATTACTTTTTAAATACTTATACAACTAATTACTATTAAGTTCATATACATTAATTTAATTTATAATGACCCCATGTAAGGGTATCAATTTTATCGAATATCTCTTATTATCTAACGAACTTAAAGCTATTTTATTCAAATTTTGTGTATAAATTACATGTAAGTATGATATAAAATTGTTCATATGCCTAAAGAGAATTTTTTTATTTAATAGGCAGTCTTTATAATGATTCAAATTCAAGTCTTAACATATTTTTATCCCTTTTGCCGTTTTTACTTGATCACTCTGAATCGACTCAAGATAATATATTTTTGATCTTCTACAGATAAATTAAGATGCAATTGTACCATTGAATTCATCTTTAAATAGCCCAAGTTTTTTTTATTTAGTAAACGGAATTTGTATGAATTTTGAGGATCATAATCGGAAGTGTCATAATGTATAGCTAAATCTTTTTGTACATCGACTTAAAAATCGCCAGTTCTGGTGTAAGTTCTGGTAAAGGAGGAGCTTTTAACCGTTTGAGATAATATTTTTCTACAGTGGTTTGTGTTATTGCTAAAATACTGTTATTCAAATTATTATTCAAATTCAAAATTGATTTTAAGTTTATATGAAAAATTAAAAATACCGCGCGACTTTTAATGCGATCAGTAAATTGATCTATGCTGTTAATATCAATTATCTTAGATGAAGTTTTTTTTTTGTACTTAACGGACGTTTAATTTAAATTTTTAGAAAGTTTAAAAACTTTGCTAGCTAATCTAATTATTATTTGATGCATGTTTGGTTTGAATTTTTTATTTTTATTGTTTCTTAAAATATTCTTGTGAAAACAGAAAGCAAAAAAGTTTAGTTTTAATATTAACAAAATAATATGTTGATTATGTTTATCGTATAACTGAATATAGAGTGAAGATATGAAAAGTTTTTAAAGTTTGTTTTAAACACAGAATTAATGTTGTTGAAAAAACTAAAACTTTTACGTTGTGATCAATTTTATTCAAATAAAGTTTAAAACCTTAGCGTTTAGTACATCAGTTATGTTTTAATTTGATATTTAAAAAGTTTAAGCCATTATAGTGCTGAATATTCTAAATTAGGGTGAAGATATGATAAGTTTTTAAAGTTTGGTTTTATTACAAAATTATTATTATTAAAGTTTAAACTTGATTTAATATTTACCTACCGATTCTAGATCAAGTGGAGAAAAGCAAACCGATTCGAGACCATGAGGAGAGGAGCAAACTGTTGTTTTTTGTACATTGTTTAAAAGCTAAAATCAAAAATAATTGAGAAGTTGGATAAAATTTGTTTTAATTAATTATTTTAAAAAAACAAAGACAATCAAATACAAGTACATAATTAAAAAAATTTTATTAATGAGTATAAACATGACATAATTTAAAAGTGTAACTATTAAAACATGAGTACAATTAGAAATAATTGAATATTAAATTATATATTATGCAAAATCATTGCTAAGAAACTTTTATATTTAAAATTAATTAGAAATGGTACTGTGCCTCCAAGCATATGTATTACAGTTTTTTGATAATAATATAATATATATATATTATTATATAAAGCACTTAAAGCTACTTTATTAAGATTTTGTGTATATATATAATGTAATTTAGATCTAAAAACATAAATATTTCTATAAATATTTTAGATGATCCCATGTAAGCGTATGAATTTTATCGTCTAGTGTATATCTCTTATTATCCAAAGAACTTAAAGCTATTTTATTCAAATTTTGTGTATAAATTACATGTAAGTATGATCTAAAATTGTTCATATGCCTAAAGAGAATTTTATTATTTAATAGGCAGTCTTTATAATGATTAAAGTTCAAGTCTTTTACAACATATTTTTTTACCCCTTTTGCCTTTTTGCCACCCTGAATCGACTCAAGTTAATACATTTTTGATCTTAAACCGATAAATTCAAGGAGCAATTGTACCATTGAATTTATCTTTAAATAACCCAAGTTTTTTTTATTTATTAAAAGGAATTTGTATGAATTTTGAGGATCATAATCCGAAGTGTCATAATGTATAGCTAAATCTTTTTGTATATCGAGTTAAAAACCGCCGGTTCTGGCGCGAGCTTTTTTAAAGCTTTTGATATGCCGGTTCTGGTACAGGCGGAACTTCTAACCGTTTGAGATAATATTTATCTACAGTGCTTTGTGTTATTGCTAAAATACTGTTATTAAATTTTCTTAAATTGATTTTTAAGTTTATATGAAAAATTAAAAATACTACGCGACTTTTAATGCGATTAGTAAACAGATCTATGCTTTTAGTATCAATTATGTTTTTTTTTTTTGCACTTACAGACGTTTAATTTAAATTTTTGGAAAAATTAAAAACTTTGCTAGCTAACCTAATGTTATTTGATACAAGTTTTTTTTTATACGTAACAAACGTTTAACTTAAATTTTTGGAAAGCTTAAAAACTTTGCTAGCTAAGCTAATTATTATTTCATGCATGTTTAGTTAGAATTTTTTATTTTTATTATTCTTTAAAGTATTCTTGAGAAAACAGAAAGCAAAAAAGTTTTTTTTGTTTTTTATTTCTTTCTTTTTCCTTAATTCAGTGTTTATAAATGATACAAAAAAAGAAAACAATTTATATATATTAATAATTTCAGACTTCAAACAACACTCTAAAAATTACAAAAACAACAACTAAAAACTTTATAGATAAGTAGTACCTCCAAATGTTCTTATTACTTAATATGAATTAAGAAAAAATAGTTAGTAATCATTCTATTGCCTAAAAATCAAGTAACGAATGATTCTTTAATAATAATTCAATAATTATATAGCTTGTTTTATGTAAGTTCTAATGAGATTTGTGAGGGGAAACAAAACAAAATGAATGTATAAAAGAATTAAAAACTTAACTAAGAATTATAGAAAAATTAAAAGTAATGTAACGAAGGATGTAAATTTACCTTAAAAGTAAAGTAAAAAACAAATTTTAAAACTTAAGCTTAGAGCAAAATTTAGGAGAATAAAATAAACTGAAATATAACGTGAAGTAGCAAGAAGTATACGAAGTAGCAACAAATATACTTTCCTTTTCTTTAATTTTTAATTGGAAATAATAAAATCAGAGTCAGCGTTTTTTTACTTTCTTCTTCAATTTTACTTTAAATAAAATTGGAAATGGCGTCTTGCGAAAAGTGCAAATTGAAAATATAGGGAGAAACCGGTATAGCATGTTCTCGAGTTTGCAAAAAAATTTATCACGAGGCCTTGAAATGTTCAGAATTAGATCAATCGACAATAAATTTGTTATTTGCTTACAAAATGTTGATTTGTTACAAAATGTTGATTTTGTTTTACAGAATATGGAAACTGCGGAATCGAAAAACAATGAGTACTTGAAAGAGTATAAGAAAGAGTTTGAAACTGCTATAAAAATAATGAAAAGGAAGTCATTGACTTATTAAAAGCTATTGAAACTAATTATAAGAGGCAATGAGACGAACTAAAAGCCACCCAACAGAAGGAGTTAGATAAGATGGCTAAATATACAAATTTCTTCAAATATCAAAGTGAAAAAGCTAATGAACAATTTTTAAATTCAATAAAAAAAGATGATGAGATAAGTAATAAAATAAATGATATGGTTAACGATAAACAATTAAAAGTGGGTCAAACAGTGTCATTTGCCGATGTTATAAAAAATTCAAAAAATTGTGAAATGAAAATGAAAAAAGAATTGCCATTGATTGTAAAACCGAAAAGTAAGCAAAAAAGTGAAAAAACAAAAACTGATTTAAATAAAAATGTTGATTCAAAAAATCTGAAAATGAGGAATATTGAAAATAGAACAATTGAAGCTGATACTGTAGAAGAACGTGATAAAATAAAATTAGAGTTGGAAAAGTAATAAATTGAACTGGAAGTAATCGGACGTATTTAAAAAATTAAATTAAATATAAAAATACTAATAAAAATTGCATATGATTGCATTTTTTTTTTTTTTTTTTTTTTCTTTTTGGATTCGGTGTTAAATAGTTGTTCTTACAACTAGCAGGCAATGGCGGATTGTCATAAATGCCATACAAAAATAAGATGTGAAATGGGAATTCGTTGTACGGGAGTATGCGGTAAAATTTATCATGGTGCTACTAAATGCTCGGGACTTGAACAGTCTGCGAGTAATTTATTAGACTCTAATCAGAACATTAAATTTATATGTGAAGATTGCATTCTGTATATACATAATGTGGACATGGTGTTACAAAATATTGATCGTGCGGTAAAAAAAAATAACGATTATTTGAACGAATATAAAAATGAGTTTGAATGTGCAATAAAAAAAAATGAAAATTAAATAATCAAGCTACTAAAAGCTATTGAAATTAAATATATGGAACGTTTGAAAAGTATAAAAAGTGAGCAACAAAAAGAATTTGAAAAAGTTTCAAAAATGACTGATATATTTAAAACGGATAGTGAAAAACTGAACACAGTGATAAATAATTCTTTATTAAAAAGTGATGAACTTTGCAATCAAGTAAAAAACTTTAATGAAAATGAATTAACACGTAATGTAGGTTAGAGCGTTTTATTCTCTGATATTGTAAAAAAAAATGCAAGTGCAAACAAAAATATTGTTCCAGAATTAAAAAAAAAAATTCCTTTAATAATTAAACCTAAATCAAAGCAAAAATGTAACACTACTCGAATGGAATTAAATAAGAAGATAGATCCAAAAAATTTTAAAATAAAAAATATTGAAAATAGAAAAAACGGTGTAATTATTGTTGAAGCTGAGGATAGTCAGGAAAGAGATAAAATCAAATCTGCTATTGAAAATAACTTAGAAAAGGTGAATTACGAAGTTAAAATCCCATTAGAACTTAAACCAAGAATTGAAATAGTTCACATAAGCGTGAACTACGCTGAAAATGAATTGATAAAAAAATTAAAAGATCAAAACCCGCATCTCGAAGTGAGTGATATGAAATTAATAAAAATGTACAAGAAAAGTAAATATAATGAGGTAAAATTTAATGCAATTGTCGAAATTGACAGAGAATCATTTCCAAAAGCTATTGCAAATGAAAAAGTCTCGATTGGTTGGGAACGCTGTAAAGTATTTGACGCCTTGAGAGTTATAAGATGCTTTAAATGTAAAGGTTTTAACCATAAGGCTAGTGATTGCAATAATGAAGAAACGTGTTCTAATTGTCTTGGAAATCATAAAAATAACGAGTGCAAAGAGGATAAAGTAGTAAAATGCATAAATTGTTCAGTTGCAAATAAGAGGTTAAAGCTTGGCATCAACGAACAGCATAATACTTTAAGCAAACTTTGTCCAGTCTATTTGAATAAACTTAGTGCAATAAAAAAAAATAGGCTACTAGCAATTACAGTTAGATAATAGTGACATAAGTAAAGATATTGTATTAAAATTAAGCGAAACTGCAACCGATAATTCAACAGACGACACACATAACTTTCAATGTCCCAATATAAAAGACCAATTAGCAAAAACGGAAATTTTAATTGAACACTTAGCAGTAAATGATGCTTCAACATCAACCAATGGTTGTAATAAAGCAACTGAAAATATAACTGAAGCTATATCAAATTCGTTCAATAACAATAATAATAATTATAGTAATACTAATAATAATAGCAATAATTACAACAATAATGATAATATTTATGATTATAACCTTAGTAGCAATAATAAAAGTAATAGTAATAATAATAACGATATCACTAATATTACCAAAAAGAGTTCAAGCAACTATTCGAATTGGGTTAAGGGCGAAACACTAAATCCTAAATATATATATTGTATCTGCTCAGAATAATTCTTCAAAGAAATTTGTTTTTGATCCAATTGATCCAACTGCAGTAAAACTAACACGTAAAGCAGTTCTAGAAGGTGACAGCGTTTACGCCCTTGCACCGTTAAGACACCATAGAATATACCATAACGTAAGGCTATTTTTATCATACTTTCATGATAAAAAAGATATATGTTATGATGGTCTTACGCAAACAAATCTGAAAGTTTTAATAAATCAAGATGGATTACCTACAAATCATGAACTTTGTAAATTGTATTATAAATACCATGAAAATATTGGAATTGTCAAAGAGGATGTTAAGGAAGATTTAATTTCATACAGAAGTCATATTGACAACAAATATAGAGACTATCTTCTAAGAAGTAGAGAAACTTGGAGTAAATACATGAACCCTATTTCAAAATGACGGACAGAAATAATAATTTTAACAAAAAGAAATCAATAAAAATTCTGTATGTAAATATTAGAAGTACTGTATATTAAATATTATGAGAAAAAAACTAGTTGATCTAATTTTAATGATTAAATTGCACATTCCAGATATTGTTGTTTTAAATGAAACATGGATCTGAAATTCCGCTTATGCAAATCCCTGAGTATGCGGCAGTACATTCTTGCAGAGATAATAACAGAGGAGGAGGTGGTATCGCAATATATATAAAAGATTCAATTTCATTTTCTACTCTTTCGTTACCTGAATCAATAAATGTTAAATTTAATCCTATTGGAATAATATTACTGAACTGTCAGCCTAACCTAAAAATTTTTACTATGTATAATGCACCTGATAATGATAAGAATGATTACGTCAATTTACTTGGAATCCTTCTTAAAACGTTTAATAAAAACTGAATTATAGTGGGAGATACCAATATTGATTTGCTTACAATTAATGATCTTACTAATACTTATAAAAACATAGTTGAACCATATAATTTCAATACATGCAATAACACCACTATAAGCGGAATTACTCGTCTAGCCGTTAACTGCAATTGTCAATCTGATTGTAATCATGGAAGCATTATTGATCATGTTATTTCCAACTCTAAAACTTTCAAAGTATTGATCAAGTCATCTGATAATCCTATTAGTGATCACAAAATATTGAATATTAGTATTGAAAAATGTGATATTAATCCTGAACCAATGATACGGGTAAATATTGTTAAAACAAATTGGGAAATGTTTCAAAACTTTGTCGCATACAAAGTTCAAATGTGTAATTCTTAGAATGGACTCACGGAATGTTTAAAGGAAAGTAAATCATTGGCATCATCAACCATAACGGTTAGAAGAAGAAAACAAAACCCTTGGATTACCTCTTTTATACTCAGCGTAATAAAGAGAAAAAAGAAACTTTACTCTAAACTTCGTAAAAACAAAAACAACGTGGATCTACAAAATAAGTACATAAGAATCAAAAATTTTACTCAAAAACTGGTAAAAGAAGCAAAGGAAAATTTCTTTAATAATTAAATAAGTGAAGCCACAAATCCCCAATAAATGTGGAAAGGTATTAACAAACAGTTAAATCTTAGTAGTTCCAAGGGGAAACTGAACATTTATTTGACTAATAGCAACGGTAACATCTCTAAATCTGATTTAGAAGCAGCAAACATTTTAAATAATCATTTTGCTACCATTGGAAGCGTTTTAGACAAAAAATTTAGCAACCAAGTAAATAATGAAATAGGTCCACATCTATTCACAAATGAGAATACAATATTCCTTATGCCAACAAATAGCAATGAAATAATGGAAATCATAAACACTTTTAAATCTAATTCATCGCCTGGACCTGACGGTATTTCAATAAAACACATCAAATCTATCGGGCATTTAATATCCGACAAACTTGCTGATATAACAAATGAAAAACATGTAAAAACATACTGGCGAATTTCCAGATGCGGCTAAAGAATGTATTATCACTCCGATTTATAAATCAGGAAATAATGCAGACTGTAACAACTATAGACCAATATCTTTAACAAATTGTCTATCTAAAATCATTGAAAAAGTTATTAAACGTCGTCTAATTATATTCCTTTCTAACTCCAATCTAATTGACGACCACCAATTTGGTTTTCTAAATGGAAGTAGTACAGAATCAACTGCAGTCGAAGTTGTTAATTTTATAAACACGGCATTAGATAACAACAACTACGCTGTTGCTATCCTTTTAGATCTAAAAAAAGCATTCGACACCGTGAATCATGATATACTACTAAATAATCTTTTTAATATTGGTATTAGAGGAATTGCAGCTAATCTATTTAAGTCCTATTTGGAAGATCGTAAAATTAAAACGAGAATAAATTATTCCATTAGTGAAGAAGCAAGTTTACCAATTGGAGTTCCTCAGGGCACAGTTCTTGGTCCAATTCTTTACTTAGCTTATGTAAATAGTTTCAACCAAATTGAACTAAAAGGGCATTATTCAATGTTTGCTGACGATACAATAATTTTATATAAAAGCAAAAACACCAATCAACTGGAAGAAATCATAGTGACCTACATAAAGTCAGCGAGTGGTTAAAATTTAGCAGATTAACAATTAACGTTTCCAAAACTGAGTTCATATTATTCAAGCAAAAAAATAAAGCAAATATTAATTTATCAATCAACATCAATCAACAACCGATAAAAAGAGTTGAATCAGCCAAATATTTGTGCCTATACATTGATGAAGACCTGGCTTGGAAAATACATGCTGAAAAATTAAAAAAATCTATAATGCCAATAATTGGTGCAATTGGAAGATCTCCTAGATTAAGTGAACATGTAGCAAAGTTAGTATTTTACTATCACATCCAATCCAAAATGCGGTATTTGATCACAATTTGGAGTCAATGTTCCAAAATTATTATAAACTCGGTTACCGTCCTCATTAATAGAGCCATAAAAATTTTATACAGACTACCTTATGATTACTCAACAACATCATTGTATTCTGATTGCAAATTACCCTCTGTTGAACAAACAATATTTTTAGAAAACTGTAAGCTGATTTATAAATTATCAAATAATTTAATGAAAAGCAACCTTAGACTACAAACAAATGATTCAATCCATAATTATAACACAAGGAGTGCAGAGAATTTTCGACTCGGAGCTCCCAGGACGGAAAAGGGTAAAAGAGATGTTATGTTCAACTGTCTAAAAGTTTTCAACAGTCTTCCTAACAATATAAAATATGCCCCAAACATAAGAGTATTTAAAAAACGATTGAAAGCATTACCTACTTAAGTTAATTAAAAAAAAGAAATAAAAGAGAAAAAAAAAAGTAAGAAAAAATAAAAATTTAAATTGAAATGTAAAGATAATTTTAAAATGTATTATAATGTGTTATATTAAACAATATCTTAATATATTGTATTAGAATATAAGTTAGTTATAAGGAGAGATTTATACCAGTTTTTTTATACTGCCTCTCTCTGTTTATTTTAATAAATAAAAAAAATAAAAAAAACAGAAAATGAATGATAATTATGAAATTAAAATACCAATTGATATAAAACCAAAATTTGAGATTGTTAATATGAATTATAAATTCAGCGACGAGGAATCGTTCAAAAATTGAAAAAGCAAAATCCTTTTATGGAAATGTCGGACCTTAAAGTTATAAAGGTACACACTGTGAACAAATTTAACAAAATGTACAACATAGTGATTTAAGTCGATAAGGAGAGTTTTCCTAAGATACTGCAAATGAAAAAGTGTGTATTGGATGGGAAGATGCAAAGTATTCGATGCTGTAAATGTTATGAGGTGCTACAAATGTAAGGGATTTAATTATAATTCGGCAGATTGCACAACAGGAAAGCATGCTTAAAATGCCACCAACGCCATAAGACCAGCGATTGTAAAAATGAGGAGGTTATTAAATGCATAAATGTATTGTGTAAAATACAATGAAGAATTGAGATTAAATGTAGATGTTAATCATAAAACATTCAGTAAGTTTTGTTCAGCTTATCAACAGAAATTACGTCAAAGAAAAAAAAAAAACGATTTGTTACTATCAACCACAGAAATTTGTTAAGGAAGTAAATTTTATTAGTACCAAATATACAGAAAAATGCCGTTAGTAATATAAATAACAAACGAGGTAGAATGTAAACCAACGGTTTTTAAAAGCGCACATTTCCAAAACACTATACAAACTGTATAGAATTGTGAAAAACCGTTAACACACGTAAAAATATATTACTGGAGCTTTAATTTTTATGTCTTGCGAAGAAAAATTTGTACAGATGCATAAGTTACAGGTGCCTAAATATAGCAAATTTTAAATTTTTCAGCCCTAATACGTCTTAAACAGCGGGTGGTGCAAAACAATTTTCTAAGGAAACTTATACTAATTCTAAAAGTTCTTTCTTGTCTCAAAATTTCAGGTTCTTATCTCAAGGGGTGCCGGAATTATGAAAAAAGAAATTTCATGCAAAATGTGGTTTTCACATAACAGTAAATTTAAATAGTAAATTACAAAATATTGCATAATTTTGATATTGCTTTATGTGGATAATAAAATGTTCGGTCCCTTGGCGGTTTTAGATTGCAAATAGTTTTGAAATATATACATCTGGTGAAACATATACATAATAGTGAAATATATACATCTGGAAATGGGGCTTTTTCGCAATTTTGAAGAACTGTAACTTTGTAACTCTATATAACTAAAATGAACCTTTAACACACGTTAAAATATATTACTGTAGCTTTAATTTTTGATGAATATCTTTAGGTGCAAGCGGGTAAGGATGGGAATAAGAGTATTCCTGGTACGACAACAGGCCAGAAGCGTAATTGATCTCAAGATGAGATCAACAACGCAGCTAAGAGGGCCAATAGAAAATGGGGCCCTAGCGTATTGACACTAGGAAGCGGTAAGTGGGCGAGGGAACTCAAGGAGAGAAAGGCTACTTTTGAAGTTGGTGCCAAGAATAGAATATCCTACAAAGAAGTAGCTATCAATCACCTAAACGTGGTACTGATAGATGCGATATCGAACAGTGGGAAGTCAATCACGGATAAATGGAGCGACATAGAAGCTCATCTATCCGGGATGGTATTGGAACACTGGAGCACCCGGAGGGACCTCTCATATCGTTCGACTGTGCGTACGTGTTGAGAGATTGCAGGGTTGTCAAATGCGAAGATCAGGTGTCTCTGGATTTCCTCAGCAAAATCGTCGCTAAGGCTAGCGATAAAAGGGTTGTAATATTTCAAATAACGTCATACGTCTAATTTAAACTTATAAATAATAAACTTAGTATACCTACTAAACTTGATGTAAAGTTTATATAAAAAATTAAATGTCAGTTTAAATAAAAAAAGCAAAAAGGAAAAAAGCTGTTTTAATTTTAAACTTGTATTAGAGTTTATTTGAAAATAAAATTTACTATTATTTTCTTCAAGTTTGTAATTTTAAGATAAATTGTAATTTAAAGTGGTTTTAAAAAATTTTTATATAATTAATATTAAAACATGGACCTTCCATACCTAGAAAAATGTGAGTAAAATAAAAACAAAACAATACAATATTTATGTAAAAGATCTTAATTTGCATCTGCATCATTAATAATTAAATAATATTTTGTTTATCATTTTGAAATATCTGAAAAATTAAAAATAGTTTTACATATAATAAAAAAATTAAGCACCATTTAATTTTTAAAACAATTATTTTTTAAATACTTATACAACTAATTACTATTAAGTTCATATACATTAATTTAATTTATAATGACCCCTGTAAGGGTATCAATTTTATCGAATATCTCTTATTATCTAACGAACTTAAAGCTATTTTATTCAAATTTTGTGTATAAATTACATGTAAGTATGATATAAAATTGTTCATATGCCTAAAGAGAATTTTATTATTTAATAGGCAGTCTTTATAATGATTAAAGTTCAAGTCTTTTGCAACATATTTTTTACCCCTTTTGCCTTTTTTAGTTAACCACCCTGAATCGACTCAAGTTAATACATTTTTGATCTTAAACCGATAAATTCAGATGCAATTGTACCATTGAATTTATCTTTAAATAACCCAAGTTTTTTTTATTTATTAAAAAGAATTTGTATGAATTTTGAGGATCATAATCCTAAGTGTCATAATGTATAGTTAAATCTTTTTGTATATCGACTTAAAAACCGCCGGTTCTGGCGCGAGCTTTTTTTAAAGCTTTTGATATGCCGGTTCTGGTACAGGCGGAACTTTTAACCGTTTGAGATAATATTTCTCTACAGTGGTTTGTGTTATTGCTAAAATACTGTTATTAAATTTTCTTAAATTGATTTTAAGTTTATATGAAAAATTACAAATACTTACGCCTATTAAGTATACTTACGAAAATATTACGAGTTTTAATGCGATTAGTAAACAGATCTATGCTTTTAGTATCAATTATGTTTTTTTTTTTTTTGTGCACTTAACAGACGTTTAATTTAAATTTTTGGAAAAATTAAAAACTTTGCTAGCTAAGCTAAATGTTATTTGATACAAGTTTTTTTTTTGTACGTAACAAACGTTTAATTTAAATTTTTGGAAAGCTTAAAAACTTTGCTAGCTAAGCTAATTATTATTTCATGCATGTTTAGATAGAATTTTTTATTTTTATTGTTGTTTAAAGTATTCTTGAGAAAACAGAAAACAGAAAGCAAAAAAGCAAAAAAGTTTTTTTTGTTTTTTATTTCTTTCTTTTTCCTTAATTCAGTGTTTATAAATGATACAAAAAAAGAAAACAATTTATATATATTAATAATCTCAGACTTCAAACAACACTCTAAAAATTACAAAAACAACAACTAAAAACTTTATAGATAAGTAGTACCTCCAAATGTTCTTACTACTATTCCAAATGTTGAATTAAGAAAAAATAGTTAGTAATCATTCTATTGCTTAAAAAAGCAAGTAACGAATGATTCTTTAATAATAATTCAATAATTATATAGCTTGTTTTATGTAAGTTCTAATGAGATTTGTGAGGGGAAACAAAACAAAATGAATGTATAAAAGAATTAAAAACTTAACTAAGAATTATAGAAAAATTAAAAGTAATGTAACGAAGGACGTAAATTTACCTTAAAAGTAAAGTAAAAAACAAATTTTAAAATTTAAGCTTAGAGCAAAATTTACGAGAATAAAATATACTGAAATATAACGTGAAGTAGCAAGAAGTATACGAAGTAGCAACAAATATACTTTTCTTTTCTTTAATTTTTAATTGGATTATAGAAAAGAAAATTAGGATTAGATTAAAGAAAAATTAAAAGTAATGTAACGAAGGATGTAAATTTACCTTAAAAGTAAAGTAAAAAACAAATTTTAAAACTTAAGCTTAGAGCAAAATTTAGGAGAATAAAATAAACTGAAATATAACGTGAAGTAGCAAGAAGTATACGAAGTAGCAACAAATATACTTTTCTTTTCTTTAATTTTTAATTGGAAATAATAAAATCAGAGTCAGCGTTTTTTTACTTTCTTCTTCAATTTTACTTTAAATAAAATTGGAAATGGCGTCTTGCGAAAAGTGCAAATTGAAAATAAAAGGAGAAACCGGTATAGCATGTTCTCGAGTTTGCAAAAAAATTTATCACGAGGCCTTGAAATGTTCAGAATATGATCAATCGACAATAAATTTGTTATTTGCTTACAAAATGTTGATTTGTTACAAAATCTTGATTTTATTTTACAGAATATGGAAACTGCAGAATCGAAAAACAATGAGTACTTGAAAGAGTATAAGAAAGAGTTTGAAACTGCTATAAAAATAATAAAAATTAAGTCATTGACTTATTAAAAGCTATTGAAACCAATTATATGAGGCAATGAGACGAAATAGAAACTACCCAACAGAAGGAGCTAGATAAGATGGCTAAATATACAAATTTCTTCAAATATCAAAGTGAAAAAGCTAATGAACAATTTTTAAATTCAATAAAAAAAAATGATGAGATAAGTAATAAAATAAATAATATGGTTAACGATAAACAATTAAAAGTGGGTCAAACAGTGTCATTTGCCGATGTTATAAAAAATTCAAAAAATTGTGAAATGAAAATGAAAAAGGAATTGCCATTGATTGTACAACCGAGAAGTAACCGAAAAGTAATGTGGGACCTTAAAGTTATAAAGGTACACACTCTGAACAAATTTAACAAAGAAATGTACAACATAGTGTTTTAAGTCGATAAGGAGAGTTTTGCTGAAATACTGCAAATGAAAAAGTGTGTATTGGATGGGAAGATGCAAAGTATTCGATGCTGTAGATGTTATGAGGTGCTACAAATGTAAGGGATTTAACCATAATTCAGCAGATTGCACGAATAGGAAAGTATTCTTAAAATGTTACCAACGTCATAAGACCAGCGATTGTAAAAATGATGAGGTTATTAAATGCATAAATGCATTGTGTAAAATACAATGAAGAATTGAGATTAAATGTAGATGTTAATCATAAAACATTCAGTAAGTTTTGTCCGGCTTATCAACAGAAATTATGTCAAAGAAAAAAAACGATTGGTTACTAGCAACCACAGAAATTTGTTAAGGAAGTAAATTTTATTAGTAGCAAATATACAGAAAAATGCCGTTAGTAATATAAATAACAAACGAGGTAGAATGTAAACCAACGGTTTTTAAAAGCGCACATTTCCAAAACACTATACAAACTGTATAGAATTGTGACTTGCACAAAAATTTGAAAATTTAAAAAATTAATTTAAAGAAATTTTTTGCAATAAGAAAATATGTGAAAATAACACTTTTCTGGAGTTTAGAGGGGCTGTAAGTCAGGAACCCTTTATAACTAAGAAAATCCGTTAACGCACGTAAAAATATATTACTGGATCTTTAATTTTTATGTCTTGCCGAAGAAAAATTTGTATAGATGCTTAAGTTACAAGTGCCTAAATATAGCAAATTTTAAATTTTTCAGCCCTAATACCTCTTAAACAGGGGGTGGTGCGAAAAAATTTTCTAAGGAAACTTATACTAATTCTAAAAGTTCTTTCTTGTCTCAAAATTTTAATATATCTAAACGGGTGAATATCTAAACGGGTGCCGGAATTATGAAAAAAGAAATTTCATGCAAAATGTGGTTTTCATATAACGGTAAATTTAAATAGTAATTTACCAAATATTGCATAATTTTGATATTGTTTTGTGTGGATAATAAAATTTTCGGTGTTTTGGCGGTTTTAGATTGCAAAACTATTACACAGAGCCTGAGATATATACATCTGAAAATGGGGCTTTTTCGCAATTTTGAAGAACTGTAACGCTGGAACTCTATATAACTAAAATGAACCTTTAACACACGTTAAAATATATTACTGTAGTTTTAATTTTTGATGAATATCTAAAGGTGCAAGCGGGTAAGGGTGGGAATAAGAGTATTCCTGGTACGACAACAGGCCAGAAGCGTAATAGATCTCAAGATGAGATCAACAACGCAGCTAAGAGGGCCAATAGAAAATGGGGCCCTAGCGTATTGACACTAGGAAGCGGTAAGTGTGCGAGGGAACCCAAGGAGAGAAAGGCTACTTCTGAAGTTGGTGCCAAGAATAGGCAATCCTAAAAAGAAGTAGCTATTAATCACCTAAACGTCGCACTTGGTTTCTACATCTCCTCTGCATATATGGCTCATGGAGATCCGTCACCACCAGAGGAAGTTCGTAAACTTGTTAGAGCGACAAGGCCAGACAACCTACTCATCGGATGTGATGCCAATTCTAGTCATCCCTTATGGGGGTAGTTCGGAGAACAACGAACGAGGTGAGTCACTATTTGATTTTCTTATTAAAACCATCCTTAAAATATGTATTAGTGGTAATACATCCACCTTTATTTTCCCAAGTTCGGGCGTATATAACGGGTGGGAAGAGGTAATAGAGATTACCTTAGCAACTAACAATAATATCATTGAAGTTGTAAACTGGTCTGTGTCTAGTCAGAACTCCTACTCAGATCACAAATATATAGTCTTGGTGTGAATTTTCTGATGAATATTCCCAAATTCTGCAGAAATCCTAAAAGAGCTGACTGAGTAAAATTCAGCCGAATTATACAGTCAAAACTAAATAATGTACCCAACATCAAAATTGAAACGATCGAAGAACTGGATACAAAGATTAAAATTTTTGAAAAAGCAATGGGTATAGCCTTTAAAGTCTCGTGTCCAATTAGTCGCGGAAATAAAACCTACCCCCCTTGGTGAAGCGAAGACTTAGCCTGCCTTAAAAGTCTGACTAGGTCTATTTTCAACATTTGCTATAAACACAAATACTGGGGACCTTACAAAGATTGCCTAAAAGTATATAAGAAAGCCATCAAAGAAGATAAGAGGCAAACTTGAATGGAATTTTGTCAATCTATCAAAACTACGAATGATTTAGCTAGAATCTGTAAAATTGTGTCCAATGATAGATCCTGTCCGTCCTTAATCAATAGAACGGATGGGAGCTGGGCTAATTCTTCAGCTGAATCTCTAGAACTGTTAGTTAGCACCCATTTTCCCGTAGGCAGTAATGGTAACGGTAATGTAACTGCACCCAATAGAGATCCTGTAGTCCAAGGAAGCTCATGGGATGAAGTAAGTAAAATTATATCTCAAGAAAAGGTTTCTTGGGCTATTAAAAGTTTTCTCCATACAAATCGCTTGGATGGCATAATTGCGATTATGTTGCAAAAGTTCTTACAGCTGTCGACATCGTGGCTTGTCGCTATTTTCTGTAGCCGTTTAAAACTTTACTATGTTCCCAGCAGTTGGAAGAGAGTCCGAGTAGTCTTTATTCCAAAGGCAGGTAGAAGAGGCCATTAGTCTGCGAAAGACTTCAGGCCACTTAGCCTGTCCTCCTTTCTCTTAAAAACCTTGGAGCGTATTTTGGATTACTAGATTAGACAACGCTTTAAGGAAACTCAAGTATCGAAATCCGAACATGCGTACTTAAAAGGTAGGTTCACAGAAATGGCTCTCCATGAAGTGGTCAGCACACTTGAACATTCCATTAAGTATAAACAATACACCTTAGCCACCTTCTTAGATATTAAAGGTGCTTTTAATAATGTCAACACCCATTCCATTGAAGAAGCTCTCACCCAGGTGGGGACAGAGCAGTTTCTGAAGCATTGGATTATCTCCATGCTTAGTTCCAGAATAATTCACGCGAAAATGGGAAGCAGCAGTGTCACTAAATTAAGGGGTCAACAGGGGTACACCACAGGGAAATCTAATATCACCTTTGCTATGGCTAATGGTTATAAACAAAAATTTAATGACACTTACTGAGGAAGGAATAAAGGTAGTGGCGTATGCGGATGATGTGGTGATACTAGTATCAGGCCAATTTATATCGTTGATTGGTGAGATCATGAATAGAGCTCTAAGCAAGGTTCACAACTGAGCCACAAGTTGTGGCCTAGGTGTCAACTCAGAGAAGACTGAAATGGTACCCTTCACGACAAGATCCAAAATACCTACTTTTGTCCTTCCGAAACTCATTAAACTGCCAGACGGAGATACTAGCAATTAGAGAGGCTACTCGAACGGAAACAACACACAAATGAGAACGGTCGCTATTTGTGTGAACAGTCAATCCGCGATTAAGGCTATTAACGCGAACATTACAACCTCAAAGCTTGTTAGATAGTGCCAAGCGGAACTTGCCTTAACAAGGGAAAGATTAAACATAATCTTCTGCCTGGTCTTGGTAATATTGAAGGAAATGAAAAAGCTGACGAACTAGCAAAAAGAGGAGCTACTCAGAACACTTCGGGAAGAGTCAGTTGTCCAATTAGTACCGTTAAGGAATGGATCCTTTCTTTGTATATAGCGAAATCACAAAATAGGTGGAGTAATTTAAGCAATTGCACCATATCTAGAACATTGTGGCCCACCTACAACAAAAGGAGATCAAATGAGTTGATATCTAAGTCTCACGCAGACATAGCCAGACTAGTAGCAATCATCACAGGCCACTGGCCAGTGGGCACGCATGCAGCCAAATTAGGAATCCCACACAATACCTCCTGCAGGAGTTGCAAAGAAGCAAACGAAAGTGAGAATCTGGAGCACTTTCTTTGCAGATGTCCGGCCCCAGCTAGAGCCAGACTTCTCTCACTCGGTAAACCGTTCTTCCTCAACCTCAGCGAGCTTTCCAAACACAAAATCAAAGAACTGATTTTTTATCTGAACCGCTCGGGTTGGATATAAAACTGCAAACAATCTAAAAACACAGGTCACGTGAGTGCAGTGGTATCAAAATGGTGCAATTTAGTGCTCATTGAGGCCTTCAAGCAGCATCGTGAAGGTCACCATCCTACCTACCTATTTACCTTAATTTTTATATCTTTCCGAAATAAAATGTGTGCAGGTCCCTAAGTTACAGGTGTTTAAAAATAGCAAATTTTCAATTTTTGGGCACTAATAGCTCATAAACAGGGGGTGACTGAAAATTATTTCTGAGCAAACTTATACTAATTCTAAAAGTTCTTTCTTGCCTCAAAATTTCAAGCCTCTATCTAAAAGCGTAGCGGAGTTATGAAAGTAGAAAAATCATGCAAAATTTGCTTTTCACATAACGGTAAATTTAAATACTAAATATTAAAAAAATGTATAATTTTGATATTAATTTACAAAGTTAAAAAAAATATCTGTCGCATGACGTTTTCAGATTGAAAAAATCTTAAGCAGAACATAAGATATATGCATTTAAAAATAGGGGTTTTTCAAAGTTCTAGGGGCTGTAGCTCCGTAACTGATGGGACTATATGAAAAAGTTGTTCCACAAAATTATTTTTTTTATGAGACCTACCCATGGTTAAAATTTTTTTTCTCTATCTTTAACGGTGTAGAAGTTTTGTAAACAGACGGACGGACGGACGGACAGAGTAAAACTAATAAGCATATTTTTTCAAAAAATTTTTAGAAATGTGCTAAAAAGAAAAATAATCTGTTATGGCTAAACCTGTAAGAAATTCAATAGATCATGTTACTCGTAACGATGAAATTAGTTCGATATCAACAATAGTACTAATCCAATTAATGATGTCAAAAGTAAAGAAAAAGCAATAAAAATATTTTGTTACATTCTTAAATTTTGGGCAAGAAGAAGTTCAAAAATTGCTAAACAAAGAAGAAAAAATTCTTCTTGTGAAAACTTTAAATATGGCGTAAATATTAGTTCAAGTTATAACAACAATACTAATAATATTAACGATAGGGAAATTAATCGTCTAGTCTAGTAAAACTATTAAGAGTTTTACTATTGAGAATAAAGTGAGCAATAAAAACACAGAAGCAAAGGGAGATACCAATCCAGGTAAGTGGATTAAAGGGGAAACATTAAACCAACTAAGTAAAAGCATCTTCATTGATCCAATGACTCCTCCAATGGTTAGAATGATTAGAAATTGGATTGATAAAGGAGATAGTTCTCTCACATTTTCGCGAACATAGAATATATTATAACGTGAGATTATACTTGTCTAATTTTTATGACCAGAATAATATTTGTTATGATGGAATAACTCAAACAAACATCAAACGATATTATCAACCAGGAAGAACTACTAACTGACTATCAAGAATGGAGTAATCTATATAAACAGTATCATGAAAGTATAGGTAGAGTAGAGTATATCTAATGAAGTGGTTGCTAAAGATTTAACTTCATATAGGCGGCATATTGATAATAAGTACAGAGAAGATCTGAAAAAAATCAGAGAATCTTGGAGAAATTATCTGATAAGTAATCCATAATGATTAATAATACAAGTTTTATGAATACAGAATCAAACAAAATAAATATAGGAAACTTAAATATTTTATACTTAAACATTTGTAGCATAAGACATAAAAAAATACTGGAACTTGAAGCATTAATTCATAGTTATAAAGATATTGATATCGTCGTTCTTATGGAAGTGTGGATTTTTGAAAATGAGGTTAATACATATAACATACAAAACTTTAATGCAATATTTAACTGTAGAAATGAAAGAAGAGGAGCTGGAACTGCAATCTTTGTCAATAATAAGTTTAAATATAATGAAGTTGAAAAAGATGAAAACTATAACTTCACTGTTATTGAAATGTTAAATATGCAACCTAAACTAAAAATATTTTCTATAAAGTTCCTAATGAAAATAGCACTTTATTTATTGAATATTTACAAAAAAAGGTAGGTCGATTTTCACACTGTATTTGTTTTGTTGATATAAATCTAAATCTATTTGAAAAAACAAACACTGTTATTAAATATGTAGATATGTTAAACATTTCCGGCTATAAAATCATAAATAAAACAAACAGTACAAGACAAACAACTACAACTAATACACTAATTGATCATATTATATCAAATATAGACGATCAACATAAAATTTCATATAAAATTGAAGATAATGAAATATCTGATCATAAGAATGCGTATTCAAATTGATAAAAACTTCATTAAAACCTTATTTAAAGCTTTCATTTAACATAACAGAACAGACTATCATAAATTGCGTGATAGAATAACTAATAAAGTAACTGAGAAACAGATTACTGAAGTAGATGAACTTGTTGGAATCATACAAGAAGCAAAACAATGCAGTACAGTAATATATGGGATAAGATCAAGAAATAATAATTGGATTACACCAGCTATTCTTGACAAATTAAAAATAAGACACTCGCACAAAAAAGATCCAAATTCCAAGTCATTCTGGAAGCTAAGAGTAGTCACATTAACAACTGCATTGAAAAAGCAGGAAATGATAACAAGAAACTATGGAAAGTTGTAAATTTCACAATAAAAAATAAAGAAGATAAAAAGAACGACTATATTGGTAATCTGATTAAAGAAAATGGAGAAATTACAACAAGTGTTATTGAAACTGCTAATACTCTAAACAAATATTTCAATGAAATAGGAGAAAACATCCTACAAGAGAATAGAACTAGCACAGTGCTAAATACAATGCGCAATTCCATAAATCTAAGATCAGTATATTTAACGCCAGTGACAGAAATTGAAATTGTTACAATTTTTATGAATCTTCATAGAAATTCAGCTCCAGGGGCTGATAAAATTACTGTAAAAGATCTACAAGCATTGATACATATTATTAAGAATATTCTATGTAAAAAGGTAAACTCATGCCTTGCAAATGGAATTTATCTAGAGTGCTTACAACAGGCCGTCATAGTGCCAATTCACAAAGGTGGACAAAAAACGGATTGTGGAAATTATAGTCCTATATCGGTGTTAAATTTAATCAGTAAAATATATGAAAGAACTATCGATACAAGAATAAGATAATTTATTAAGCAAACTATTGGCTTCGATTCTAATCAATATGGATTTATAGAAGGAAGTGGTACAGATTCTGCTGTGTTGGTTACAATAGACCAAATTTATGACGCATTAGATGAAGGGTACTATGTTGCGGCAATGTTTATTGATCTAAGCAAAGCATTGATGTTGTCAATCATGGCAAGTACTAGATTTTCTTGTAGACTTGGGAGTTAGAGGTAGAGATTGAAAATAAAGTATACAATTTATCCAGACGACACAAATTTTGTATGTAAGGCTAAAACTTTAAACCAACTAGAAAATAACCTAAATAAAGATATGGAAGTATACGGTGATGGGTTGGACAGTAATGGTCTCTGTATGAATCCCAAAAAGACGTATTATATTGTATTTAAAACACCTAGGAAAAAATATTATGAAATTACAATACAAGCAAGAGGTGTCACGGTAGAACAAGCTGAACATGTATTTCGCGCATTATTCTCGGAATGACTATAGATGAAAATATTAAATGGGATAAACATATTAAACAATTAAAAAAAAGCATAATACCGATCATAATGGCAATTAAAAGAGCAGGTGGTGTTCCAATCAAAGTCGCCAAATTAATTTACAACGGGAACATCTTGTTAAAAATTCGTGAATGAATTACATGAATTTAAACATAAACTTAAGAAATATTAAAAAAGCTTTAGAAATTAAGAGCAAAATAAAAATGTAATGTGATTTATAAACTTTTACTTTTTAGTATTAGTTTAGATTTAGTTTAGAATTTAATTTCTTATACACAATTTTTTATGTAAATTGTCTGAAATTAATAAAAATAAAAAAAAAAATAAAAAGTATGCAAAAAAAAAACAAAAACAAGTAAATGCAACTGACTTATTTATACCCTGCACCTAAAAAATTCAAATTAAATTAAAAATCCATTAGTTATTTTAGTTAGGTATTTAATATAAACTAAAAACATAAATGCTCTTACATCCTTTGTACAAAATTTCGGGTTTCTCAGGGATTAGGTCTTGGAAAGTGTCTGAAGGTATCCGGACCACCACCCCAATTCATCTCAAATTTTAGAGTTTTCATAATTTCAAGTTTTTATCTAACAAAAATTAGCATTAGCAATATCACAAACCACATCCGCACTGTTAAAACTATCATAGAAAAAAATACAATTTAAATCATTTCTAACAAATACACCTACACTACCTGCTGCATAGTTATTATTGCACGAAGCAAAAAACTTATATTCAGAATTGATGCTAAAATTATCTATTTCAAAATCATAAATCCAAATTTCACTAACAAAAATTAAATTAGGAATATTATGAAGAGACGACAAATATGTTAAAAGAGAATCAACATTTTTTCGCATATCTACTTCTTATGTTTAAATGAATAATAGCAAAATTATTATTGCTTTCAAGTGAAAAATTAAAATTATCAATATTTATACAATTAATATAAGAAGGCGTGTCTGCATTATCAAAAAATTCATTATTAACAAAGTTGATTGTCATTTAAATGAAGGGCATAAAGGGCAAGTGAGACAAAAAAAAATTTTAATATTGAAAAAAAAAAATTTTAACTTAAACTTATTTTAGAAGATCTTCAAATGATTTAATAATGTTAAACTTATCGCCTTCTTTTTTTCTTACTAGAATAGTTGAATTTCTCATCCATATATACTTGAACTCCTTTTCTTTCACAACTTCTTTTACTTTCTTCAGTAAATCTAGCATAAACTTCGTGAGCGTATCATTAATGAATATTTTTTTATCTCTATGTTCCGCTCCAAAAACACCAGCATTAAATTTTTTTTTACAGCAAATTTTTTCTGCATGATTCTCTCCTTCAAAGAAACCATAGAGAATTCTACTGAAACAATACTTTTAGATGGACTAGTATTCGATTCTGCACTATTTCTGGAGACAGTGCTGAATTATTCTCAGAGAGAACTTGAGCAAAAGAAGCTTTAGTATTGATATTTCTCACAAAATAATTAACTAATTCACCTTCACCTAAATGCTAATCAAAAGTTTTAGACAAGAAAGTAATAACTTTTTCTTTGAAATTACTCTTGTTAACATTAGGAATACCGATAATGTCTATGTATTTCCTTTTTTTCTTGTTCTAGCACATTTATTCTACTATTAATCATTAAGCTTAAATCATTAATTTTATGCACCATATAAATTTTCTCCTCTCGTAATATATTTATTTCACACATAAAGTTAGAAATCATAGCTTTTAAATTAGTTTACTCTTCAAATATCATTTGGTTGGTGGAGATCGTCACAGAAGTGTTGATGATGATGTTGTTATCTCCTTCTAAAATATTGCTTTTATTAGTAATTGTATCGGTACGAGAAGCTACAATTGGGTCTACTTCAATATTGTTTTTTGATACTGGTATAACATGATCATTTGAATATTTCGATTTTCTACAAAGTGAACTCCATTGTGTACAGGTATACGATGCATTAGAAGCAGTCATATACTCAATATCATTTTTTAATACATTTGTACACCTCGCATGAAAATAATTTTTACAATCCAAGCAGTAAACTTTAAGATTCGGTTTGACAGTCTGTTTGACAACATCGTTTACGAACAATTAAAAATATAAATAATATTTACTCAATTTTTAAATTTAACTCAATCTATTTTATTTTAATTTTAATTTTAATTTAACTAATAAATTCACTTGTTTTTTATTTTTATCTATATTTTTTATTTTGTTTTAATTTTAATTATGGGCAAAGTAAAAGGTGCAAAATAAATATAAAACACGTTTTAAACCATTGGGAGTGCATGGCGACAGTAAGATAAGTACTTTTTCTTTTTGCTTTTTTAATAACACATTCTTTTTAATAACACATGTCTTTTTTAATATCACATTTATTTATTTTTTTGTTATTTAATTTCTCTTTTTTTCTTTGTTTTTTTTTTATATTTATTTAATATTTAGTATATCCAAAATTGACTAATTTATTCTATTTTATTTTTTTTTTAAATTTTTCTAATTCAACGTGCGCGGTTGCTTTGTTTACAATTAATTAATTTTAATTTTTTTTTTTTTTTTGTTCATTTCTTTCTAACATCTCCTAGTTGTAAACAAAGCAAAAACAATATCCTTCTCACTCCATCCCGTTGAAAGATGTCAGTGTTCCAATTCTTCTCTTCTCAATAATCAATACCACCATAACTTAAACTGTAATTTTAATTTGTAATTTCTGGTGGTATGTACTTATTCTAATTTACTTTTACTTTATCATAAAAGATCTTGAGAAGAGTTTAATATTATTGTAAATTTTACTATTATTTATAATAGTGTGTGTAAATATCAACTTAATTAATCAATAACTTTTATTTGCTATAACGTGCTCTTTTTTCTTTTTTTGTATTGCACGTAAGGTTTGCTTTGGGTGTGTTTTTGATTGTATCTGCGTTCAATAAGGTCACTTCACAGTGTATGCTAAAACCTGTTGAACGTTTTATAAATCATTTGTACATTCAAGGCAAACATTTAATTTAATTTAATCCACAAACAAATTGTGTTGTCAAGCTCGCGGTATTCATATCGTACACATAAAATTTTTATAATTTTTATTGTTTCTTTATCAATCTAAATTTTAATTTGATATTTCACTTTTTTGCCTAATTATAAATTTTAATTTGTTGATTTTCACTTACATTGTTCTTTAAAATTTTACAAAATTACCAATTTTAATGTAGATTTCTGCAATGTACGCGGTTTACAGACGAATTTCAATGCCGTGACTTGCCATTTAAATTCTAGCAAACCAGCAATTCTTGCCCTATGTGAAACTCAAGTTAACGGCCAGAATTACAATTTTAATATTACTGGCTACACACTCGTTTCACATTTCGTGTCTAAAAGAGATATCGCCATCTATATTAAAAATGACACAGCTTTCAACACTCTTAATAAATTCAAAAGTTCAAGCCCAACTTTCCACTATGTTTGGGTAAAAATCCTTGTTAGAAAGCAAGTCATACATTTCTGTTTCTTATACAGATCAGCAAACTCAAGTGAAGAGGAAACTGTTGTGGAAATTGAAAATCTCTCAAACCAGATCAATGAAATTTTGGATTCATATCCAGGAACTGAAATTGTTCTGGCGGGTGATTTCAATATTGATAGTACAGACTGGCTTCACTTTTCTAGTAACACTTCTCTGCGTCAAAACTCAATTGGGAAACAAGTTGAACTGTTCTCATCTCTTTTCCATCTTTCTCAACTTCTCCAAAATCCCACTAGGATCCCGGATCGTGCTGATCAAGAAAGCTACCTCTTGGATCTGTTCCTGACCACACACCCTGAAAAATATGTGGTTTCAATTGGTTGCCTTTTGGGTGGCTCCGACCATTGTTTGGTTAAAACAAGTTTCCGGGTAGGCCCAATTACCAATCAAAGGACTCCTCCCAGGGAATTAGTATGGCGATACAGCCATGCGAACTGGTAGGTCTTAACAGTTTTTTCAGATCCTTTGATTGGTCATTGCGCTTTCGCGATAGGAATGTTGACTTTGCTGCAAATGCGATTTGTGAAACAATTTTACTTGGAATGAGGTTATTTATTCCTCCCTCCATGAGAACTATTAAACGAAAATCCAAATCTTGGTTCAATCGCATTTGCAGTGAAGCCATTTTTAAAAAGGAGGAGGCTTTTAAACTGTATCAAAGTAATAGGTCGAAGGCTCTCAGGGCAAACTATATAGTGGTTCGAAACAGGTGCAAGAAAGTTATCAACAGGCAAAAATTCTTATTCAACCTAAAGTTGGAACGCAAACTTATCCACATGCCTAAGAATAGCAAATCATTTTGGTCATTTGCAAAAAGTTTAAAAGAGGACGCTAGCGGGTCTTCTTTTCCTCCGCTTGTTGATATTAATAACATGATTGTGTCAGATTCCAAAGAGAAAGCGAACTTGTTTGGCAAGCAGTTCTCTTTCAACTCGACACTGCCTCAGTCAACTTTAAAGCCACCAACTGTTCCTGAAGTTGACTACTCCTTCGGTAAAATATACTTTAGGACAAGAGCAGTGATGAAAATCTTGAAAAATCTTGATGCAAAAAAATCAGCCGGTCCAGATGGTATCACTACCATGGTTCTTAAAAATACCTATTCAAGTATTTCAAAACCTCTACGCAACCTTTTTTATCTTTCCTTTACTTCGGGTATTCACCCCACCCAATAGAAGGTTGCGCATGTTTTCCCAATTCCAAAAAAAGGTAATAAAAGTGATCCCTCTAACTACTGTCCTATTGCTATAACCTCGGTTTTTTCCAAAGTAATGGAAAAAATAGTAAACCAGAAGCTTTTAAAATATCTGGATCGTAGAGGTTTGCTTCATGATCGACAATACGGGTTCAGAGCCCGTCGTTCAACCGGTGATCTCATGACCTTTGCGAAAAGTTGAATATCAGCCTTCACCATTCCGGTGAATCTGATGTAGTGGCTCTGGATATTTCTAAAATGTTCGACCGAGTCTGGCATGATGCTTTATTAGCAAAATGCAAAGCGTTAGGACTAGGTAGAGTCTTTCTAAAATGAATTGCAGATTTCCTGTCGAATCGCATGATTCGGGTACTTGTCGACGGTTATTCATCTGACAATTTTATAATTAATGCTGGTGTCCCTCAGGGATCGGTTTTGTCTACCACTCTGTTCTTAATATTTATCAATGACCTACTTTCAATTACCTCCAATCCAATCCATAGCTTCGCAGATGACAGCACCCTTGTAGCTTCCTATGAATTTCATAGCCGCTGTGGTATTAATCACCAAATTAATAGAACAGCAAGAAACTTCACTATCAGTGAGCTAAATAATGATTTAGCGAAAATCCAAAAATAGGGTGAAATCAACAGAGTTGATTGCGACACCAAAAAAACTCAATGCTGTTTAATCTAGCGTAAAGTAGCTACTATTACACCCAACCTGACTTTTCAGGGTGAAGCTTTGCAGCACTCAATAGATTTAAACATTCAGGGCATCGAGTTAAATCAGAAATTGACCTGGTCAAATCATATTTTTGGTATAGCTACAGATGCTGCTAAATGTCTAGGTTTCTTGTCCCGCTGTAAACCTTACTTTTCTCCTTCCGATCTTCTCAACATCTATAAAATGTACTTTAGGCCGAAAATGAAGTATAACGCACATATTTGGGCTGGAGCGCCCCAAACAGCGCTGGGTTATCTCGACAAAGTGCAAAACAGAGCTATTCGCCTTATTGGTGACCCCAATGTTTCCTCAACGCTCACTCCACTTTGCCATCGTCATTGACCCTCTTTTATAGATACCTTGTAGGGGTGAACATCTGTTCTAAAGAAATAAAACAATTGATGCCTCCACTCAAAGTTTTCCAACGTGAAACGAGGAGTGCAACAGATGCCCACCCATACACTGTCGAACTGGCAAGATGGCGCAATACAGCATTCGGAAATTCGTTTGTCATGCATGTCGCGTTTATGGAACCTTATGCCCGCATATGTGTTCCCAAAAGTTGGTAATTCATTTGTGTACAATATATTGAAATTCAAGAAGAACGCTAACATCTTTCTTCAATATAACTATCCAAATTTTGCCCTTCATTCTCCATAATACCAATTTTCCTATATTCAAACAGCCAAGTAATCCTTCCCCCCATCCTTTTTCACAAACCAAGCGTACATTATATTATTATGTATTAAATGACCAATCCTATAGTTTGGTTTTAAAGGGGGTGGTTTTGGTTGGTTAGAGTCCAACTCTACTCAGAGGAACCTCGTTCAGTTCCTTTGAGTGACTTTTGATGTTTTCCACCGCCCCTCGTAAAACAAAAAAAAAAAAAAAACTTTAAGTTTTCGACTTTAAGCCTTTCAACTTTATTTCCACAAGCACAAGGCATTTTAAGTGAGATTAAATAAAATTTTCAGAAAGAGAGCTGTTGTTGTTTTTATATTTATAATATAATTTATTTTTATTCTAATAATTGCAAAAAATAAAATGACTTCAAAAACTTAGCAAATTCTACATGCATGCCAACTCCTCCATATACAAAATAGAACAAGAAAGTTTAGTTTTAATATTAACAAAATAATATTGTTGATTATATTTATCGTATAACTGAATATAGGGTGAAGATATGATTTATTTATAGATATATTATAAGAAGATAATATATCTAGATTATAATATAGATATATTATAAGATATATTTATTTATATGTTTGGATGAGATTCTAAATTAGGAGAGATTTTATAGTAGGGCTCAAAATCAGAGTTGACCCTTTTTCCAGAATATTTATTTTATACAAGATTCTGAATCAGATTTAATTTTTTATATTTTTAAAAATTTTAGTTTTAAAACGCGAGATTTTAATACACAAGATTTTAAAACACGAGAAATTTTTTTAATTTTTTTTGGGAAATTTTTTCGTTTTTGATTTTAGGGACTTTCGTACAGCTGTTAAGTCATTTAATGACTCGACAGAAATTTTATTCAAATCCAACATAAAATGATTACAAACATTTAATAATTAATATTGCTTTATATTGCTAATATAAAACAACAAGGTAGAATGTAAACCAACGGTTTTTAAAAGCGCACATTTCCAAAACTCAATACAAACTGTTTAGAAGTGTGACTTACACAAAAATTTGAAAATTTCATGTAATAAGAAAAAATGTGAAAATAGGACATTTTTGAAATTTTGAGGGGCCATAAGTCCGGAATCCTATATAACTAAGAAAAGTCGTTAACACACGTAAAAATATATTATTAAACCTTTAATTTTCATGTCTTGCCGAAGCCGAAATTTGTACAGGTGCCTAAGTTACAGGTGTCTAAAAATAGCAAATTTTCAATTTTTGAGGCGTAATAACTCCTAAAGAGGGGGTGTTACCAAAAAATTTTCTGAGGAAACTTATACTAATTCTAAAAGTTCTTTCTTGTCTCAAAATTTCAGGTTCCTATCTAAGGGGTGCCGGAGTTATGAAAAAAGAAATTTCATGCAAAATGTGGTTTTCACATAAGGTTAATTTAAATAGTAAATTATAAAATATTACATAATTTTGATATTGTTTTATATAGATAATAAAATTTTCGACCCTCTGGCGGTTTTAGATTGCAAAATTAATACGCACAGCCCGAGATATATACATCTGAAAATGGGGCTTTTTCGCAATTTTGAAGAGCTGCAACTTTGGAACCCTTTACAATTAAAATAAACCTTTAACACACGTAAAAATATATTATAGTAGCTTTAATTTGTATATCTTTCCGAAGTAAAATGTATACAGGTACCTAAGTTATAAATGTTTAAAAAAAGCAAATTTTCAATTTTTGAGCCCTAATAGCTCATAAACAGGGGGTGGCCCAAAAAAAATTTCTGAGCAAACTTATACTAATTCTAAAAGTTCTTTCTTGCCTCAAAATTTCAAACCTCTATCTAAAAGCGTGCCGGAGTTATGAAAGTAGAAAAATCATGCAAAATGTGGTTTTCACATAACGTTAAATTTAAATACTAAATTTAAAAAAATTGTATAATTCTGATATTAATTTACAAAGTTAAAAAAAATACCTGTCGAATGACGTTTTCAGATTGAAAAAATCTTAAGCAGAACATAAGATATATGCATTTAAAAATACGACTTTTTCAAAGTTTGAGGGGCTGTAGCTCCGAAATGGGGAGGGGGGCTACATGAAAAAGTTGTTCCACAAAATTATTTTTTTTATGAGACCTACCTATGGTTAAAATGTTTTTTCTCTATCTTTAACGGTGTAGAAGTTTTGTAAACAGACGGACGGATGGATGGACGGACGGACGGACGGACAGAGTGAAACTAATAAGCACATTTTTTCAAAATTTTTTTGGAAATGTGCTAAAAAACCTTTTCTAGATAACAATAACATAGAAAGCAATAGAAATTACAATGTTGTAGTTTGGTGTTTTGATGGTTAATAATAATGGGTATGATCAGTATTGAAGATGAGATGAGAGTGAATCATAGTACAGGGTCAGCACAAAATATAATAACAAATTGCAAAGGAAATTTAAATATTACTTACTTCAATATCCAAATTTTTTTTTTTTTTTTATTTTAACTTTTATTTATTATTTAAAGATCTTACATCATTACCCTTTACAAAATAGATATTTTGGCATTTATATAATATTAACATGTAAAAATATTTAGTATTTTTGTTTGCTAATTTTTGTTTTCAGATTTTCATTTTATATTATTCTTATATTTTTTTTTATAATGATTATTGACATATATTATTCTTGATTTACAATTATTGGCAAAAAAATATTGAAAAAACCATTATAGTATCTTATCCTTAATTTAACTTAAAACTTAATCTAATTAACCCTAAGAAAAAACGAGGAAGAATACAGTTGCCTTTGTCAACTCTTAGATACCCGTACGAACCGTTAGTATGTTCACAGCCACTCTGCCTACAATATTATTTTTTTAATATTTTAGTATTTTAAAATAATTTGGGTGAATTTTATAATTTCTAGAACTATGGGTTGTACATATATTCAAACTATATGTTTATATGTACTTTCTTCAAAAGCAGATTCTCACCTTCCACATAACGATTATCAATCCAAAACTTTTTCAAATATTCTATAGTACCATTTAATACTAAGCGGTAAATGTATATTAAATTTACTTAGTACAAAATAATAAATATAATTTTAAATATTATATTATATTATATTTAAATATTCCATTGACAGAATAATTTCTTATAAGTACAATAAAATACATATATGTATGTAAATACGGCGTTATATAATATACATCTATACTCTTATCATTCATTCACTAGTGACATATACGATATATTGTAAATAAACATGATATTATATAAGTATGTATATATATCAATATCATATAAATAAAAATTCTTCAAGCAACCGTTATGTTGTTTATTTATTTACATTTTTTTGTACCACGCATTATATCCTCAACAATTTCAAATTATCGAGTAAAACAAAATGCAAAAAATTAGTTAAAGAAATTTGTTAGAAAATTTGAAAAAATCAAGTAACTCTTTCGTCAATTATAAAGTAACCATATATTATTAAATAAAGTTGTTAACAGAAATAAGAGTATAATATTGAAGCTTTAATTTTTGTGTATTACTTCAAAAAAATTTTAACAGGTGTTCAAGTTACAGGTTTTTTGACCCCTTCAAGCTCCTAAACGGGAAGAGATACAAAAAAAATTTCTGAAATGACTCATACCAATTTTCAAAGATCTAACTTCTGTCAAAATTTCAAGTTTCCAACTTTAACCGTTTAGAAGATAGAAGGGTTAAAGAATTTTGCAAAATTTGAGTTTCGCATAACGGTAAATTAAGACACCGTATGCCACAAATATATATTTATTGTATATATACTTTTAAAGCTAATGAAAGTAGTAATCGTTTGGCGTTTTCAAAATGAAGATATACCTTATATAACTTGTGCTATAACAATTTAAATATAGAGCTTTTTTGAACCTTTGAGGAGCTGTAGCTCCGTAAGGGGTGGGGCTATAAAAAAAAGTTATTAAAAATAAAATTAATATTTTTGTGAGATCTATCAGCAGTTAAAATTTCATAGCTCTATTTCAA
Organism: Poecilobothrus nobilitatus; assembly: GCA_947095535.1. Classification (NCBI taxonomy): domain Eukaryota; kingdom Metazoa; phylum Arthropoda; class Insecta; order Diptera; family Dolichopodidae; genus Poecilobothrus; species Poecilobothrus nobilitatus. The sequence goes on from OX352772.1 coordinate 119,099,035, forward strand.
AAAAAATGTAGGGATCTAAAAGTTAGGTGTTTGAGAGCTACCCTAAGGCTTGGTCCAAACTCAACCAAAAAAAATAGGGAACCTACAAATTACTCCCAGAATATTTTGTGGAAATTTCAAGATTCTAGCTTTCTTAGTTTTTGAGTTAGCGCGCTGGGAGTAATTTATAAATATTCTGGGAGTAATTTGTAGATTCCCTATTTTTTTTGGTTGAGTTTGGACCAAAACTTAGGGTAGCTCTCGAACACCTAACTTTTAGATCCCGACATTTTTTTTGAAATAGAGCTATGAAATTTTAACTGCTGATAAATCTCATAAAAATATTAATTTTATTTTTAATAACTTTTTTTTGTAGCCCCACCCGTTACGGAGCTACAGCTTCACAAAGGTTCAAAAAAGCTCCATATTTAAATTGTTATAGCACAAGTTGTATAAGATATATCTTCATTTTGAAAACGCCAATGGGAAACTCAAATTTTGAAAAATCCTTTAACCCTTCTATCTTCTAAACGGTTAAAGTTGGAAACTTGAAATTTTGACAGAAGTTAGATCTTTGAAAATAAGTATGAGTCATTTCAAAAATTTTTTTTGTATCACTCCCCGTTTAGGAGCTGTAAGGGGTCAAAAACTGAAAATTTCCTATTTTTAAGCACCTGTAACTTGAACACCTGTTAAAATTTTTTTGACGTAATACACAAAAATTAAAGCTTCAACATTATACTCTTATTTCTGTTAACAACTTTTTTTAATAATATAGGGTTACTTTATAATTGACGAAAGTTTGCTTGATTTTTTCAAATTTTCTGGCAAATTTCTTCAACGAATTTTTTGCATTTTGTTTTACTCGATAATTTGAAATTTTTGAACATATAATGCGTAGTACAAAAAATTGTAAGTAAATAAACAACATAACGGTTGCTTGAAGAATTTTTATTTATATGTTATTGATATATATACATGCTTATATAATATCATGTTTATTTACATATCGTATATGTCACTAGGGAATGAATGATAAGAGTATATATGTATATTATATAGCGCCGTATTTACATACATATATGTATTTTATTGTACTTATAAGAAATTATTCTGTCAATGGAATATTTAAATATAATATAATATAATATAATATTTAAAATTATATTTACTATTTTGTACTAAGTAAATTTAATATACATTTACCGCTTAGTATTAAATGGTACTATAGAATATTTGAAAAAGTTTTGGATTGATAATCGTTATGGGAAAGGTTAAAATCTGCTTTTGAAGAATGTATAAACATATAGTTTGAATATATGTACAACCCATAATTCTAGAAATTATAAAATTCACCCAAATTATTTTAAAATACTAAAATATTAAAAAAATAATATTGTAAGCAAAGTGACAGGCTGTGAACATACTAACAGTTCGTACGGGTATCTAAGAGTTGACAAAGGCAACTGTATTCTTCCTCGTTTTTATCTAAAGTATCCTTGTAAGAGATGTGAGTGTCAAATCTCAGGTCTTGGGGGTTTATGTTATTAGGATTATACTCTATTTTTTTGCATGTAGCCCGTCTATTATAATGAAATAATAGGAGGCATGGTTGTGATCTTGCAAATACCCTTCTTTATCCAAATAAATAAAATGTTCGGGTGCAATGTAACCCGTTATTAATGTTTTCTTTATGTACTCCTCGTTGTGATAATATATGTGGGATATTAAACTATTCTCAGAAGTTTTCAATGCTCTGTCAAAATGATTTCTGATCAATTTTATACTAAAATTGTCAATTCGTGTCATGTTTGACTCTTTATATATGTATTTATTTGAATAAAAATGTTTATAATTTGTCTCGGATTTACGGTATTTATTAATGCATGTTCTTATGCACTTTCTTTCGAATTTGCGAAGTTTTTCCATTGAGCTGGCACTAATATTGTACCAGATTGGAGACGTATACGTGATAATTGATCTTATAAGTGTTTTATAACATATGATCTTGACTTTATGAGTTATTGTTTGATTATAAAATAAATGTTTGCAGGCCATGAATGCTTTGCTTGCTTAATCTAATGCATTATTTATGTGTTCGGTATAATTTTTATAAGCAAGAACATAGTTATTGCCTTTTATTGAATTAAGTAAATTGAACAGTTCTATTAAATAAATAGAGAAAAGAATTGGGGAGTTTACTGTCCCTTGTTGCAATCCATTTTCTATTACGTAACTTTTCGTCGCAATAATTTTGTCATTATGTACCATATAGAACGAGTTTTCATATATCATGTTCATTATTAAAATTACTATATGTTCTGGGAACTTATATTTGATAAGCTTATAAATTAGTCCATCAATCCAGACGCTGTTAAAGGCTTTCTCAAGATCTATGAGAGAAGCTCCTATTCCCCAATTTTTATTTAGATACCAACAAATATCAGAAGTTATTTTTGTAATGGCATGTATTGTATCATGTTTATATCGGAAGCAGAATTAATTTTCCGGCATTATATCTTTATCTTTTGAAAACAAGTTTATCTTTCATTAATTAACATTTCGTATATTTTGCTTATATTTGGACATAAACTTATAGGCCTATAGCTATGGAGATCACCTGGATCTTTTCCTGGTTTTTTAAATAATAATACTTTCGCTTTTTTCCAGGTTTTTGGAAAATAAGAATGATTTAAGCAATTGGTAAATAAAATAACGTATTTTTTTATTAAATTTATGCTCAGATTCTTTAGCACTATGTTTGGTATGCCATCTTCGCCGTAACTAGTTTTGTTTTTAGAGTTTCTAAATTTTTTAATAAGATCTTCAAAGTTAGTGAAGTAAGAATTTTCAGCTTTTTAATAAAGTTATTTAGTGCGAAGAAAAGTTCAGATTCTGTTTATAAATTTTGTGAATATTATTCATTAATTTACTTTTTTCTTTTAAAAGTTTTTTTAGCTTTGGTGAATAGAATCTTTGAAGAACATTTTTATTTTTAACTGTTGGAACTGTTTCATTAATGGTGTTCACTATTATTTTATTTAATTTAACTAAATGGTGATCAATATTTTTTAATGCTATATTGGTATTATCTTCGAAAATATTTGTAGAATTTCTGTATTCATTTTGGTATTTTATATCTAACCGTTTTTTAAATTTATTCCAGTTAGTTTTTTTAAATATGTATTTTTTTTCACTTTCAATTACTTGGTTTGGTTGATTTTCTATGTTAAGTGAGAATGAGAAACATATTGCTCTATGGTCGCTATCGTATGCTACAGTCGTCAGCTTGCTTAGATTTTTTGAACATTTTGCTTTAATTCTTACATCAGTTAAAACTAAGTCTAGAAAAGAATTTGTTCTTGGGTATGTTGGAGAGTCTGTTAAATATAATTTAATTCTATGATTAATTAATTCTATGAAGGTACCTATATATAGTTGGGATACAATCGTCATCTCATTTTTCATTTTTGCCCACTCAAGATCTATTATTACTATCCGTTCGGAAAATATCGATTTTTGTGATATTTTTTTTGTTTTTCACTTTTTTTAATATTGTAAATTAATTACTTTATTTTGTTTTATTAAATTTTATTTTAATTATATCATATTATCTTGCTAAAAAATTATTTATATATTATTTGTATGTATTAATATTATTTTACACCAGTACGATAGGATCGGGTATAACAAAATTACTCCTCCGTAACACCTCGAAATAGCTCGCTCGATATACCTTCAAAAGTATGGATCGGATCAGAATCAAATTCTGAGTCGACTAAGCCATGTCCGCCCGTCCGCCCGTCAGCATGCTAACTCAAAAACTAAGAAAGCTAGAATCTTGAAATTTACACAAAATATTCTGGGAGTAATTTGTAGGCTCTCTATTTTTTTTGTTTGAGTTCCGACTAAAACTTCGGGTAGCTCCCGAACAACTAACTTTTAGATATCCACAATTTTTTTTAAATAGAGCCATGAAATTTTAACTGCTGATAGATATTATAAAAATATTAATTTTATGTTATTATTAATTTTTCTGTAGCCCCACCCGTTAAGGAGCTACAGCCCCCAAAAGCCCCCAAAAATCTCTATATTTAAATTGTTATAACACAACTTCTATAAGGTATATCTTCAATCTGAATTTCAAACGATAGGTGCTATTATGAGCTTTGCAAACATGTATATAATAAGTATGTACTTGTGCTATACGGTGTTTTAATTTACCGTTATGCGAAACTGAATTATTGCAAAATCCTTTAACCCTTCTATCTTCTAAACGGTTTAAGTTGGAAACTTGAAATTGACAGAAGTTAGATCTTTGACAATAAGTATAAGTCATTTCAGAAATTTTTTTTATATCACTCCCCGTTTAGGAGCTGTAAGGAAAAACTGAAAATTTCCTATTTTTAAACACCTTTAACTTGAACACCTGTTAAAATTTTTTTGAAGTAATATATAAAAATTAAAGCTTCAACATTATACTCTTATTTCTGTTAACAACTTTTTTTAATAATATAGGGTTACTTTATAATTGACGAAAGTGTTACTTGATTTTTTCAAATTTTCTAACAAATTTCTTTAGCGAATTTTTTGCATTTTATTTTACTCTGTTGAGGATATAACGCGTAGTACAAAAAAATGTAAATAAATAAACAACATAACGGTTGCTTGAAGAATTTTTATTTATATGATATTGATATACATACATATTTATATAATATCATTTTTATTTACGTATCGTATATGTCACTGATGAATGAATGATAAGAGTATATATGTATATTATATAGCGCCGTATTTACATACATACATATATGTATTTTATTGTACTTATACTTCAAGCGATACTACTTTAAAAATAATCGCCATATCCCCTACCTCAAAGGAAAAGGCGAATAACTTATAATATTAATTTATTTTATTATATTAATTAAATTTTAAATAAGTTAACATAAATTAACTTATTGTAAAAATAATTAAATAGTTTATTTTTGCACTTAATTTTATATGCATTCTAAAAAATTTACATTATTTATTAAAGCAAATCGATATTGCAATAAAAATTAGTTTTCAACAGTTTTTTGCTCAGTAATGTTGCTCTGCTCAGTAATCAATGCTCTTTTAAAAAGTTTTTAAGAAGCTTTTTTTTATTGAAAAGTAGTTGGAAGACATTTTTTAAAATGCATATTTATGAATGAAAATTCACAATTTTTAGAAATTTGTTTTTACTAAAAAACGTAAAAAAGATGGAACTTTTATGCTCCCTTAGGACGAAATTAAAAGAAATCTGCAGTTTTTGTGTTATTTCCAGATTTCTAAGAGGATTACTATTTTTTTCCATTAGACTACGTGTATTTGTTTTGAAAAAAAGGACTACTATTTAGCTTTACTCTCTCAATGTCCAGGCCTTCTAAAAATTAATGTAGGTTATGATCAAATACATGTTTGAGCCTAATGCTAATCTAATAAATTCAGATGAAAAAAAGTTTGCTATTTCTTTTAACAAACTGTTTTTATTTTCTCTCAACTTTAGTGTAAAAATCGTAAGACAAATAAAATTTCCAATTAAACATTTTTTGTCAAACTTAATTTAAAATTTTTCTGAAAAATGAAAAAAGTTTGATCTAAATACATAAAAAATAAATTTTTAAACAGAATGTAAATTTATTTTAATGAATATAGTAGATAGAATAGAATATGTCGATTCTGGCACAAAAGGCGTAAAGCTTAAAGTTAATAAAGTTTTTTATATGAAAAAAAATATTGTTTCTCGTAATTGAAATAACGCAATGAAAATATATATTATGTGATTGACTAAAGGATATTGGCGGTTTTAGATTGCAAAACTATTACGCAGAGCCTGAGATATATACATCTGAAAATGGGGCTTTTTCGCAATTTTGAAGAGCTGCAACTTTGGAACCCTTTACAACTAAAATAAACCTTTAACACAAGTAAAAATATATTACTGTAGCTTTAATTTTTATATCTTGCAGAAGTAAAATGTGTACAGGTTCCTAAGTTACAAGTGTTTAAAAATAGCAAATTTTTGATTTTTAAGCCCTAGTAGCTCATAAACAGGGGTGGTCCAAAAAAATTTTCTGAGCAAACTTATACTAATTCTAAAAGTTCTTTCTTGCCTCAAAATTTCAAGCCTCTATCTAAAAGCGTGCCGGAGTTATGAAAGTAGAAAAATCATGCAAAATTTGGTTTTCACATAAATTTAAATACTAAATTTTAAAAAAATGTATAATTTTGATATTAATTTACAAAGTAAAAGAAATAACTGTCGAATGACGTTTTCAGATTGAAAAAATCTTAAGCAGAACATAAGATATATGCATTTAAAAATACGGCTTTTTCAAAGTTTGAGGGGCTGTAGCTCCGTAATAGGAGGGGCTACATGAAAAAGTTGTTCGACAAAATTATTTTTTTTATGAGACTTACCCATGGTTAAAATTCTTTTTCTCTATCTTTAACGGTGTAGAAGTCTTGTAAACATACGGACGGACGGACAGAGTGAAAATAATAAGCACATTTTTTCAAAATTTTTTTGGAAATGTGCTAAAAATTAAATTATTAAGTGGGTTTAAAAAGTTTTAACGGTAGGGGGTTTAAGTCTTTGGCAAAGGGAAAGTTGGGAATTCGGCAGGTTCGGAGAATTGGAATAAGATCATAAGAGGCCAAGTTCGGAGATTTAGGATCTCCAGATGGAAAGTTTGAATATCAAAAAAATTTGATGGAGTAAGTGCTTTGATAGTATGATTGAAAAGGGGCCCTTTGGCCATAGCAATGACCGAATCGCACCCCGCCGAAGTTATTGGGAGCATGTATCAACGATCTTAGAATAGACTATATTGTATTAGAAAGATGTAGTGTTATGAAATTATCAAAAATATCCTATAGTATGTAGTGAATGTTTATGGTTTTGCGATAAAATTAAAAAATGTTAATTAAATGCACATTAGCTTGATTATATCCAGCTATTTTAATTCTTTTTTAATATGAAACATGAAACAGGTGTACTAACTGCGGTTTTATTTATAAAATAGTAACTAACATGACTATAATGAGTAAAATGTATAAATAAAAATATTAAAGTATTTTAATTATGCGTAGAGTATTAAGTAATATCTTCTTTGTTTATGTCAAATATCTTCTTTGTTTATTGTTTCTTATCAAAACCAAGCCATCTAACTAAAACTTGATTTTCTTTTTTTTTAATATTTTTTTTACAAGATAGACATGTGGATTTTTAACTGGTGTTAATTCAGGCTCACAAAAAGAACCCGTTATTGGATTCTTTGTGTAATCAAGTAAATTGTATGTTATTGGATCAGTTCTTTTAATTTTTGTAATTGTAAATATTTCTGTTGACTAGTAAATATTTTTGTTTTGCAATTGTAAATATTTCTGTTGACTAGTTGGGTTGATAATCTTTTGCAAAAATACCTTTAAATTTGTTTATACGAACATAATCTCCAACTTTATATTTTGCTTCACGAAACACTTTCAACTTAGTGTAGACAGTTTTTAATAGTAATTTTTCGTTTTTCTTTGTAACTTTTTTTGGTTGAAGTTTAATTGTTTACACATTGAATATTTTAAAGTCCGGTTAAAACGTTCTACTATGGATGCTTTCATTTCAGAATATGTATGATAATGATTAATTTTTTTTCTTTCCATAAGTTTTCTAAATTCTTTGTTGAAAAACGCTTTACCTTGATCAGATTGAATATTTTTTGAGGGTGTTCCAGCACGTTTAAAAATGATTTACATGCCAAGCAAAACGTTATTAGCATTTTTAGTTTTAATTGGATCAGCATAAGCATATTTGGAAAAGATGTCTATTGCAGTTAATAAATATTTATTTTCTTTGTTATACTTTGCATATGGAATCATTTCTGCTAAATCGATTTGCCATGTATCGTTTAAACCTTTTTGAATAAATTTTCTTCGACGAAAGTTTCGTCTGGCTGGTATTTCCGATACTATTTGTGCCCTTGACATTATGCTTGTACCATTTAATCAGATTTTTCAATTCTATTTTATAATTTTCTATAAAGTAACAGTTACATGTGTCAAGTTCAGATGACGAGTTGTCGTAAGCCCAAGGACAAAGAGCAAAATGGGTTCCATATATTGATGAAAATTTTTCTGTTGTTGAAAATTCTTAAATGTTGCTTATGCTCATTTAATAACACAGAGGAATATGATTTTAAAAACTCTTCCACTTCTTTCACCTCCATATTGTAAAATGAGAATAAATTATACATCTTTTACCTTCATTCTTTAAACTGAGAATAAGCTGTCATACACTTTTGCTGCTTATATATCAAGACGAAATTATTTTACATCTTAATCATTTTTAAAACACGAAGCGATAATGATATATTTTAATCATCCATTTACGATGATGGTAGCGGGACCTTCTGGATGTGGGAAAACAACATTTGTATGCAACTTAATCAAAAATATTACTAGATTGATACATCCCAAAATTGAAAAAATAAAATGGTGTAACACAGAAATTTCTGCTGTTCTAAGAAATATACATTTTCCTGATATAGATTTTTATACCGGCATTCCGGAAGAGCTTAGTGAAAATGAAAAGAAACATACGTTAAATGGTTTAGATGATTTAATGTTAGATTCAGCAAACAAACAAGTATGTGAACTTTTCACTAAAGGTTCGCACCATCGTAATTTGTCTATTATATTATTAACGCAAAACATTTTTCATCAGGGGAAATTCTCACGAGATTTTTCATTAAAGTGTAAATATTTGGTACTTTTTAAAAACCCTCGAGATAAATCACAGATTTTCAAGCTAGATAACTATAACCGGAAAATATAAAAGGCTTCCTCGGGGTATATAATGAATCAACATCAAACCCATATGGTTATATTATATTAGATTTAACACAAGACGCTAATCATTTGTTTCGAATTAGAACCAACATATTCTCAGAGGAATATTGTGTATGTTTGTGTGCTACCAAAGATTTAAACAATTGCTTAAAATATAAAACGGTTGAAAAAAAACCGACATATGTTACATGTACTAGAAAAATGCAGCAACAAGAATTTTCGTAAAAATATTCTAAAATATTGTGATGATGATATCATAAAAATTATTGCAGAAATTGCAATTAATGTGTTAAACGGAAACATGCTAAACTTTATACTAGCGGTGATGTTATATAACAATGGAGCTGAACTAAATATACCAGAATATGTATTCAAATATTTTGAGATGTATCGCAAGAGAAGATTTCTACATTCCAGTGAATTTACATATAGCTCAGTGTAACTATTCCAGAGTATTTTATGAAATACCTATGTTTTTGTCAGAAAAAATATCTTGGTCAACTATAAATAATAAAATATCACCATCACCATCAGGAAACAATATAATATCACCATCACAAAAAACAAAACTAAAAAAACATAAAAAACAATTGAGACTCTTAACGTGTCCACAAAAAGGTATAAAAGCAAAACGAAAAATGTTAATTCAACATAGAGGATTTTTACCTACATTAATTGGTCCTATATTATCTGGTGTAATAGCAAAACATCTCAGTAAGACATAATGCAGCGAATGATTGTTATGTCACCAGAAATATTTTCAAAATTTAGCAAATTATTTCAAGATGATAAAAACTTGGATTTATTGGATCAAAAAATGAAAAAAATTTTATATGATAAAAAATTAAAACCATTGCAAAAATGGTACTTATATCGTCAAAATCTTCTCAAATATGGAATTAACAAAAGACACGCAAAAAGATTTCCAGAAAAGGCTAATAATCTTACATTTGATACAGGCACTCAAACAAAATTCATTTCTAAACTAAATGCATATACAGAAACTGAATTACCTTAATAAAATCAACATCAGCACAGATCGATTTTATACAATTAGTAATTGATGATGGGTTTGAATATGATCCTAAAAAGGAACATTCAAATATGGTTATCGATTTAACATATTACGAGTTGGATGATGAAAATTCATTTAAAAAATTAGCTCAAACTGAAATGTTTAAAGATGAAAAATTAGTAGAAAGACCGTCTCTAAGCTCTGATTATCGAATGTTTTAAACACCAAGTGGTTATGTGGTTATGTAAGAAGGCACTAAGATCGGCCGGTAGTTCAATTTCCTCAACTATACTTTCACAGTTTCCTGAAACAAAAAAACGAACTAAACTAAAACTAAAACCTTTACTAAGAAGTCCAAAACTAAGAACTTCATCAACACTAGAATGGACAACATATAAATAGTACAACATTTTATGTTTTAAAAGAAGTTAACAAAGATGGATAATCAAAACGACTTCTATGTAACATTATTTAGTAATGGTAATCTAAAACTATTTCCAGACAATACTTCAGCTTCATTCGAAAATAAATTACCTATTCACTTTGATTTAAGAATTTGAAATTGGAAAGTTGGTCTGAATATATCTGAACGATTTCTTACAAACAGAAGAAATTCAGAAAGAGAAATGTGCTTTTATTAATACTGGACAGTATAATGTTTATGCAACAAATATTGAAAAACCTCTTGAAAAAATTAAAGAAACCAAATCTATAAGTTACACATATTATTCATATGATGATTCGGAATTACATTTGGATGATTGGAAGTTTAATTTTTTGCCAACGCTTATTAAAAATATAACTCCTAATCCCGAATTTACTCGAAACCAAGATTTCGAAGAATTTTTTAATGAAGTTTTGACATATATCTCTAATTCAAAAAATTATAATGAAGTAATATTTAAAAAAGTGTCAGAATTTAATCGAGGATATTTAACTCGAATATCGCAGGCTTTTGATGATGGTAGTTTCTATATAAAAGTTAATAATAGTTATAATGTAAAAACATTATTAAGTTAACTATTTCAACAGAAAAAAAAATATAAAAAATTTCAAAATTACCTGAACAATTCAAATTAGCTGTTGCTAATAATAAAGATGAGTTGACCGGAATGGTGATGATTTATTCCGATATAGTTCAATCATCTGTGTTTGGAAGTAGGAAAGTAAGGGCGTTGAGAGCTAGAATACCTACAAATATTGAATTTGAAAATGTCCATTACATACCTATAAAAAACAAGGTAGAATGTAAACCAACGGTTTTTAAAAGCGCACATTTCCAAAACTCAATACAAACTGTTTAGAAGTGTGACTTACACAAAGATTTGAAAATTTCATGTAATAAGAAAAAATGTGAAAATAGGACATTTTTGAAATTTTGAGGGGCCATAAGTCCGGAATCCTATATAACTAAGAAAAGCCGTTAACACACGTAAAAATACATTATTAAACCTTTAATTTTCATGTCTTGCCGAAGAAAAATTTGTACAGGTGCCTAAGTTACAGGTGTCTAAAAATAGCAAATTTTCAATTTTTGAGGCGTAATAACTCTTAAAGAGGGGGTGTTACCAAAAAATTTTCTGAGGAAACTTATACTAATTCTAAAAGTTCTTTCTTGTCTCAAAATTTCAGGTTCCTATCTAAGGGGTGCCGGAGTTATGAAAAAAGAAATTTCATGCAAAATGTGGTTTTCACATAACGGTAAATTTAAATAGTAAATTATAAAATATTACATAATTTTGATATTGTTTTATATAGATAATAAAATTTTCGATCCTCTGGCGGTTTTAGATTGCAAAGTTATTCCGCAGAGCCCGAGATATATACATCTGAAAATGGGGCTTTTTCGCAATTTTGAAGAGCTGCAACTTTGGAACCCTTTACAATTAAAATAAACCTTTAACACACGTAAAAATATATTATATTAGCTTTAATTTTTATATCTTGCAGAAATAAAATGTGTACAGGTTCCTAAGTTACAGGTGTTTAAAAATAGCAAATTTTCAATTTTTAAGCCCTAGTAGCTCATAAACAGGGGGTGGTCCAAAAAAATTTTCTGAGGAAACCTATACTAATTCTAAAAATTCTTTCTTGCCTCAAAATTTCAAGCCTCTATCTAAAAGCGTGCCGGAGTTATGAAAGTAGAAAAATCATGCAAAATTGGGTTTTCACATAACGGTAAATTTAAATACTAAATTTAAAAAAATTGTATAATTTTGATTTTAATTTACAAAGATAAAAGAAATACCTGTCGAATGACGTTTTCAGATTGAAAAAATCTTAAGCAGAACATAAGATATATGCATTTAAAAATAGGGCTTTTTCAAAGTTTGAGGAGCTGTAGCTCCGAAATGGGGGGGCTACATGAAAAAGTTGTTCAACAAAATTATTTTTTTTATGAGACCTACCTATGGTTAAAATTTTTTTTCTCTATCTTTAACGGTGTAGAAGGTTTGTAAACAGACGGAGGGACGGACAGAGTGAAACTAATAAGCACATTTTTTCAAAATTTTTTTGGAAATGTGCTAAAAATTGTTTTGAAACGATAGCGATTAAAATTTGTAACCAATACGGTGAAGGAAAAAATTTTGTTTCCAGTTACTACCCAACAAAAATTGTGTTACATTTTTGAAAGAATAGATTGCCCAAAAACAATATAAATACTACTACTCAAATATGATATCCTATCAAACATGGAAAAAGCTTATTCAGAAGTTTAATGCGTTACTTAAGGCCAGTTTTCACATCAGGTTGGGACTTAATTAAAAAGAGACTGTGAACACAAGTAAAAATATTTTTAATGACATAGCATCTGGTGTAAACATAAAAGAAGCTGTAATTGATCAAAGCAAAGGCGGCATAAAAATTTAAATAAAACAGTAGTTAACCAACTGCATTCGATGTATGATGGAAAATAAACAGCTATAAAAGGACAAAGAGTTATAAAAAGACGAACAGATTCTAAATTTGAAGTCGAAAAAGCGACGAAGAAAGCAAAGTAAAATCTCCGATATATTCAATTAAAAATGGAATGTATGAAGGGCTAACCATAAAAGGCTAACGCGAAATATTTTTACACGAGAAGTGAAATTATAACATTTACAATTTCAGCTAACACTTCCAACATATCATTGGGTAATATATTTATAGGGCAAATACCAAAAGCTCTTGTATTTTGCATGGTTAATAATGAAAATTTTAATGGTAAAAGATCAAAAACTCCATACCATTTCAATCATCAAAATATCACACAACTTCAATTATATGTGAATGGAGTGCCGACACCAAACTGAAACAAGTTTTACATCGAATAAATTGAAACAAGTTTTACAACGAATAAATGCAATTGAAACAAGTTTTACATCGAATAATCTTTGTAATTCTCGTGCATATTTAACATTATTCAGTGGAACTGGCATACATCACTGTGATAGAGGACATCAAATTTCAAAAGAACTATTTTTTAAAGGTTATACAATTCTGGCTTTTGATTTATCACCAGACGGCTCAGGAACTGATACATGTCAGAGTTTATTAAACCAAGGAGTGGTAAAGACTGAATCAAAACTCAGTGCGCCATTAACTTCAACATTAACATTGTATTTGCAGAATTCGATGCCAATATCGAAATTGATAAACATCGTAACGTCTACGTAAATATATAAAAGGAAGTTTAATGGACTATATCTATTCATTTTAAAATGGCATGTGCTCGTTCAGATATATCGTTCTGTACGGACGATAACAATACAATATTTGTAAAAAATATTGCTGTGGTTGTAATAAAAGAAAAATGTAAAACTATTGTAAAAAAATTAAAGTATAAATTTCTCAGAGATTTAAAAAGAACAATCATTGAGAATTACTCTTTTGGACATATCGATAACTAAAAAATAAATATTAACTTAATAAATTTGCTTGAAAAATTATAGTCTTAACAATGGATATAGTCTTAACAAATGGAAAACTTAACGCAGAATTTTTAACAATAGTTATACGAGGAAATACTCGACTAATTGATATTTCCCGTTTGCAAGATTATGAATACACTTCATATTTCACAGGTGCTGAAATGTAATAACTTAACACATAAAATATTTAGAGGCGTTTATGCTCTTGATCAATTGCCAAAACCAGTTTCAAAATCTAGTATTTTGTTGGTAAATATTGGTACTTCTAATGAACAGGGAACACATTGGTTAGCAATATTTATTCCAGTTCAAGGGTGTGAAGAATATTTTGATTCATTTTGAAATCCGCCATTTTAAAACAAGATTTCTACAAAATCTACCGAAATGTTTTGTTTTCAACAATAAACGTTTATAAAGTAATTTAACATCTGTTTGCGGACATTATTGTTATGTATGTCCGTAAGTTCCCGTAAAAGTATGAAATATTTTCTTTATTTATTCAACACATCATCCCCACTTAAAAACGCTAAAAAAATACAAAGAATATTTCGAAAAATTTTTAAAAAATCGTTATAAAAAACTATAAATCAGCAATCAACAACTTCAGAAGTATTTGAAACACAAAAAGGTGAGCCAGCGTAGAACTTTTTATTAAACTATATTTATTTTTTGGATAAAAAACAAACCATAAAAATTCAAATTGGATTTAATATTGAAAATTTTGCTGCATCAATAATTTCCGCACGACAAAACAAAGTCATAAGCGAAATGAATTGTTTGGAGTGGTGTACATTTTATCACGATTAAAAAGAGTGATGCAGAGCGCACTAAAAAACTTACATTGCAGCTAAATGAGTACATTAGTTTTTGCCTCATGCTAGACTTTATACAAGCAGTGATGTTATATGACAATGGAGCTGAACTAAATATACGAGAATATGTATTCAAATATTTTGAGAGATGTATCGTAAAGAATAGATTAAGATTGGAACAAGAAGATTTCTACATTCCAATGAATTTACACATAGCTCAGTGTAACTATTCCAGAGTATTTTATGAAATATCTATGTTTTTGTCAGAAAAAATATCTTGGTCAACAATAAATAAAACAAATATTTTTTAAAACCAATTATTTTCTTTAAATACATATATAAATTCATACAATTTTTTTCAGCACATCTTTGTAAATTTTCCGTAATGTGATGGTGAGGGCAAATGGTGGTGAAATTCCTTAGTTTCTGAAGAGATGGAATGTCATTATCTAAATTGATAACTTTTACTGAACTCGGAACAAATTTATCTAAAAATTTCTTTTTCTGGTACCCCTTTACGTAAACGACATCGAATGAATTTAAATGTTCCTTTAAGATATTTTTAATTGCTGAATATTCTATAAATCCATCATCCCAACACAAACAATATTTGAATGAGGGAGCCTTCAGCAACCAAATGTTTATTGTTTCCAATAACAAATTGTAAATCTGCTACTACCTTGCTCCTCATTTTGTATACTAAATTAGAATAACTTGAAAACCCCTAATTTATATACCTAATACAATTTTAAAAATGAGGGATTACCTGATCGGGCCTCTGAGGACGCTTTTCAAAACAATTTTGACCCAGGGGCCCTTTGACCGCAGGGGACGGTAGCATTTAGCAGTAGAAAGGACTGGTCCGGAGCTTAGGACGGAAGCGGACCTTAAGGACCGAAGCGGACCTTTAAGACCGTATCGGACTTCTGGAGGACCGAATCAACGAGAATGGGGAATGTCACTTTACAAAAGCTTATCATAATTATAAAATTATTGTTAAATAAAGTTTCTTTTGGGGCATCGGTGGCCTAGTGGTTAAACACGTGGCTCATTAACCAAGGGAGTGCGGGTTCAAAAGCTGCACAGGTAGCAATTTTCATTAATTGAAAAAAATCTCCCTTACTACCAACCAAATATAGCGTAAATAAAAAATAAATAATATAAACAAAATAAATAATATTAGTGTATAATTTAATAATAGTATTCGACCTATAATGGCCTTAGTAGCCGATGGTTTTGTAATATTGCAATATATTCCTGTGTGATTTGTAATATTTATATAAATAAAATAAATAAAATTAGCAAGATAACTGAAAAACTAAGAAAGTTAGAGTCTCGAAATGAACATAAAATATTCGTACAACAATTTGTAGGTTTCCCATTTTTTTTGGTTGAGATCCGACCAAAACTTCGGGTAGCTCTCGAACATCTAACTTTTAGATCCCCACATTTTTTTTGAAATAGAGCCATGCAATTTTTACTGCTGATAGATGTCATCAAAATATTAATTTAATTTTTACACCTTTTTTCTGTGGGCCCTTCCGTTACGGAGCTACAGCCTGCCAAAGTTCTAAAAAGCTCTAAATTTAAATTGTTATAACACAAGTTATATAAGATATATCTTCAATTTGAAAACAGCAAAGGATTACTGCTTTTATTAGCTTTAAAAATGTATATACAATAATTATTTACTTGTGTATACGGTGTCTTAATTTACCGTTATGCGTAACTTAAATTTTGCATTAAATTTAAATTTTCTTGACTCCTGTTATCTTCCAAACGGTTTGAGTTAGAAACTTGAAATTTTGAGAAAAGTTAGGTCTTTGAAAATAAGTATGACTCATTTCAAAAAATATTTTTGTATCGCCCCCCGTTTCGGAGCTGTATGGGGTCAAAAACTGGAAAATTCCTTATTTTTAAAGACTTGTAACTTAGGCACCTGTACACATTTTATTTCGGCCAGATATAAAAATAAAAGCTCCAGTAATATTTTTTTCCAAGTGTTTCTTTTAATTGTATAGGGTTCCAAAGTTACAGCCCCCCAAAATCGCAAAAAAGCCCTATTTTCAGATGTATACTAAAAAATTAAAAATAATAATATTACAAGCAGAACATATGAACATACTAACGTTTCGTACGGGTATCTAAGAGTTGACAAAGGCAACTGTATTCTTCCTCGTTTTTTTTATTTCATATTGTTTTATTATTTTATTTTTTTATTATTTGTTTAGTAAAACTTTTTACAGATATCTACAAGATTTATCAAATTTTTAACCTGAGTTAGATTTTATTTGTAAACATTATTATATATCTATATATATATGGCACATTATTTTGAATAGAATAATGACCCCAAGCTAGAGTCTTAATGTTATCATTGACTACATATCGCTTATCATCTAAAGAACTTATAGCAATTTTATTTAATGACTGTGCATATATAGTATGTTATTTAGAATTAAAAATATTCATTTCACCATATAAAACAATATTTTCAAATAAAAATTTCCTGCAGTGATTTATAGTTAATTCTTTTACAACAGATTTTTTTATACCTATAAATATAAATTCCTATCCTATAAATATAAAGTCCTATAAATTCTTTTACCATTTTTTCATTACTTTCATCTTTAAATAAACCAATTATTTTTTTATTTACGAGCGGTAAAACATTATTGGGATCATAATCAGATGTATCAAAAATTAGTTTCGTTTCTTCAGTTTCAAGCACATCTGATTTTATATCTTCATAGAAATCTTCAGTCTTTATATTATTTATAAAACTATCGGTATCCATGTAATTCAATTCAATATTTAAATTATACTTAGGCTATATATAGTTATTGTGAAACTTAAACATATGCAATTTAAAGAACTCTAGGATTGTGAAACCCAAGTATATCGGCTTATCATATAACACTTTCAGCGTATTTAACTGAACTGCAGAAAGATTTTCATTGAATATTGTAATACTATGGAAATTTGGTTTCATAATCAATGATCTTCCCCCAAGATGTTTCCGCCTATTCTCCCAAGAATCAGCTATTTTAACTATTTTTCTTTTATCAACGTTTCCCATAGTTTTACCATAAACAGCATCATTCATTAATTTAAAAAAAATTTTTTCAAAAGAATTCGTTGCTAAAGCTCTATGGCTAGTATTCAAGTTAATATACTTTTTTAACCAATCAGATTGTTTAAACTGTATTACTCTATGAATCTTTCCCAAAATTAGGCTACTTTTTATAATGAATTATATAATTTTTTTTATCATTTAACTCTAATAATAGTTTATTTATTTTACCATCGGGAGGATTTTTGTTTTCACAACAAAATGGTAAATCATTGTGAATGTCATGTAATGATTGAGGACTGAATTTTAAATCTACTTCCAAAACGTAACCTATTTCAGAATCATCAGAAATTTCATCTACTTGCAAATCTGATGGATTTTCAAGCCACTTAAAAGAACCGTACGGAAGTAGTTTTAACATGGCCCAACTACATAAATTATTTCCATCTAAATACAGGGTGTCCGGGACTCAAGTACGCGCACTGCACTCAGTGATTGGGGGCATTAAAACGGCTTACTGTAGAGAGATAAAAAAAATACATTTTGTAGAGTAAATTGTCAGCTGTAATTGTTATATACTGATGATCCACATATACCCAACAGTTACAAAGTTATGAAGCTTCAAAATGATTTAAAATGAAAAAATTATGTTTCAAACTCAATTTTCTTTTGAAACACCCGGTATTTGGGATACTTTTTATAGCATATAATTAGTCCTATAATTAGTACCCAATAACTTTTTCTCTATTTCTAACCATTTTTGAGATATAAAGAATGGAAAAGTGTGTTATAACACAGAACATGAGTTAACACACCTTTGAAAATATCACACTTTTCTATTGTGATTGAAAATAACACAGAGATTGAAAATATCACACTTTTCTATTCTTCATATCTCAAAAATGGTTAGAGATAGAGAAAAAGTTATTGGGTACTAATTATAGGGCTTGAAAAGCTGTCTCGAAATATGCTATAAAAAGTACCCCAATTACAGCTGACAATTTACTCTACAAAATGTATTTTTTTTTATCTCTCTACAGTAAGCCGTTCAAAAGTTATAGATTTTTTTATGAAAAGTCTCTAAAAAATCTTTAATCCCTCATATCTCGAAAAGGGTCCACAATAGACCCCCCTCCAGTACAATTTTTTTTTTGTTTTAATGCCCCCCATCACTGAGTGCAGTGCGCGTACTTGAGTCCAGGACACCCTGTATATTATATATTCAGATGGTTCTGCAGGGTTATATTGATCCCCCATATATTTATTATTTAATTTAGCATATCTTTTTGAACATACCTCCACCAATACTCCTCCGCTAATACCACCAGCAATACTTTGTTGAAAAAAATTAAACATATTAATATCGTCAAATAATGCTAATTCTACTTTAGTATATTTTAACATAGCATCCCAGGTAATACCTGGTAAAGTAAAATTTTTCATATCCATATATATAATATAGTGATGTTTATTTCCGGATTCATTCTTTCAAATTCTTTTATGATGAAGTGGAAATCATTATGATGAAGTGAAAATTCTAAATTACCAAACTCGAATTGTGCAGTTTTTGCATTATTTAAAATTATTGTTTGTGCTTCTATCACTCAATAGCATAATTTTCACATCTCTGAGGATTTCTAATTACTCTGTTTTGTAATGCTGATATCAAATACCACTTGAAGCAATAGACATCTATTTTTTATATTAATGCATGCTTTTTTTCTCTTCAATTTGCTTTGGTAATTTAATATATGGCGAAACTTTTAAAGGTTTATATTCATTTATATTTATTTCTAAATGAAGTAACTTACTTAAACTCCATCCAGAATCTTTTTCTTGGAATTCTCCGGTTTCATTCAAAATATTTTCTATCATATTTTCCAATACAATTTACATTTCATATTCTGCTTGTATAATTTCCATTTTACTATTAATAGATTTTACACTAAAAATATTTTCCACTTCATCATTTTCTAATTTATGAGGTTTTACATATTCTGCGAATAATTCAATGTTAAATTTAAACATTTTTAATTTTAGGAGCTCTTTTTTTAAAATAATTATTAAATAATCCTTTATCATTTCAAAATATTGTTCTGGTAATATTATCTCCTCATTTTTATTTTCCAAAATAAAAGTAGCAATCCTTCTTTGAAATCCTTGTCGTATAATTTTACCTTCATAAGATAATGTTGCTTTCCCTTTATGTGAATTTGTTCGAATATGGTAGTTCCAATATTTTTTATCTACTTCCATGCTACATTCTTCACAATATTTGATTTTAATAAAGCTATTGTTCCCTTTTATTTTCTTTGTTGATGCTATTCTTCCATCTGCATTCTCGGAAATATTTTTTTTTTGTTATTTTTATTTTCATGCATATTTTTAATATGTACTTGAAGATTATCTTTTCTTCTAAAAGTTTTATTGCACCTATCACAATTATATTTTTTTTCCTCTCTTTTATGCTTTGTCAGTATATGACGTTTAATTGTTTTAGTGGTTAACTGTTTACCACAATATTCACATATAACTTCCATATTTTTTTGTTTAATTAAATATTAATTTTAATATAAAGAGCGTTTGTGTTAAACGATATCGTTTTCAGCAATATTATTTTAATATTAACAATGAATTCTAAAAAAGCAGCACCTAAGTTTTAAATCAACTAATTCATCGAAACTTAAATAAAGCATGTTATGAATAACAACTATGTGTATAATTGTTGTTACATTTGAGCTTAATCATTATTTAAAATAGTTAACCTCCTTATCAATCAAATCAAATCAAACCTTTTCTATAAAAAGTAGTTTTAATATTCAATTTACATATTATTAATAACTTCGTTGGGTACAATTTTAAAAAATGTATGATTAAAAATAAATTAGTTATACCTAACAATAATAACATACTCAAATATTATAATTTTATTATATCATTAATAACTCCACTTAATAACTCCGAATCAGGAACCTAAAAATCTGAAAAGCAAAACAATCTGAAAACCTGAAAACCTGAAAAACTTCAAATTTTCTTAATTGTTAAATGAAAAAAATTAGTTCTATATTTTTATATTTTATTTTAATAATTTTTCTTGCTTTTTATCTATTTATTTATATCCAGGTACCGTGGTACATATATGGGCCAGGTAGCTATAACCCCTGTTTCCTGGTGGGAATGTGGGGTGTACGAGATATTATGATATATAAAGTATTTATATATTGCGATATATGAATATTTTTTTTTTTTTATATTATAATTATTGTACCCAGCCGGGAATCGAACCCGAGACCTCACATTCCCTTATGAATGAGAAGCGGTGCATCAACCACTACACCAATGGCTGGATAATTTTTCTTGCGAACCATAGGTATATCCACCATAGGAATGAGGTCAAACAAAGCCATATTACGCCTTTCTGAGTTACGACCCATAGATTTTAAATAAAAGCAAGTCCCGTTTAATTCTTCTAGGTATATTATTATGTGGGGTATCATTAAAAAGGTCTTGGAAAGCTTATAAACTTTTGTTTGGGGAATCTGGCTTTAGGATACCGTGCTTGGGTCCAGAAAGCTTTTATAAGCACTTGATATAATATCAGCTGTATATGAACATGTGGGGTACCATTAAACAGATCTTAACCAGCTCTATCACTTTTGTTTGTAGACCTTGGTTCAAGACCGTCCTGTTGGAGAATGAGAGCGTTTATGATCCCTTACTATAAAAATCAGTGATACAATGCTTTTTCAACATGCGATTTAATCATCTGTTTGAATCATATGTTACATAGATATTTAAAGAACAGAAAACCTTACATTGTTTATCCATATACAGTTTTTACACATATTTTTAGGCAATCAATTTGAAAACATAATTAGAGAAAGTTAACGTAAAAAAATTCTGGTCACTTTATAAAGGTAAAAAACAATCCAATATTTTTTATATTGAAAATATGTTAAACAGAATCTGAGATGTATGCAAAAGAAGTTTTTTTCAAAATGGCTCTTTATTAAACAGTATATAAGTTTTGTAAACAGACGGAGGGACAGCACGAACTTAATATTATATATAAATGTCAAAATATATAGATAAATGTCAAAATGTTAACCAATAAAAATAATAACAATTGCAATCAGTGCACAATAAAAATTAAGAACATATAATGGACTCCAATGTGATGGAGACTGTAAAAAGTGGTTCTGTAGAAACTGCTCATCATTGGATATTAAAGTCATCCGTGAATATTCACAGAAGGTGGAAAAAATTTTGTTTTGTCAACAATGCAAATTGAAACGCCAAAACAAAAAATCGACTTCAACTATAATGATAAGTACACCATCTAATGAGGGAAAAATAAAATAGCAGAAGCTGCAACTGACTACCTAACAATTCATAGCAAAACCAAACATAACCAAACATGTCAAGGTTCCAATATTAAATCACTACAAAATGAAATTAGAGGCATAAAAGAGTATATGGATACATTGATTGAAGAAAACATAAGATTACGCAATGAGAATATCTTAAGGAGGATATTGTATACAACAGAATCGAAGTGGAAAAAATAAAACAATCTCAGTTA
This sequence comes from Poecilobothrus nobilitatus, assembly GCA_947095535.1. NCBI lineage: Eukaryota > Metazoa > Arthropoda > Insecta > Diptera > Dolichopodidae > Poecilobothrus > Poecilobothrus nobilitatus. The sequence goes on from OX352772.1 coordinate 119,121,278, forward strand.
GATAAGCGATCGAGACATGTGGTTTAGCAAATTGATTTTCTTGAAGAAGATTCTGCTTCACTTATCAAACAAATTTCTGGAAATGTTGGAATAGCCTTGGAATCCAAAGATGTTCATCATATCTATAAAGTTGGAAAAAAATTCAATAAATCAGGTGAGCCAGAAAATATAATAGTTGAATTTGACAAAGAAATGAAAAAAAAATTAATGAATGCTGTAAAGAAAAGCAGATTAAAAATGGATATATTTAACAAATCAAGTTCACAGAAAAATAATTCTATTTTTATCAATGAAAAGCTCACAAAATATTTTAGTATATTATTTAAAAAGGCTAGGGACTTAAAAAGAAAAAAAGTAATAGAGTTTGCATGGGTTAAAAATGGCAAAATATTTATAAGCAAAACATCAACTTAAAAAATCGTAAAAGTTCTACAAGATAGTAATCTCAATGTCTATTGAAGTTTCATTTCATATGCCTATTAACACCCATGTTAAAACTAATTTGTATAATATAAATGAAATAACTATAAAAGATATAAATTCAATAAAAATTATTTATTTAAATGCTAGAAGTTTGAAACATAAATTAAATTATATCACTTATTTGCTAGATTCTATTAATATACTGGTCATTTAATTGCTATTACCCAAAACTGGATTGTAGATATAAACCTCGATATAATTAATATCAAAAAATATTCAAAAAATTCTCGTGTCGCCAAAATAGAACTGGAGGAGGTGCTGCGATTTTCATACACAATTCTTTGAAATATGCAATACATGATATTTACTGCGATGAGTACAACAGTATTGTTAGTGTAAAAGTAAATGTAAATAACACAATTTGTACAACATCAGCGGTTAAAGGGCCTCCAGAAAATACAATAAATAAATACAATATTCTCACAACAGAAGAAATGTATAAAATAGATTTTTACAAATTAAAATTAATTAAAATGGGTATCTTCTAATATATAAAGAAGAAATTCTGTTTGTTTGTTTGTGCCCTTTTCAAGTAAAAACCACCAGTCCCATTGCAACCAAATTTTTCAGGAACATTTCTATGACCCCGGAAAGTGCTATAGGCTATATCGCGTTTCGGCTTATTAACCCATTGTGGACCGAGAGTCATTTAAAGCTTTTTCGTTGTCCTGCCTAAACGATTTGATCGATTGAGTTTGAAATTTCTAGAAATGTTTTTCTTAGCATTATTCGACGCGGCGGGCTTCCAAAAAATTTTTTGTTTCCGATTTATTTCCAATTTTATATGGTGGTTTTATGGTCTGAAAAAAAGCGTGTAACAAATTTGTATGAAGTTCCGGTAATCCTTTTGGGCACGAGACCCAAACGAAGTTCATTAAATTTTTCTGTTGTGCTGCTTAAACGGTTTAATCAATTGATTTGAAAATTCGCAAAATTGTTGATCTTTAGCAGAAAAGCTCAATAGATTAATTTGGTTACGATCTATTGACCCGTTTTAGCACCATGGGTCAGTGAAGTTTTGTAATTTACTTTGTTGTCGCACTTAAACGGTTTGACTAATTGAGTTGAAAATTTATCAAAGTGTAGCTCCTTACCACAGAAGCTCATTGAGTTGATTTGGTTACGATTCATTAACCCGTTTAGGCACCAGGGCTCAATGAAGTTTTTATATTTCTTTCTTGTCGCGCTTAAACCCTTTTACCAATTGAGTTGAAAATTTACAAAAGTGTAGCTCTTTACCACAGGAGCTCTCTGACTTGAATTGGTTACGATCCATTAACCCGTTTCGCCACCAGGGTTCAATGAAGTTTTTTAATTTCTTTGTTGTCGCGCTTAAACGGTTTTACCAATTGAGTTGAAAATTTATAAAAATGTAGCTCTTTACCACAGGAGCTCACTGAGCTAATTTGGTTACGATCCATTAACTCGTTTCGGTATCAGGCTTCAGGCCATGAAGTTTCTCATTTTTATGTTGTTGTGCTTAAACGATTTGACCAATTGAAAATTTGCACAAGTATTGTACTTTGGCTCACAAACTCATTCAATAAATTTTGTCGTGATACATTAACACATTCCGGCACGATAGACTGTCAAAAAAATTTTTTTGTTGCTAATTTGTGTCTAATTTGGTAGGATGAATTTATGATTCTAAATAAAGCCTGTGACAAAATGTTTGTTAACGTTTGTTAACCAATTTGCGCACAGGCACCTATTAAAAATATTCTGCCTAATTTTTTTGTATTGTTATTAGTTTTTATTAAAAAGATATTTCCAACACTCTTTACTTTTATCTATACTGTTTTTAATATTCCATAAAAACCTTTTAATGCACATTTCAAATATATAACAGTAATTAAAATAACCTTATTAAGTATCTTAAGAATACTATGTTTAAGTCTTAACAACATAACATTTTTGGCCGTTGTTAAAAAACAGAAACACTCTCCTACATACGACAATCATCATGTCATCATTCAGAAATGCATTACTTACATGTAATCTACCTGTATAATATGCATGTGTATAACATATTTCCCATAAAATAACCATGAAATATGTATATATAGTATGTATAATGTACGTATATTTAAAAATACTATAAACATAATCAATTAAATTAGAAAACATATTCACATTTCTGTACAGCATTTAATCAAAAATGAGTACATACATATTTAAAGAACAGATTTGAAAACATAATTAGAGAAGGTTAACGTAAAAAAATTCTGGTTAATTTATAAAGGTAAAAAACAATCCCATATTTTTTATATTGAAAATATGTTAAACAGAATCTGAGATGTATGCAAAAGAAGTTTTTTAAAAATGGCTCTTTATTAAACAGTATATAAGTTTTGTAAACAGACGGAGGGACAGAACGAACCTAATATTATATATAAATGCCAAAATATATAGGTAAATGTCAAAATGTCAACCAATAAAAATAATAACAATTGCAATCAGTGCACAATAAAAATTAAGAACATATAATGGACTCCAATGTGATGGAGACTGTAAAAAGGTTCTGTAGCCACTGCTCATCATTGGATATTAAAGTTATCCGCGAATATTCACAGAAGGTGGGAAAAATTTGGTTTTGTCAACAATGCAAATTGAAACGCCAAAAAAGAAAATTAACTTCCACTATAATGATAAGTACACCATCTAATGAGGGCAAAAATAAAATACCATAATATAAGTGATAATATGGGTATATTAAATCAAAATATAAGTTTTGGTTGAATAAATTTACAACATTAAAGAAGTTAAAAAGAGAAAAATATGATAATAAGCAGTTTAGAAAAGCAAATGGTGATATAAAAAATTGGCAATATATAAAAGAAATAATTAATGGACCAAAACGTATAATAATGAATTCTATTCAGATGTTGTACTTAATAATGAAGAAAATTTGAAAAATTTTTCAATTTATTCTACTATTTCAATTTATTTTACTGTAATATTGGTGGGCAAATGGCGAAAAAATTTAGTATGGTTTATTTTCAAAAAGCTAGAACTGACAGTCAGTTTAAATTTAAATCAATAGATATAAGCAGTACTTCAAAATTAATAAATAAACTTCCAAACGTTACTTCATCAAGTGCAGATGAAATTCCACCTAATCTAATCAAGTTCTGTAAGGAGGAACTAGCTGATCCAATTAAATGCTTAATAAACCTATCACTTCATCATGCCGAACTGCCTGACATCATAAAAATAAGCAGAGTTATTCCTATTTATAAGAACTCAGGTGATATCAATGATATCAACAATTTTAGACCAATATGTATTTCTTCAATATTCAGCAAAATCATCGAAACTTATGTTAATAAGCAACTTGTTAGCTATCTAGAAAATGAAAAATTAACTAGTACTAAACAATATGGATTTAAAAGGAACTCTAGTACACAAGGCGCATTATTTGTCATAGTTACTGAAATACAAGTAGGTATTGGTGGTAAAAAGCAAGTTGTTGCTGTTTTCTTAGACTTACAAAAAGCTTTTGATTCTGTTGACAGAAATATACTGTTGAGAATACCATATGAATACGGGGTCAAAGATAAGAAATACATGTGGTTCAAAAATTATCTAATCCCATAATATTTTGCCAATAATTTTACATATAAAATGCAAACTTTCTACAGAAATTCATATGATGCTGACACAGAATATTAATACAAACGTAACACCAATGTTTAATAGAGAATATCATAATTACAGTACAAGATCTGCTACTAATATAAGAACAAGGTCATCAAAAATTAGGTTTAATTGGCTGGATGCAGTTTACAATTTAGGGTATAGAAATTATAATGAATTGCCAAATGAAATTAAAACTATAGATAAATTAAATATATTTAAGAAAAAATAAAATGAATTCTATTTAAATAAATTTTAAAAATCAATCTAGTTAATAAGTACATACTTAAAAATATTTATAAAGTTAATACCTTTTTCCTTTTGTTGTTTTTTTTTTACATTGTTAATGGATTTCAATTTAATTTAATTTAGTTATCGTAAGTTATTATGTTAGTTGTTATTGTTCTTATTTTCTTTTTTTTTATTATTAATGCACTGCATTTTAATTGTTATTTTGTTGTTATTTAATACACACTCTGTACGAGCGAATGGGCTCTTTGAGAATGAATGAATGAATAAATAAAAATAAATAAAAAATAATAGCAAATGTGCTTAAAAGGATATCTAATTCATAAAAACATGAAGTGACATTACTTACGAAAAAAAATGCATTACATTATGGTCTTTTATAATTGAAATGCGATTTTATATTTCCGTATTAGCGAATATATTGTGGAAACTGACTAGGCCCTAATAGCGTACTCAAGAGATTACTGATTCCTTTAAAGATTTTTTGTAATGGAGTTGTCTCTAATTCTTTGCTCCGTTTATTCAATTTAATTAAATGTAATAAAAAATAGAATATTAACTACCAGCATTCGTAAATGCATAGTAATAAGTTATCTATATTAATTAAATTATTATATTAAAGCAAAAACAAAAGTTAATAATTTTTATTTCATAAAGCAAAAAAAATACTTCCGGCAACGCTCCCGGGTACTCTGCTATATAATATATAATATAATTTGTCAAATTTTTGTAAATTATAAAAAAAGTTATACTAAATAATAAATACATATAATAATTATTGGATTTCGATTTCCATACACTTGCATTTTTTTCTACCTAATTAGAATTATTAAAAAGAAAATATGTATGTATCCATGTATGTATGATCCTTTCTATGCGTGTTTGTATATATATATTTTGTATATTTACATATGAAAAAATAAAAACAAAATTTTATAACGCTGCATTGAAACAGACGAGAAATCAAAAAATTTTAATTTATAAATATTATTGCAAAGTACTGTGAGTCCACAGGAAAAAATTGTAATGCAAAATTTTTCCAAACTACTGGTAAGTACAGTGGTATAATTTAATATGTAAAGATATGAATAGGTAATAATATAAAAATATTTTGTAACTGTTCTGGAAACATGGAAACGAAAAACAAATGGTTTCAAGCGTTGGGTTCTGAACTTGACTTTGATTTGAAAAAGACATTACATGTTTGTGAAAAACATTTTAAAAAAGGCGGCATTTTAAATAAAAAATATGCAATAAAGCTATGCCTACTCTTCTCTGTGACGATAATTTTCAATATGATTTTGAAAAGGAAAATTCTTCTTTTGTAGTTAATAAAAGTGGAATTGCAAATTATTCCATTAAATCTTTAAAAGAAATTTAAAGCGACAAAATCATCTTAAAAACCCCCGAAAAAACTGAAAAAAAACTAAATGAAATATTGCAAAGTCCCAATTTAATCGAAAGTCTTGACAACAATAACAAAATTTCAGCACAAGCATAAAAACAATATTGAAACAGTAATATTGCAGAAAATACAAATCATTTATCTATAAGAAAAAATCGCAATACTAAAAATAATTAATGGAAAAACAAATATTTTAAATTATTAAATACACATAAGAAACTAACAGCAAAAAAAACTACTAATTATAAAAATGTCCATAAAATCTAATTTAATAAAAACTATTGATTCTACAAGTCATAGCAGCGAGGATGCCAAGAACTTTGCGAACATGATTTTATCGGTAAAGGGTATATTAGTACAAATTCCTTGTATGCAAATTTAACATTTGATTTTAATTATGTATAATTTTTTATAAAGGAAAATCGGAAAAATAGCCGGAAAACCAAGGAATCGCATGTTCCTTATATAATAAGGCCCCCAAAGCGTATGAATTTTTAAAAAATATTGGATGTAGTCTATAGATGTAGTCAATAAAAATATTGAATGTAATAATGCCTTCACAGACAATATTTTCCAGAAAAAATGCTTCACCCTGATTATATAGTGAACAAATCAACATCATAGAAATAAAATTCAAAGATTCAAGTACGAGAATTGACGTTTTATTAAATATATTTAATTATAAACATTATATTGGTTTTATTGAAGTATTCCTTAATTCTCTTGGGGTACTGATTTTTGACGAAATACACATTAGAAAATCTGTAACGTATGATCAAGTTAAAGATCATGTTTCTGGAGTTGTAGATGATGGAACTTTCTATGAAAATGTATTAGGTTCGCAGATTTGTACTTTTATGATAAGGGGATTAATATCAAAGTGGTCCTACGTCATTGGACATGTTATATCAGCCACATCAATGAAAGGACATAAGTTAAAATATTTTATTGAAAATATTTTGAATAAGTGTTTGGTTTCGGCATAAATTCGGCATGATGATAACATTGAGAAATTATTTACAGTAGGCTTATCTCTATAATTAAAAATGTACAATATGTAAGAATTACAATTTTTTTTTCAGAATTTGGATATATTGGAAGTTAATGCATTGAAATATTTTAGTGGTTACATATATAAAATTATTTAATTTATATGCCTATAAAATATCTTCCAAATGTACCAAATGTATTGAGGTGCTGATAGAAAACGAGAAAGAATACAGTTGCCTTTGTCAACTCTTAGATACCCGTACGAACCGTTAGTATGTTCACAGCCTGTCACTCTGCTTACAATATTATTTTTTTAATATTTTAAACTATATGTTTATACATTCTTCAAAAGCAGATTCTAAGCTGCCACATAACGATTATCAATCCAAAACTTTTTCAAATATTCTATAGTACCATTTAATACTAAGCGGTAAATGTATATTAAATTTACTAAGTACAAAATAGTAAACATAATTTTAAATATTATATTATATTAATGCGCACATAGTATATTTATATTGTTATAAGTATATCGCCATACATTGCAATATTTCTTTAAAAATACTTCCATTCATAGAATAATTTCTTATAAGTACAATAAAATATATATATGTATGTATATAAATACGGCGCTATATAATATACATCTATACTCTTATTATTCATTCATCAGTGACATATACGATATGTAAATAAACATGATATTATATAAGTATGTATGTACATATATCAATATCATATAAATAAAAATTCTTCAAGCAACCGTTATGTTGTTTATTTATTTACATTTTTTTGTACTACGCATTATATCCTCAACAAAATGCAAATAATTCGTTAAGGAAATTTGTAACCCTATATTATATTTTTTAATAATAAAGTAACCCTATATTATTAAAAAGCTAGTAAAAAAGCCCGTCATACGACGGGTATAAGTAGAAAAATATAGCTTTTGTGAAAGTTTCCTCAGTTTTATGAACAATTTAATTTTAGTAAATTTATTCAAATACTTATATGTATTATATTTAGATATTGATAAATGTAAAATGTATTGCTAAAGTGTTTTAAATAATGAAAAACCTCAATGATGCTGTGAAGTAGTTTCTTTCAAATATGTAATAAAAATGATTATTTAATAAATCTCATCTCTTGTAAATTTTTTTGTCAAGCTTTGGATTAAAAAACCAAAGGTTGGATTAAAAACCAATGGTAAATAAATTTTTGCCAATAGTAACAAAAATTTTCGCTTCGAAAAATACAGTATCAAACTTTATAATTTTGAAACTAAACTACACTGATCTGATGCATTTACCTAATTATAATATATAGTACACTTGTTATATTTTTCTATGGTTGCCATAGCAAATGCTTCAAAACTTTCTTTGTTATATTTTTCAAACAAATTTTTACTCTATCCGTAATAATATTCTGTCTCTTTATCTATCGCTTTCTCTACAAAATCTTCACACCGTAAGTTTTACGCACCTTTTATGTAAAACAATAAAAATTGGCTGTGCATATAATGTTGAAGTTTTAGAAAATAAAAATCATAAAAGAAGCATAAAATTAAGAAAATGTTACACATTCAAAATTTAATTGAAAATTGTGATTTTATAATTTAAATTGCGCTCCTTTAAAAGCTTTGGTTTTACGCACCGCTTTATTTTTTTATAATTTCTACTTAAAAATGCAACTCTTTAAAAACTTTGATTTATGCACTGCCTTGTTTTTTCATTCTTTTTATAGCATAACATTTTAATTCTTTTTTTCTATCTGTTATGTACCTAAATATCAGATGTACGTTTCTTTCTTTTCATAGCATAACATTTAATATTTCTTTTTTCTATCTGTTATGTACGTAAATATCAGAGGTATGTTTTTTTCATTTAAAATCATAACATTTTAATAGTTCTTTTTTTTTTCTTTAAAAATATTTAAAAACAGTCAAAGTAACATTTTTTGTTCTCTTTTTTTTCTATTCGTTTTTATTTTTCTTCGCAGTATTACATTTATTTTTTTTTTGTTTTCTGTTATTTACGTACGCTAAGTATTTCTTTTATTTTTTTTAAATATTAAATTTATACATACAGTCTATTTAAAAAATATAAATTATAACCTATAGATTATAGAACATTTTGAATTTTTTTTTGTTCGTTTATGTTTACCGTCCATTCATTCATATTAATAACTGTTGCCTATATAAAAAATAATAAATCTATAATAAATCTAATATATGTATACCCCTATTTTTATTCATATATCTATATTATGGGCTAAACTTCTGATTCTAAAATTGTACTATATTATGGCAAAATTTTTAAAAAATTAAGAAAATGTTACTTAGCAAAATTTAAATAAAAATATTATTGCAATTTTATAATATTCTACTTAAAAATCCGAACCTTTAAAAACTTTGATTTATACACTGCCTTGTTTTTTCTTTCTTTTCATAGCATAACATTTTGATATTTCTTTTTTTCTATCTGTTATGTACCTCAATATCAGATGGACTTTTTGTTCTTTTCATAGCATAACATTTTTTTTTTTCCTTTTTCTATCTGTTATGTAGGTACGTAAATATCAGACGTATGTTTTTTCTTTTAAAATCATAACATTTTAATAGTTCTTTTTTTCTTTAAAAATATTTAAAAACAATCAAAGTAACATTTTTGTTCTCTTTTTTTTCTATTCGTTTTTATTTTTCTTCGCAGTATTACATTTTACTTTTTTTTTTTTGTTTTCTGTTATTTTTTTTAAATATTAAATTTATACATCAGTCTATTTAAAAAATATAAATTATAACCTATAGAACATTTTGAATTTTTTTTTGTTCGTTTATGTTTACCGGCATAAATTCGGCATGATGATAACATTGAGAAATTATTTACAGTAGGCTTATCTCTATAATTAAAAATGTACAATATGTAAGAATTACAATTTTTTTTTCAGAATTTGGATATATTGGAAGTTAATGCATTGAAATATTTTAGTGGTTACATATATAAAATTATTTAATTTATATGCCTATAAAATATCTTCCAAATGTACCAAATGTATTGAGGTGCTGATAGAAAACGAGAAAGAATACAGTTGCCTTTGTCAACTCTTAGATACCCGTAAGAACCGTTAGTATGTTCACAGCCTGTCACTCTGCTTACAATATTATTTTTTTAATATTTTAAACTATATGTTTATACATTCTTCAAAAGCAGATTCTAAGCTGCCACATAACGATTATCAATCCAAAACTTTTTCAAATATTCTATAGTACCATTTAATACTAAGCGGTAAATGTATATTAAATTTACTAAGTACAAAATAGTAAACATAATTTTAAATATTATATTATATTAATGCGCACATAGTATATTTATATTGTTATAAGTATATCGCCATACATTGCAATATTTCTTTAAAAATACTTCCATTCATAGAATAATTTCTTATAAGTACAATAAAATATATATATGTATGTATATAAATACGGCGCTATATAATATACATCTATACTCTTATTATTCATTCATCAGTGACATATACGATATGTAAATAAACATGATATTATATAAGTATGTATGTACATATATCAATATCATATAAATAAAAATTCTTCAAGCAACCGTTATGTTGTTTATTTATTTACATTTTTTTGTACTACGCATTATATCCTCAACAAAATGCAAATAATTCGTTAAGGAAATTTGTAACCCTATATTATATTTTTTAATAATAAAGTAACCCTATATTATTAAAAAGCTAGTAAAAAAGCCCGTCATACGACGGGTATAAGTAGAAAAATATAGCTTTTGTGAAAGTTTCCTCAGTTTTATGAACAATTTAATTTTAGTAAATTTATTCAAATACTTATATGTATTATATTTAGATATTGATAAATGTAAAATGTATTGCTAAAGTGTTTTAAATAATGAAAAACCTCAATGATGCTGTGAAGTAGTTTCTTTCAAAAATGTAATAAAAATGATTATTTAATAAATCTCATCTCTTGTAAATTTCTTTGTCAAGCTTTGGATTAAAAAACCAAAGGTTGGATTAAAAACCAATGGTAAATAAATTTTTGCCAATAGTAACAAAAATTTTCGCTTCGAAAAAAATACAGTATCAAACTTTATAATTTTGAAACTAAACTACACTGATCTGATGCATTTACCTAATTATAATATATAGTACACTTGTTATATTTTTCTATGGTTGCCATAGCAAATGCTTCAAAACTTTCTTTGTTATATTTTTCAAACAAATTTTTACTCTATCCGTAATAATATTCTGTCTCTTTATCTATCGCTTTCTCTACAAAATCTTCACACCGTAAGTTTTACGCACCTTTTATGTAAAACAATAAAAATTGGCTGTGCATATAATGTTGAAGTTTTAGAAAATAAAAATCATAAAAGAAGCATAAAATTAAGAAAATGTTACACATTCAAAATTTAATTGAAAATTGTGATTTTATAATTTAAATTGCGCTCCTTTAAAAGCTTTGGTTTTACGCACCGCTTTATTTTTTTATAATTTCTACTTAAAAATGCAACTCTTTAAAAACTTTGATTTATGCACTGCCTTGTTTTTTCATTCTTTTTATAGCATAACATTTTAATTCTTTTTTTCTATCTGTTATGTACCTAAATATCAGATGTACGTTTCTTTCTTTTCATAGCATAACATTTAATATTTCTTTTTTCTATATGTTATGTACGTAAATATCAGAGGTATGTTTTTTTCATTTAAAATCATAACATTTTAATAGTTCTTTTTTTTTTCTTTAAAAATATTTAAAAACAGTCAAAGTAACATTTTTTGTTCTCTTTTTTTTCTATTCGTTTTTATTTTTCTTCGCAGTATTACATTTATTTTTTTTTTGTTTTCTGTTATTTACGTACGCTAAGTATTTCTTTTATTTTTTTTAAATATTAAATTTATACATACAGTCTATTTAAAAAATATAAATTATAACCTATAGATTATAGAACATTTTGAATTTTTTTTTGTTCGTTTATGTTTACCGTCCATTCATTCATATTAATAACTGTTGCCTATATAAAAAATAATAAATCTATAATAAATCTAATATATGTATACCCCTATTTTTATTCATATATCTATATTATGGGCTAAACTTCTGATTCTAAAATTGTACTATATTATGGCAAAATTTTTAAAAAATTAAGAAAATGTTACTTAGCAAAATTTAAATAAAAATATTATTGCAATTTTATAATATTCTACTTAAAAATCCGAACCTTTAAAAACTTTGATTTATACACTGCCTTGTTTTTTCTTTCTTTTCATAGCATAACATTTTGATATTTCTTTTTTTCTATCTGTTATGTACCTCAATATCAGATGGACTTTTCGTTCTTTTCATAGCATAACATTTTTTTTTTTCCTTTTTCTATCTGTTATGTAGGTACGTAAATATCAGACGTATGTTTTTAGCACATTTCCAAAAAAATTTTGAAAAAATTTGCTTATTAGTTTCACTCTGTCCGTCCGTCCGTCCGTCCTTCCGTCTGTTTACAAAACTTCTACACCGTTAAAGATAGAGAAAAATTTTAACCATAGGTAGGTCTCATAAAAAAAATTATTTTGTGGAACAACTTTTTCATGTAGCCCCCCCCATTACGGAGCTACAGCCCCTCAAACTTTGAAAAAGCCCTATTTTTAAATGCATATATCTTATGTTCTGCTTAAGATTTTTTCAATCTGAAAACGTCATTCGACAGATATTTCTTTTATCTTTGTAAATTAATATCAAAATTATACAATTTTTTTAAATTTAGTATTTAAATTTACCGTTATGTGAAAACCTAATTTTGCATGATTTTTCTACTTTCATAACTCCGGCACGCTTCTAGATAGAAGCTTGAAATTTTGAGGCAAGAAAGAACTTTTAGAATTAGTATAAGTCTGCTCAGAAAATTTTTTCGGACCACCCCCTGTTTATGCGCTATTAGGGCTTAAAAATTGAAAATTTGCTATTTTTAAACACCTGTAACTTAGGAACCTGTACACATTTTACTTCTGCAAGATGTAAAAATTAAAGCTACAATAATATATTTTTACGTGTGTGAAAGGTTTATTTTAGTTGTAAAGGGTTCCAAAGTTGCAGCTCTTCAAAATTGTAAAAAAGCCCCCTTTTCAGATGTATATATCTCGGGCTCTGCGTAATAGTTTTGCAATCTAAAACCGGCAGAAGATCGAAAATTTTATTATCTATATAAAACAATATCAAAGTTATGTAATATTTTGTAATTTACTATTTAAATTTACCATTATGTGAAAACCACATTTTGCATGAAATTTCTTTTTTCATAACTCCGGCACCCCGTTAGAGAGGAACCTGAAATTTTGAGACAAGAAAGAACTTTTAGAATTAGTATAAGTTTCCTCAGAAATTTTTTTGGTAGCGCCCCCTCTTTAAGAGTTATTACGCCTCAAAAATTTAAAATTTGCTATTTTTAGACACCTGTAACTTAGGCACCTGTAAAAATTTTTCTTCGGCAAGACATGAAAATTAAAGCTACAATAATATATTTTTACGTGTGTGAAAGGTTTATTTTAGTTGTAAAGGGTTCCAAAGCTGCAGCTCTTCAAAATTGTAAAAAAGCCTCATTTTCAGATGTATATATCTCGGGCTTTGCGTAATAGTTTTGCAATCTAAAACCGGTAGAAGATCGAAAATTTTATTATCTATATAAAACAATATCAAAATTATGTAATATTTTGTAATTTACGATTTAAATTTACCGTTATGTGAAAACCACATTTTGCATGAAATTTCTTTTTTCATAACTCCGGCACGCCTTTAGATAGGAACCTGAAATTTTGAGACAAGAAAGAACTTTTAGAATTAGTATAAGTTTCCTCAGAAAATTTTTTGGTAACGCCCCCTCTTTAAGAGTTATTACGCCTCAAAAATTGAAAATTTGCTATTTTTAGACACCTGTAACTTAGGCACCTGTAAAAAGTTTTCTTCGGCAAGACATAAAAATTAAAGCTCCAATAATATATTTTTACGTGTGTTAACGGCTTTTCTTAGTTATATAGGATTCCGGAATTACGGCCCCTCAAAATTTCAAAAATGTCCTATTTTCAAGTTTTTTCTTATTACATGAAATTTTCAAATTTTTGTGTAAGTCACACTTCTAAACAGTTTGTATTGAGTTTTGGAAATGTGCGCTTTTAAAAACCGTTGGTTTACATTCTACCTTGTTTTCTTTTAAAATCATAACATTTTAATAGTTCTTTTTTTCTTTAAAAATATTTAAAAACAATCAAAGTAACATTTTTGTTCTCTTTTTTTTCTATTCGTTTTTATTTTTCTTCGCAGTATTACATTTTACTTTTTTTTTTGTTTTCTGTTATTTTTTTTAAATATTAAATTTATACATCAGTTTATTTAAAAAATATAAATTATAACCTATAGAACATTCTGAATTTTTTTTTTGTTCGTTTATGTTTACCGTCCATTCATTCATATAAATAACTGTTGCCTATATAAAAATTAATAAATCTATAATAAATCTAATATATGTATACCCATATTTTTATTCATATATCTATATTATGGGCTAAACTTCTGATTCTAAAATTGTACTATATTATGGCAAAATTTTTAAAAAATTAAGAAAATGTTACTTAGCAAAATTTAAATAAAAATATTATTGCAATATTATAATGTTCTACTTAAAAATACGACCCTCCAAAAACTTTGATTTATCCACTGCCTTGTTTTTTCTTTCATTTCATAGCATAACATTATAATATTTATTGTTTTCTATCTGTTATGTAACTCAATATCAGATGGACTTTTCGTTCTTTTCATAGCATAACATTTTTTTTTTCCTTTTTCTATCTGTTATGTAGGTACGTAAATATCAGACGTATGTTTTTTTCTTTTAAAATCATAACATTTTAATAGTTCTTTTTTTCTTTAAAAATATTTAAAAACAATCAAAGTAACATTTTTGTTCTCTTTTTAGCACATTTCCAAAAAAATTTTGAAAAAATGTGCTTATTAGTTTCACTCTGTCCGTCCGTCCGTCCGTCCGTCTGTTTACAAAACTTCTACACCGTTAAAGATAGAGAAAAATTTTAACCATAGGTAGGTCTCATAAAAAAAATAATTTTGTGGAACAACTTTTTCATGTAGCCCCCCCTATTACGGAGCTACAGCCCCTCAAACTTTGAAAAAGCCCTATTTTTAAATGCATATATCTTATGTTCTGCTTAAGATTTTTTCAATCTGAAAACGTCATTCGACAGGTATTTCTTTTATCTTTGTAAATTAATATCAAAATTATACAATTTTTTTAAATTTAGTATTTAAATTTACCGTTATGTGAAAACCAAATTTTGCATTATTTTTCTACCTTCATAACTCCGGCACGCTTCTAGATAGAAGCCTGAAATTTTGAGACAAGAATGAACTTTTAGAATTAGTATAAGTTTGCTCAGAAAATTTTTTCGGACCACCCCCTGTTTATGAGCTATTAGGGCTTAAAAATTGAAAATTTGCTATTTTTAAACACCTGTAACTTAGGAACCTGTACATATTTTACTTCTGCAAGATATAAAAATTAAAGCTACAATAATATATTTTTACGTGTATTAAAGGTTTATTTTAATTGTAAAGGGTTCCAAAGTTGCAGCTCTTCAAAATTGCGAAAAAGGCCCATTTTCAGATGTATATATCTCGGGCTCTGCGTAATAATTTTGCAATCTAAAACCGTCAGAAGATCGAAATTTTTATTATCTAAATAAAACAGTATCAAAATTATGTAATATTTTGTAATTTACTATTTAAATTTACCGTTATGTGAAAACCACATTTTGCATGAAATTTCTTTTTTCATAACTCCGGCACCCCTTTAGATAGGAACCTGAAATTTTGAGACAAGAAAGAACTTTTAGAATTAGTATAAGTTTCCTCAGAAAATTTTTTGGTAACACCCCTCTTTAAGAGTTATTACGCCTCAAAAATTGAAAATTTGCTATTTTTAGACACCTGTAACTTAGGCACCTGTACAAATTTTTCTTCGGCAAGACATGAAAATTAAAGGTTCAATAATATATTTTTACGTGTGTTAACGGCTTTTCTTAGTTATATAGGATTCCAGACTTACGGCCCCTCAAAATTTCAAAAATGTCCTATTTTCACATTTTTTCTTATTACATGAAATTTTCAAACTTTTGTGTAAGTCACACTTCTAAACAGTTTGTATTGAGTTTTGGAAATGTGCGCTTTTAAAAACCGTTGGTTTACATTCTACCTTGTTTTTCTATTCGTTTTTATTTTTCTTCGCAGTATTACATTTTACTTTTTTTTTTTTGTTTTCTGTTCTTTTTTTTAAATAATAAATTTATACATCAGTCTATTTAAAAAATATAAATTATAACCTATAGAACATTCTGAATTTTTTTTTTGTTCGTTTATGTCCGTCCATTCATTCATATAAATAACTGTTGCCTATATAAAAATTAATAAATCTATAATAAATCTAATATATGTATACCCATATTTTTATTCATATATCTATATTATGGGCTAAACTTCTGATTCTAAAATTGTACTATATTATGGCAAAATTTTTAAAAAATTAAGAAAATGTTACTTAGCAAAATTTAAATAAAAATATTATTGCAATTTTATAATGTTCTACTTAAAAATCCGAACCTTTAAAAACTTTGATTTATACACTGCCTTGTTTTTTCTTTCTTTTCATAGCATAACATTTTGATATTTCTTTTTTTCTATCTGTTATGTACCTCAATATCAGATGGACTTTTCGTTCTTTTCATAGCATAACATTTCTTTTTTCCTTTTTCTATCTGTTATGTAGGTACGTAAATATCAGACGTATGTTTTTTTCTTTTAAAATCATAACATTTTAATAGTTCTTTTTTTCTTTAAAAATATTTAAAAACAATCAAAGTAACATTTTTGTTCTCTTTTTTTTCTATTCGTTTTTATTTTTCTTCGCAGTATTACATTTTACTTTTTTTTTTTTGTTTTCTGTTATTTTTTTTAAATATTAAATTTATACATCAGTCTATTTAAAAAATATAAATTATAACCTATAGAACATTCTGAATTTTTTTTTTGTTCGTTTATGTTTACCGTCCATTCATTCATATAAATAACTGTTGCCTATATAAAAATTAATAAATCTATAATAAATCTAATATATGTATACCCATATTTTTATTCATATATCTATAATATGGGCTAAACTTCTGATTCTAAAATTGTACTATATTATGGCAAAATTTTTAAAAAATTAAGAAAATGTTACTTAGCAAAATTTAAATAAAAATTTTATTGCAATTTTATAATGTTCTACTTAAAAATCCGAACCTTTAAAAACTTTGATTTATACACTGCCTTGTTTTTTCTTTCATTTCATAGCATAACATTATAATTTTTATTGTTTTCTATCTGTTATATGGGTAAATATCAGATGTACGTTTCTTTCTTTTCATAGTATAACATTTGTTAAATTAACATTTAACATAACAGTAGGGCACGCTACTCAGCAGCAGCAACTTGTCTTTTATTATATTTAGATGTTGTTCACAGAAATAACGGTATAATGTTGAAGCTTTAATTTTTATGTATTACTTCAAAAAAATTTTAACAGGTGTTCAAGTTACAGGTGTTTAAAAATAGGAAATTTTCAATATACTTATTTTCAAAGATCTAACTTCTGTCAAAATGTCAAGTTTCCTACTTAAACGGTTTATAAGATAGAAGGGTTAAAGGTTTTTGCAATAATTCAGTTTCGCATAACGGTAAATTAAGACATAGTATAGCACAAGTATATATTTATTATACACATGTTTGTAAAGCTCATAATAGCAACTATCGTTTGAAATTTTCAGATTGAAGATATACCTTATAGAGCTTGTGTTATAACAATTTAAATATACAGATTTTTCGAACTTTGTGGGGCTGTAGCTTCTTAACCAGTGAGACTACAGAAAAAAGTTGTAAATAATAAAATTAATATTTTTATGATATCTATTAGCAGTTAAAATTTCATGATTCAATTTCAAAAAAATTGTGGAGATCTAAAAGTTAGTTGTTCGGGAGCTACCCGAAGTTTTTGTCGGAACTCAAACATAAAAAATATTTGTAGGTTACAAATTGCTCCCAGAATATTTTGTGCAAATTTCAAGGTTCTAGCTTTCTTAGTTTTTGAGTTAGCGTGCTGGCGGACGGACGAATATGGATAATTTGATTCTGATCCGATCCATACCTTTGAAGGTATATCTAGCTCACTTATTTCGAGGTGTTACAAACGGAGGAGTAATTTTATTTTACCCGATACTTATCGTACAGGTTTAAAAATTCAGTCCTAGAACTTCCCTCATCAATTTAAATATTTAAAAACATTATTTAAAAATATTTTCTCCAAAAAAAATTTAAAAGCGTATATTAAAAATAAAATACATAACTGCAGAAAGGATGAAAATTTAAAAAAAATCAAAAAAATAACGGTAAGTTTTTTTTGGAAGTTTTTGGAAGTTTTTTTTTTTTAATACATCCTTCATTTGATTAAAAAATATAAAAACCGAACAAAAACATTATATTCTTATATATATCTATACATATGTACATATAATGTAGATTCATAAATAATATACATATATACATAGATCAACAATAAAAAATTAAACAAATTCTTCTACTCGTATTTTGATTGAAGTTTAAAAATCTTCTTTATTACGAATATTAAATTAAAAAATTATAAAAAATATTAGAATAGAAAATGATGCTCTTTTTACAATAACAAATTCTGTACATAAAATGTACACATCAATATCACATACAAAAAAAAGTAAATCGAACACAGTACAAACTCATAAGTATCTTACATAAGTCAAAATATAAGTTTTGGTTGAATAAATTTACAACATTAAAGAAAATAAAAAGAGAAAAATATAATAATAAGCAGTTTATAAAAGCAAATGGTGATGTAAAAAAAATTAGCAATATATAAAAGAAATAATTAATGGACCAAAAACGTATAATAATGAATTCTATTCAGATGTTGCACTTAATAATGAAGAAAAACTGAAAAAAATTAATAATTTCATATCAACAATTATAGACTAATATCTATTTCATCAGTATTCAGCAAAATCATTAAAACTTATGTTAATAAGCAAATTGTTAGCTATCTAGAAAATGAAACATTAATTAGTACTAAACGATATGGGTTTAAAAGGAACTCTAGTAGGGGAGAGTGGGGCTAAAATTAACAATTTTTGAGAAAATAGTTGTAAAATTTAACAAAAATATTATTTTGACAAACCAGTTTCTGTGAATAATAGTATGATCAATTATCTAACATCTGTTTAAAGAATTGTATCAAAATTGTTAACAGCTTCCCGGCAACAGCGATTTTTAAAAAAAAGTGCTCTGTTATTCAAATTTGGGGTTAAAATTAACAGCATAGGGGTAATTATTAACATCATAAAATATATTTATAATAATAAATTTAAATTTATTTACATTTTTCGTTTTTTTTTTTTAAAATGTGATTGTTATGTTTATTATTTTTAAGTAAGTATTCAATAAAATAAAAATATAAAACAAAATATAAAAATAATAATTCAATATATATAAATAAACATAAAATTCAATATAATATTATAAACGTAAGCGACTACGAATTTCAATAAAATAAAATTATAAAAAATATAAAGGTAACAATTCAACGTTTTTAATTAACATAAAATGACATAAATGCAATATAATATTATTAATTTAAGGAAAATAGTGTTTCTAAGCTTTAGGACTTTAACTTAATTTAAAATTAGGCAGAGTAATCATCATCAGAATCACAATTGATACATCTGAATAAATCAGTGTCACCTTTTACGCATTTAATATGAGCCCATTGTTTGCATAATATACACTGAACCAGGAATAGCAATTTCATAAGATTTTCCACATGCAAGGCAAAACCATTCGGCTTCACTCTCCTCACTTTGGTTCAAAACTCTTCTTTTAACTTGTTTAACTTTTTCATTTCTTTTTATTTTTTTTATTTTCAATTGTGGTTTATTTTTGTTGTCTTCTTTTTTTTGAATTAAATTTTGTTTCCGTTCTTCTCTTTTTTTAAATTCATTTTCTAACGCATCCTTTTCTGGAGTATCTGTTAGAATGGCTGACTTTCTTATTTTGCGTTTTGTACCATTTTTACGAGGTGGAGCCTTTGGTATAGGCCTTATTTTTGCAGGTGAAAAATGTTCATTCAGCTGAAGGTTCTTCAATTGGGTTGTGTTCATAGCTCAATTGATTAATTATTTCAAGTATACTTATATTTATATCAGATACAGATTGCAAAACTCCTGGATCTTCTAAATTTAATGTTAGATTACTTTGTATTTCATCGATGTCTTCTGATGCAGATTTATTTAATATAGATCCTCTTTGCTCACTAATATCTGAGATTGGATTAGGTCTATCAGTAACGAATAATGATACGAAATCAGCTTCTTGAAATATTTTATCATTTATAGGCCAAATCCCGGTTTTCCTGAACCCACATATAATATTTGATGGATTCAGAGCTAAAGGCAATGAATACCTTGCTATTCCTCGCAAATCGTAAATAGTCATAGTTTTGCCTGGGTTATTTTATAACCACGATGTTTAAAATCTACTGAAATAATTTTTGAAAGGGCCATAACCTGCAACATCTAATGGTTGCAAGCGATGAGAACAGTGTGGCGGAAAAGAGAGCATAATTACGTTATTGTTCTTAGCCTTACTTATTACCTCTATATTGATATGTGAACTGTGGTTGTCAAGCAGTAGTAGAACAGGTTCTTCTTTTGTGGCCTTCACGTGCTTGATGAAATGATCAATATAGATTTAAAACTCCTTTTCTTGCATGCATCCTGAATTGCAATCTGGCCCCAATGCAATCTGGTGGACTATTACGCATAAACATTTGTGAATATCTTTCTAGGAAAGATAAACATAGGAGGGATAAAGTTTCCTGCGGCATTCACTGCAGCTGTTAAGGTTACAAGGGTTGCTCTCTCTCCTGATGTTATAGCTCCCACTTGCTTTTGCCCACGTTGTGCCACAATTTTTTTAGGGTTTTCAACTGTGATTACACCAGTTTCGTCGATGTTCCATATTTTAGATGCAGAAAACTTATATTTATCTAAAACTGATTTGTATTGTACAAAAAAATCGCTCACATTTGTCCTATTGAATGATGTGGCTCTTCTTAATGAAGTCGCTTCCGGTGTTCTAATAGCCAAAGTAAGATTTCTTTCAATAAATTTTTTAAGACAATCAATTCCAGCCTTTTCATTTTTATTCCACGAAGATGGCAAATTGTCAATTTTTAAATATACAGCTCACTGAAATGCTAGCTTTCTAGCTTTCAAACCAAAATAAATATTGGAGCGCTTTAATAAATAATCAGCTATTTTTTTTTCTTGCTCTGATGAAAACACTAAACGTGATGTCTTATAACCAACTGAAGCACTCGCATTTTCCCTCTTTTTCTTTATAAATTTGTATAAAGTAACATGACAGAGTTCGAAATCTTTTGCTGCTTTTCTTAAACTAGTATTATTTTCTATAACTTCTTTTGCTGCTAACTCATAAACTTCAAGACTCTTCTCAACTCTACTAGTTTTTCTTTTATAATTTTTCATCCTAAAACAATTTGGAAACAAACTCAGTTACGCTTTAGGATTCTTGTTTTTTATTATTATAATTGTCTATATTATCTATGTTGATAAAATCAACAGTGGGGTAAGAATTAACAAGTTAATATTTGCCCCAGACATATTAAAACTTGCCCCATTGAACTTTTAAACATATTAGTTAACATTAAAAGGAAACTACTTACTTTATATCAAATTCACAAAAAAGGGATTAAAGCTAGATAATATTGGAATAATATACAAAAACTCGCTTTTAAAAAAATGGATTCGTTTATTCGGAACTCAACATATAATTTCACAAAAAATGTTCATTAACTGC
The DNA here is from genome assembly GCA_947095535.1 of Poecilobothrus nobilitatus. NCBI lineage: Eukaryota > Metazoa > Arthropoda > Insecta > Diptera > Dolichopodidae > Poecilobothrus > Poecilobothrus nobilitatus. The sequence continues at coordinate 119,143,072 of OX352772.1, forward strand.
CAAAAATATAAACAAGTTGCACAACCTTCCTACAAAACGAATAATGATATACTGAATATTTTTATTATATGCATATGTAAAAAATAACAAAAAAAAAGGGAAATAAAATCTGTTCGCCTATTAGATTTTTGTAAAATTCAATGTTAATAATTGCCCCTGTTAATTTTAGCCCCTTTCTGCTTCTGTTGACAGAACTATACTGTTGAGAATACTATATGAATACGGGATCAAAGGTAAGGAATACATGTGGTTCAAAAATTATCTTTCAAATAAGATGCAGTTCACTGAGTGTGGAAAAATAAAAATAGGGTAATACAGGGTAATACAGGAGTAATAAAGGGTAGTTCTTTAGGTCCGACACTGTTCGCTTATTATATAAGCGACACTCTTAGTATGAAATTAAATGGTAAACCATTTATGTATGCAGATGATCTGGCAATCGTTTGTAGTGATAAGTCATCTGTATGTTTGAAAAATGCTGTAAATGACGATTTATTAAATATTAATATTCTTACATTGTTAATGGATTTCAATTTAATTTAATTTAGTTATCGTAAGTTATTATGTTAGTTGTTATTGTTCTTATTTTCTTTTTTTTATTATTAATGCACTGCATTTTAATTCTTATTTTGTTGTTTTTTAATACACACTCTGTACGAGCGAATGGGCTCTTTGAGAATGAATGGATAAATAAATAAAAATAAATAAAAAATAATAGCAAATGTGCTTAAAAGGTTATCTAATTCATAAAAACATGAAGTGACATTACTTACGAAAAAAAATGCATTACATTATGGTCTTTTATAATTGAAATGCGATTTTATATTTCGGTATTAGCGAATATATTGAGGAAACTCACTAGGCCCTAATAGTGTACTCAAGATTACTGATTCCTTTAAAGATTTTTTGTAAACGAGTTGTCTCTAATTTTTTTCTCTGTTAATTAAATTTAATTAAACGTAATAAAAAATAGAATATTAACTACTAGCATCTGTAAATACATAGTAATAAGTTAACTACCTACATTAATTAAATTATATTAACGCAGACAAAAAAGTTAATAATTTTTATTTCATAAAGCCAATAAAATACTCCGGGCAACGCCGAGTGCTCTGCTAGTCTAATATATAAAGAAGAAATTGTGTTTGTTTGTTTGTGCCCTTTTCATAGGCTGTAATAGGCTATATATATAGACGTTTCGGTTCATTAATCCATTGCAGCCTGAGAGCCATTTAAAGCTTTTTGGTTTTTTCGTTGTCCTACCTAAACCATTCGACCGATTGAGCTGCAAATTTGTAGAAATATTCTTCCTAGCATTAGGCGGGTACCGATGGATTTGATTTTTGTTTCCAATCCAACGAGAACCTATTAAAAATATTATACCTAATTTTTTGTATTGTTATTATTATTAAAAAAATATTTCCAACACTCTTTACTTTTATCTATACTGTTTTTAATATTCCATAAAAACCTGTCAATGCAAATTTCTAACGTATAACAGTAATTAAAATAACCTTATTCAGTATCTCAAGAATACTGTGTTTAAGTCTTAACAACATAAAATTTTGACCATTGTTAAAAAGCAGAAACAATCTACTACATACGAAAATCATCATGTTATCATTCAGAAATGCATTATTTACACGTGGTCTACTAACATAAGATTCATGTGTATAACATATTTTCCATAAAATATCATTGAAATATGTACATGTGTGCACGTATGTTTAAAAATACTGCAAACACAATCAATTAAATTACAAAACATATTCACATTTCTGTACAGTATTTAATCAAAAATGAGTACTTACATATTTAGAAAACAGAAAACCTTACATTCTTATCCATATACAATTTTTACTCATAGTTTTAGCCAATCAATTTGAAAACATAATTAGAAAAAGTAAACGTAAAAAAATTCTGGTTGATTTATAAAGGTAAAAAACATTCCTGTATTTTTTATATTGAACATATGTTAAACAGAACCTGAGATGTATGTGCATTTAAAAAGAAGCTTTTTAAAAATTGGAAGAGCTGTAGGTTCTTTAGGAGCTGTAACGGTGAGGCTCATAAAAAAAGTTGTTCCACAGCATTGCCTTTTTAAGAGAGATATGCATGGTTAACATTTAAGTGCTCTTTATTAAACAGCGTATAAGGTTTGTAAACAGACAAAAATGTGTTTTGTCACCCATGGAAGCACATCAATATTGTAAATCGATCATCACAAAACTAAGAAGTCAGTATCTTGGTGATATAATTTATTGGAGTGAAGATGTGAAAAAAATTCTAGAAGATGAAGGTAACAATGATATGAAAATATCATCTGCAATAATTCAATTTATTGAAAAGTTATGCCACCATTTGACTTTAATACATCTGACTTCAATTATGGCAATGAAAACTTAAAAAATTTATTTTTGAAATATGGAGAGGTTATCCCAAACATGGACACTAAAATAATACTGGATGAGTATAAAAATTTAAAATATTTATTTACGGAAAAATTGAAAAGTAATGGTCGTAATTTCAATGATTTTCTTCAATTGGTTCTACGTGAAGATAGTTTTCAAAATATAAAAATTTTGTTGGACATTTGTGGAACCTTTCCAGCGTCGAATGCTGATTGTGGAAGAGGATTTAGTCTGATGAATTCGATTAAAAGGAAATTTAGAAATAGATTGGACTAAATCATTTGGGTAACTTAATAAGAATAAAGTCACACTTAATGTCGGAAAATCTTATTGACCTCGATAAAGTATACCATTACTGGAAGCACAACAAAGACAGTCGAGAAAAAAAAATAATTATGTAATTCATATTTAATATTGCAAAAAAATACAATTTTTCAAATAAAATACCTAATTTGCCTAATTTTTGTTTAATTTTTTAATTGTGGCGCATATTATTTTTTTGCTCAGCTAAAAAAAAAATTAGAGAGAATGTTGATTACACCTATATACATGTACTTATTATGTATAATTCTATTTATTATTTTTGCTATTATTTTTATTTACTTTATTTCAATAACTCTGCTTTTGCTTTTTAATTAAGAAAGAAGAATAACAAATTATCAATTCAAATTTAATCAAATTAAATCAATTAATTCAACAAATTTAAAACCAATATTTTGTATTAACGTTTAAGTGATTTAAGCTATTATTTGTTATATTACATTCTTTGAGAGAGTCGTAATTTTACGACTATTTTCTGTGTAATTCATGTGCCTTAAGTTTTAGCCTTAAACCGACTTATTACTACCCTACACCTGAATAATTCAAATTACATTAAAAATTAATAAGTTTTTTTGGCACCTACTTGAACTTCTTCCTTTTTCTGTCTTATTCAACTCGAATTTCAGAAACGTAAAAAAAGCATCCTCTTGAGATATGCTTGACACCTTTGCAAAAAATTTTAAGTTTCTATTTTTATTAATTTCGAAGATTGTTAGTCCTTGGGAGGTGTTTTTTAAGGTGAATTTAAAGGTTCTACTTTTGTAGGTTTTGGAGATATGCTCGTTGCTCTTGTGCTCACCCGGAAGTATCCAAAATACGAACCCATGGTTCAAATTCTTTCAAATGTCAGTTTCCAATTTTACAGAAAAGGAAACATAACAGAACACCTTTGTACTAAAAATAAAAGTTCTATATTTGTTAGTTGTGGAGATATACTCGTTTTCTCTGGGGCTCGTCCGGAAACTTCCAAGATTTGAACCCATGGACCAAATCCTCACAAATTTCAGGAACATAAATCAAACATGAAGGAACACCATTCTGCCTAATTTAAAGGTTATATCTTTGTTGCTTTTGGAGATAATATCATTTGCTCTGAGGCTCGTTCGGAAGCTTCCAAAATACAAACCCAAAGACCAAATCCTCTCAAATTTCAGAGACCTAAATCAAACATGAAAGAAGACCATTCTGCCAAATTTGAAGGTTATATCTTTGTTGTTTTTGGAGATAATCTCATATGCTCTGGGGCTCGTTCGGAAGCTACCAAAATCCAAACCAATGGACTATATCCTCTTAAATTTCAGAGACATAAATCAAACGGGAAGGAACATCATTGTAAAAAATTTAAAGGTTCTATCTTTGTTGGTTTTGGAGATAATCTCGTTTGCTCTGGGGCTCGTTCGGAAGCTTCCAATATACGAATCCATGGTTCAAATTCTTTCAAATGTCAGTTTCCAATTTTATAGAAAAGGAAACATAACAGCACACTCTTGTACTAAAAAAAAGGTTCTATCTTTGTTGGTTGTGGAGATATACTCGTTTGCTCTAGGGCTCGTTCGGAAGCTTCCAAGATACGAACCCATGAACCAAATCCTCTCAAATTTCAGAGATTTAAATAAAGCATGAAAGAACACCACTCTGCTAAATTTAAGGGTTATATCTTAGTTGGTTTTGGAGATAATTTCATTTGCTCTGGTGCTCGTTCGGAAGCTTCCAAAATCCAACCCCATGGACCAAATCCTTCTAAATTTTAGAGACATAAGTCAAACGGGAAGGAACATCATTGTACAAAATTTGAAGGTTCTATCTTTGTTTATTTTGGAGATAATATCATTTGCTCTGAGGCTCGTTCGGAAGCTTCCAAAATCCGAACCCAAGCACCACATCCTTTCAAATTTTAGAAACTTAAATAAAGCATGAAAGAACACCAATCTGTCAAATTTGACGGTTATATCTTTATTTGTTTTGAAGATAATCTCATTTGCTCTGGTGCTCGTTCGGAAGCTTGTAAAATCCAAACCCATAAACCAAATTCTCTTAAATTTCAGAGACATAAATCGAATGGGAAGGAACATCATTGCACAAAATTTAAAGGTTCTATCTTTCTTGGTTTTGGAGATAATCTCGTTTGTTCCGGAATCATTCGGAAGCTTCCAGAATCCGAGCCCATGAACCGATTTTGTCCAAATTCGAACTTAGCCTTCCTTTCGTGATTAGTAACCTACTATATAAATTTCATCAAGATAGCTTCATTAGTTTTTGAGTTATCGTGCGAACAGACGGACGGACGGACATCGTTAAATCGACTCAGGAGGTGATCCTGATTCAGAATATATATACATGTCCATATCTAACTCGCTTCCTTTTGGTGGTTACAAACACCATACCAAAGTTAATATACCCTATACTTTAGGTGTAGGGTATAAAAAATGAATTTAGTATAACATAAAAGATGAATACATTTCATATTGATGAAGCGACTATTTGGGGCACAGCCTTATTTTTATTTTCTATACTAAAATATTTGTTCTACTTGCAATGTCTTATATAATATGAGTAGTCTTTGGCAATACTCCATGAATCTTTTTTAACCATTTTTCAGACACTGCTTAAGAATTCTGTAATGAATAATGTTTAACACGTAATGTTTTGTATTAATGTTTTTAATGTTTATTGCAATACTCTATGAATCTTTTTTAACAATTTTTCAGACACTGCTTTCAGACACAATGAAAATTTTTACGTTGAGATCAGTTATATTTTAAACAAAATCCACAAACTTAGCGGTTAGTACCTATATCAGTTATGTTTTAATTTAAAATTTTAAAAATCTTAAGTTATTAAGTTAACAGTTTTTAAAAGAATTAAAAAAATAAATGTCTATCTTAATCTAATGAAACATAGCTTTAAAAATGCGAAAGTAAGTATAAATGAAACAAGGTAGAATGTAAACCAACGGTTTTTAAAAGCGCACATTTCCAAAACTCAATACAAACTGTTTTGAAGTGTGACTTACACAAAAATTTGAAAATTTCATGTAATAAGAAAAAATGTGAAAATAGGACATTTTTGAAATTTTGAGGGGCCGTAAGTCCGGAATCCTATATAACTAAGAAAAGCCGTTAACACACGTAAAAATATATTATTGAACCTTTAATTTTCATGTCTTGCCGAAGAAAAATTTGTACAGGTGCCTAAGTTACAGGTGTCTAAAAATAGCAAATTTTCAATTTTTGAGGCGTAATAACTCTTAAAGAGGGGGTGTTACCAAAAAATTTTCTGAGGAAACTTATACTAATTCTAAAAGTTCTTTCTTGTCTCAAAATTTCAGGTTCCTATCTAAAGGGGTACCGGAATTATGAAAAAAGAAATTTCATGCAAAATGTGGTTTTCACATAACGGTAAATTTAAATAGTAAATTACAAAATATTACATATTTTGATACTGATATTTTATATAGATAATAAAATTTTCGATCTTCTGGCGGTTTTAGATTGCAAAATTAATACGCACAGCCCGAGATATATACATCTGAAAATGGGGCTTTTTCGCAATTTTGAAGAGCTGCAACTTTGGAACCCTTTTTAATTAAAATAAACCTTTAACACACGTAAAAATATATTATTGTAGCTTTAATTTTTATATCTTGCAGAAGTAAAATATGTACAGGTTCCTAAGTTACAGGTGTTTAAAAATAGCAAATTTTCAATTTTTAAGCCCTAATAGTTCATAAACAGGGGGTGGTACGAAAAAATTTTCTGAGCAAACTTATACTAGTTCTAAAAGTTCTTTCTTGCCTCAAAATTTCAAGCTTCTATCTAGAAGCGTGCCGGAGTTATGAAAGTAGAAAAATCATGCAAAATTGGGTTTTCACATAACGGTAAATTTAAATACTAAATTTAAAAAAAATTGTATAATTTTCATATTAATTTACAAAGATAAAAGAAATACCTGTCGAATGACGTTTTCAGATTGAAAAAATCTTAAGCAGAACTTAAGATATATGCATTTAAAAATAGGGCTTTTTCAAAGTTTGAGGGGCTGTAACTCCGTAATGGGGGGGGCTACATGAAAAAGTTGTTCCACAAAATTATTTTTTTTTATGAGACCTACCTATGGTTAAAATTTTTTTTCTCTATCTTTAACGGTGTAGAAGTTTTGTAAACAGACGGACGGACGGACGGACGGACGAACAGAGTGAAACTAATAAGCACATTTTTTCAAAATTTTTTTGGAAATGTGCTAAAAATGATCTCTGACTCTATGTAATATGAAATTTGAAATAAAAAACTAAAATTCTTCTGAAAATAGGCAAAAATTCTGAAATTATAATTATGAAAATAAAACAAGATCAGATTTATAAATTTTATTATTATCGCGGTAAAAACTCATTATTACAATAAAATTACATAATACCTATGTAATGTGTTATAAAATGCAGTTACAACCGCAACCGCATATGTTTTAATATTATGATTATCAGATAATATTTATTGTTTATCATCATTTGAGCTTAAACTTATTTTATTCAAACGTATAAATAGTATGCAATTTATATTATATACTATTATACGTATATTAAATAGTATTATAATTTCTATACTATTTCTTTTAAAAAACCTTTTTAGCACATTTCAAAAAATTTTTTTTAAAATGTGCCTATTAGTTTCACTCTGTCCGTCTGTTTACAAAACTTCTACACCGTTAAAGATGGAGAAAAATATTTTTAACCATTTTCTCATAAAAAAATTAATTTTGTGGAACAAGTTTTTCATGAAGCCCCCTCCATCAGGGAACTACAACCCCTAAAACTTTGAAAAATACCTCTTTTTAAACGCGTATATTTTATGTTCCACTTAACATATTTTGAATCTAAAAACGCCATTCGACAGAAATTGTCTTTACCTTTATAAATAAATATCAAAATTATATATGTTTTTTAAATTTTGTATTTAAATTAACAGTTATGTGAAAACCAAATTTTGCATGATTTTTCTACCTTCATAACTCCGGCACGCTTTTAGATAGGGGCTTGAAATTTTGAATTAGTATAAGTTTGCTCAGCAAATTTTTTTGTACGGGCCCCTGCTTAAGAGCTATTAGGGCTCAAAATTGAAAATTTGCTATTTTTAAACACCTGTAGCTTAGGCACCTGTACACATTTTACTTTGGCAAGACAAAAAAATTAAAGCTACAGTAATATATTTTTATGTGTATTAGTGGTATTTTTTAATTGTAGAGGGCTTCAAAGTTACAGTCCCCCAAAATTGCAAAAATCCCTATTTTCAACTGTATATATCTCAGGCTCTGCGTAGTAGTTTTACAATCTAAAAACACTAAAAGACCGATCATTTTCTTAACTCAATAACTTAAAATTATGCAATATTATGTGATTTACTATTTATTTCTACTATTTATTCCAGCAATTTACTTTTATATTATAACAGTCCAAAATGCTTGCACTAGCAATTCACTTTTATATTATAACAGTCCAAAAAGCTAAAGTTTTGCAATCAATTTTATTTTCTACTTTTTAGGGGGCGAATCGGGTTTGATAAAAGCATATGTATTTTAAAAGATATTTTTTTACATATTATTTTATTTTATACTTTTTAGTTTTAAATGAAACACATAATTTAAATTTAAAATATATGGGATATTTTTTATTCACACATACCTACATTAATTATTGTTTCTGATACAAAATATGTTTTACAATTTTATACCAAATGCTTAAGTAAATTAAGAGATGTTAAATCGATTCTATTACAGCAAGAGTAAAATTTTTTATTCCATTATGTAATTCATAAATAATGAAAGTACCTGGAAAATATGTACTAAAATACTGTGATTATAAATATTACAATCCAATTTTAGTTGAAGCAACATTTCTAACACGTATGAAAATGATAAAAATACATGTATTTCACTGTGTATTTCTATAGTATAGTATTGTAGTACATATATTGTATATCCAAACAAACATCTAACCTTGAATTGAATATTTATCTAGTACCTACCTAATCGCTTAATAAGATCATGCAGTAAAAATTGTTGACAAATATCTTGATTTAAATTAATAAACAAATGGAGCGGAACAAAATAATTTAGGAAATTAGTTTAACATAATATTATGTACATACGTACGTACATATTTACCTACGTAGTTTTAATTTTTTGTGTTGACAAAATTTTGTTTGTAAATCATAATGCGTAATGCGCAAAAGCATAATTTTGTAATGATCTTTACTTTTTAGCACATTTCCAAAAAAATTTTGAAAAAATGTGCTTATTAGTTTCACTCTGTCCGTCCGTCCGTCCGTCCGTCCGTCTGTTTACAAAACTTCTACACCGTTAAAGATAGAGAAAAAATTTTTTAACCATGGGTAGGTCTCATAAAAAAAATAATTTTGTGGAACAACTTTTTCATGTAGCCCCACCCATTGCGGAGCTACAGCCCCTCAAACTTTGAAAAAGCCCTATTTTTAAATGCATATATCTTATGTTCTGCTTAAGATTTTTTCAATCTGAAAACGTCATTCGACAGGTATTTCTTTTATCTTTGTAAATTAATATGAAAATTATACAATTTTTTTACATTTAGTATTTAAATTTACCGTTATGTAAAAACCAAATTTTGCATGATTTTTCTACTTTCATAACTCCGGTACGCTTCTAGATAGAAACTTGAAATTTTGAGGCTAGAAAGAACTTTTAGAATTAGTATAAGTTTGCTCAAAAATTTTTTTTGGACCACCCCCTGTTTATGAGCTATTAGGGCTTAAAAATTGAAAATTTGCTATATTTAAACACCTGTAACTTAGGAACCTGTACACATTTTACTTCTGCAAGATATAAAAATTAAAGCTACAATAATATATTTTTACGTGTGTTAAAGGTTTATTTTAATTAAAAAGGGTTCCAAAGTTGCAGCTCTTCAAAATTTCGAAAAAGCCCCATTTTCAGATGTATATATCTCAAGCTCTCCATAATAGTTTTATAATCTAAAACCGCCATAAGATCGAAAATTTTATTATCTATATAAAACAATATCAAAATTATGTAATATTTTGTAATTTACTATTTAAATTTACCGTTATCTGAAAACCACATTTTGCATGAAATTTCTTTTTTCATAACTCCGGCACGCCTTTAGATAGGAACCTGAAATTTTGAGACAAGAAAGAACTTTTAGAATTAGTATAAGTTTCCTCAGAAAATTTTTTGGTAGCGCCCCCTCTTTAAGAGTTATAACGCCTCAAAAATTGAAAATTTGCTATTTTTAGACACCTGTAACTTAGGCACCTGTAAAACTGTTTCTTCGGCAAGACACGAAAATTAAAGGTTCAATATTATATTTTTACGTGTATTAACAGTTTTTCTTAGTTATAAAGGATTCCGGACTTACGGCCCCTCAAAATTTCAAAAATGTCATATTTTCACATTTTTTCTTATTACAAAAAATTTCTTAAATTTTCAAATTTTTGTGCAAGTCACACTTCTAAACGGTTTGTATTGAGTTTGGAAATGTGCGCTTTTAAAAACCGTTGGTTTACATTCTACCTTGTTATTTTATATTCTTTACAATGTACATTGAAAACAATATTATGTATGTACATATGTAGTTTGAATTTGGCAATTGGAATTATTTTGAATAAAATTTTATATGTATATCTATATACACAATAAACATAATAAATGTTCCTAAATAAAACACATAAAACATTAATTTTTAACGCCATGCATATTTAATATGCAATAAAGAATGTTGACAACAAATATTCTGATTTAAATCCTAAACAAATGTTTTAAAACAAAATAATTTAGCAACATAAAAATATTGTACCTATATATTTTGTGTTTTGCTAAATCCTAATATAAAATACATGTGCACATCAAGAATGATTGAACTAAATTATTATAGGAGGAAAGATCAAATAATATGTGGGTATTATACATAAAATTTTATATGTTGATGTATACAGTTAACAAAAAAAAACAAAGTAGAATGTAAACCAACGGCTTTTAAAAGCGCACATTTCCAAAACTCAATACAAACTGTTTAGAATTGTGACTTGCACAAAAATTTAAAAATTTCATGTAATAAGAAAAAACGTGAAAATAGGACATTTTTGAAATTTTGAGGGGCCGTAAGTCCGGAATCCTATATAACTAAGAAAAGCCGTTAACACACGTAAAAATGTATTATTAAATCTTTAATTTTCATGTCTTGCCGAAGAAAAATTTTTACAGGTTTCTAAGTTACAGGTGTCTAAAAATAGCAAATTTTCAATTTTTGAGGCGTAATAGCTCATAAACAGGGCGTGGTCCAAAAAAATTTTCTGAGCAAACTTATATTAATTCTAAAAGTTTTTTCTTGCCTCAAAATTTCAAGCCTCTATCTAAAAGCGTGCCGGAGTTAACCCTCACTTTCAAAACCTTTACACTCTCCTCTGCACTTAACTTAAACAACACTTAAATATTTTCTGAACATATTACGAACATAAAATTTTAATTTTTAACCATGCAGATTCAATATGCATTGAAGAATGTTGACAGCAAATATTTTGATTTAAATCCAAAACAAATGTTGTAAACAAAATAATTTAGCAACATACATAAAAATATTGTATGTAATGTGTTTTGCTAAATATGCTAAGGTTAAGGTTAAGGTTAAATTTATTATGCCTTTTTTTTTACAATGTTTACTTAACTCTAAATTGAATGCAGATTACATTGTTTTTATTTTTATTTTTACTAAATTATAATGTTTGATTTAGTGATGTTGAAGATTTGTTGTTCCATCTGGAATTACATTGAGATTTTTTTTATTTTATCTGGTTTATCCTTTTTTTTTTTTTAGAAGACTTGCACCCGGTCTCCTGCCTTGGCTAAATATGCTAATACAAAACAACATTAGCAAATGGACATCGACATTATACTATTATAGGAGGAAAGATCAAAAATATAATATGTATCTTTATATGCATGAATAAGAGATAAAAATGTAAGTTTTAAATCCATTTATACAAAATATATACATACTTTATTAAAAAAATATTGATGAATAGATAGTTAAAAAAAAAAGTTGCATGTGAACTGGATTCGAACAAAATGACCCGCCCTTATGAAACGTGTACACTTCCTCTGCACCATACAACACTTAAAAATGTTGCTAACATATTACGAAGATAATAAGTTAGCGAATAAAAGCGTGACAGAATGACAAATAAATAAAGAGACCGACACCGACGAGTTAATATAAAAGCATATGAAATAGATATCCATTTATAATTACCCTGAAAACTAAACTGTTTCCACATTGAATTTTTTAAAGTCCGGTTAAAACGTTATACTATGGATGCTTTCATTTCAGAATATGTATGATAATGATTAATTTTTTTTCTTTCCATAAGTTTTCTAAATTCTTTGTTGAAAAACGCTTTACCTTGATCAAATTGAATATTTTTTGGGTGTGTTACAGCACGTTTAAAAATGTTTTGCATGCCAAGCAAAACGTTATTAGCATTTTAAATTTTAATTGGCTCAGCATAAGCATATTTGGAAAAGATCTCTATTGCAGTAATTAAATATTTATTTTCTTTGTTATACTTTTTATTTATATGGAATCATTTCTATTAAATCGATTTGCCATGTATCGTTTAAACCTTTTTGAATAAATTTTCTTCGACGAAAGTTTCGTCTGGCTGGTCTATGTATTTCCGATACTATTTGTGCCCTTGACATTATGGCCGTACCATTTAATCAGATTTTTCAATTCTATTTTATAATTTTCTATAGAGCAACAGTTACATGTATTCGGTCCAGAAGGCGAGTTGTTGTAAGCACAAGGACAAAGAGCAAAATGAGTTCCATATATTGATGAAAATTTTTGTGTTGTTGAAAATTCTTTAATGTATTTATACATCTGAGAAATACGTTGCTTATGCTCATTCAATAACACAGAGGAATATGATTATAAAAACTCTTCCACTTCTTTCACCTCCATATTGTAAAATGAGAATAAATTATGCATCTTTCACCTTCATTCTTTAAACTGAGAATAAGCTATAATACACTTTTGCCGGTTATATATATTTCAAGACGAAACTATTTTACCTCTTAATCATTATTAAAATACGAAGCGATAATGATATTATATTTTAATAATCCATTTACGATGATGGTAGCGGAACCTTCTGGATGTGGGAAAACAAGATTTGTATGCAACTTAATCAAAAATATTACTAGATTGATACATCCCAAAATTGAAAAAATAAAATGGTGTAACACGGAAATTTTCTGTTGTTCCAAGAAATATAGATTTTCCTGATATAGATTTTTATACCGCCATTCCGGAAGAGCTTAGTGAAAATGAAAATAAACCTACGTTAATTGGTTTAGATGACTTAATGTTAGATTCAGCAAACAAACAAGTATGTGAACTTTTTACTAAAGCCGTACACCGTAATTTGTCTATTATATTATTAACGCAAAACATTTTTCATCATAAAGCAATAACAAAATTATGTAATATTTTGTAATTTACTATTTAAATTTACCGTTATGTGAAAACTACATTTTGCATGAAGTTTCTTTTTTTATAACTCCAAAATTTTGAGACAAGAAACAACTTTTAGAATTAGTATAAGTTCCCTTAGAACATTTTTTGTAACACCCCGTGTTTAAGAGCTATTAGGGCTGAAAAAATAAAAATTTGCTATTTTTAGGAATCTGTTACTTAAGCACCTGTACAAATTTTTCTTAGGCAAGACATGAAAATTGAAGCTTCAGTAATATATTTTTACGTGTGTTAACGGTTTTTCTTAGTTATATAAGGTTCCGGACTTACAGCCCCTCAAAATTCCAGAAAAGTCCTATTTTCACAGTTTTTCTTATTACTAAAAAACTTTGAAAATGTGCGCTTTTAAAAGCCGTTGGGTTACATTCTACCTTGCTTTTATTTTTTTTTACTCGATAATTTGAAATTGTTGAATTAAAAAATTTGAAAAAATTGCTTGAAGAATTTATATTTATATGATATTAGTATACATACTTATATAACTCATTTTTATTTACATATCGTATATCTCACTGATGAATGAATTATATATAATACATATGCTTAGTATAAATTATTATACATAAAATTGGAAAAGTTGTAAGTGGAAGGTTAGAATCTGTCTTTGAAGAATGTATTATATAGTTTGAATATATGTACAACCTATAGTTCTAGAAATTATAAAATTCACCCAAATTATTTTAAAATACTAAAAAATTAAAAAAATAATATTATAAGCAGAGTGACAGGCTATGAACATACTAACGATTCGTACGGGTATCTAAGAGTTGACAAAGGCAACTGTATTCTTTCTTGTTTTATGTTAGTTTCTGTATTGTTAGTAGGGTTAATGATAGATTTATTTGAGTAATTGGTGATAGAATAATCAGTATTTATATCATTTTAAAGAACTAACAATAATATTAGGATTCCTTTAATCTTAACCTTACTTGGAAAATCAGAAGGTTTATAACTAATCCATTTTGAAAGAACTGCACCAATATCACTTGTACAAATTACTAGAATGCTGCAACATTCTTACGGTTTGATTCAAGTCAGTGAGTTTAAAACAGCGTAATCTTATATTTTTTTAATTTCATTCGCTTAGGTTATCCAGTCAATGTTGTAGTTGTTAAGTCACCGGCCTTTAAGATAAGAAAGATCTCGGCTTCAAACCGCGGCTGGGTCATATAGATTAATAAAAATTATAATACAGATTTTCTTGGAATATATAATTAATAGAATATAATTAAATTAAAAATAAGTATATATGTCTTATGAATTATAATTAATATCATATTGTAATGGGTATGTATTGAAATAGAAATTAACCATAATACTTGTATAAGATAATAGATGGCGTAGAAATAAAAGAAATGTCTCTACAGTTTTGATACAATAGCTACAGCCGAGTAATCAACGGCTTGGTTGGTAAATGAAGAAGCACCCATTTAATTTACCAATTCTTTGCTCCCACTCACTTTCAGAGCACTGAGCTCCAAATTTATAAATAATTGTCAGATCTGTTTGACTTGCTTCTTCATTAGAAATTTCAGAATTAAATTCAATCGGTGGCTTACGTGAGTCCAGCAAATCAATAACCAATGAGTTAGAAAGTTATGAAGTGATTCTAATTTGTCCATAAAACAATTAAATTGTTTAGAAAGTTAATTTTCTAAATAGAGGTATCCAAATATGAACGACTTGGAGGAGTATCAATAGAGTCCTTTAAACTTGTTTTTAATTTGAGTCCTTTAAAAATGAGTCCTTTAAAAATGATTTAAAAGTGCCGCAAGAACATCATGCTTAATATTCTGAAGGCCAGTACAAAGAATAGTATTTGGAATTTTTTTATTTATACTGGAAACATTGTTACACAATGAATCAAACGATTTAGCCATATCTTGGAATGCAATATCTTGAGTATTGATGATAATATTGCTGATAATTATGTTGAATTTAGCGATGAATTTGTATTAGCAATAAAGCTTGAATTAGTTTTAGTGGGTACTATTCCTTTTTAATATATTGGTGGTATTTAATTACTATTACAAGACACAAAATTTCTTCTAAAATTTAGGCATTTATTGCATTTATAATTAAAATATTATAATATGTACCTTTTTTATGGTAATAATTAATACAAACACAGCGTTTGATTCTAAAATATGTTCTCTCTATTTTATTATTATATTTTAATTACTTCAAATTATTGAGAGGTTAAGCTTTCTCAATATTGGTCAGTTATCTGAGGCGCAAAAGAACTTCTTAGCCTGGGCCAAAACAGTAGTAGACCAGGTCAAGCCCCAAGAAGGACAAATCCCAGGTTCATCGAAGAGTCTTATGTCCAAGAGACAGAGCTCACAAGATGAGCCACAGGGTAGTTCCAAAAAGACTAGGTTGCTAGGGAGCAACCAGGTAACCAAGCCTTTCAATGAAATTGCAAAGGATAGTTTAATTCTGGCAATCATTGATGAGGAGTTAGAGGATGGTGGTATTTCTTCCAGTAACTGGAAGAAGGTTGTTGTTGCTTTAAACACTATTTTCTTTCTTTCAGTACTGGAGGAAAATCCGGGACCACCACCCTCCTGTAGAGACTCTGGCTGGCATCAGGACCACGTCAACTTGACTGCTTGTGTTGATCAGAGATCGGCAGATCTCTACAAGCAGGCGATAGGTAAGCTGTCATTGTCAATTAGGACTTCCTTCCACCCCCTAGCGAAAGACAAAGGGGTCGTTAGCTACGGCTTCACAGCGGTCACACTGAAGGTGTACAAGAAGGATGAGGTCGAGGCCTCAAGAAACATCGGTGAAGGCCCAAGTCAAGCCCAAGAGGCAGACTCTGACCGATCCGATATCGTTGACGTAGCATCCTCCTCGGCTCCAAAGAAAGTGAATGATAACATCAAGGATGACGATGAAGAAGATCTATTTAGATCGGATTTTGACAGCTTTGATGATGCCAAAAGCTTCTCAATGGACTTCGAGAATGAAGCTAACGCGACGGTGGTGGAGATTAAGGATAGCTCAGGTAATGGAGCTACTCCAAATTGATCTTCATCACTCCAAAGCGGCTTCCGCTGCACTTGAAATCCACCTCATAAGAACGGGTGAGGATATTATCTTGATCCAAGAGCCATGGATGACAAAAAAACAGATTCATGGACTCAAGATACCAGGATACACGTTGTTGTATAATAAAGAGGTATGCAGACCTAGAGCGTGCATACTTGCTAAAAATACATTAAATCTTACCTTTATGTATAACTACAGTAATGCTGATCTGGTCGCGGCGAGCCTAAAGTTAAAAAACTTAAGGCTCTGGGTTGTTGCGGCGTATCTTCCTCACGACTCGCAGGATTCACTCTCTCCATCCAATCTGAGCTGGTAGCGGATTCTAGAAGGGTGAACATTGGGGTCATCATAAGCTGCGACGCCAATGCTCACCATGACATCTGCGGTAGTTCGGATACCAACGAAAGAGATTAGTCACTTTTTGATTACATTTTAAATACTAACCTTCTTATCTGTAACATTGGCAGAGAACCTACCTTTGTTACTAGTAATAGGCAAGAAATTCTAGACATAATCTTAGTCTCGAACTTCATTTATTCTAAAATAAACTCATGGAAAGTTTCTGATAAGCATTCCTTCTCATCTATTTCAGAGGTGGTCTAATCATCCCCCTACTATTTCAGAGGTGGTGGTTACAGGAGACAAACTACAATGGCCTATAGATAGTTTCAAACCATTCAAGTCAATCGGATCGGAGGGAATTATACCCGCTAAGATCCAGAAAACTGCATCTATTACCCTGGCTTGGCTAAAAAGCATTTTCTGTGATTGTCTTAATTTGAGGCTTATCCGAGATACATGGAAACAGGTCAGAGTAGTGTTCATACCCAAGGCCGGCAAAAGTAGTCACGCCCATGCGAAGGACTTTCGGCCTATAAGCCTGTCATCCTTCCTTCTAAAAACCTTAGAAAGATTAATCGACATCCATATCCGTTGCAATTCAGATAAAAATCTGTTGTCAGCCTCTCAACATGCTTACTGGATGCTGCACTTCACACTTTGACGAGCTCGATTGAAAGATCTGTAAATAGCAAAGAGTATACTCTTGCAGCTTTTATAGACATTGACGGAGCGTTAAATAACGTCAATCAGGCAGCAATTGTAGACGCACTCATAAGCCTAGGAGTTGAACCGGAGCTAAGAGCACTGATAGCTAAAATGCTAAACAGCAGGGCTTCAGTGCCAACTTAGGCAACGCTTCAGCATTAAAATTTGTGAAAAGAGGGACTCCGCAAGGAGGGGTGCTATCTCCCCTTCTTTGATGGAATATGATGGTAAATAAACTGCTTAAAATCCTGGAAGAGGCGGCCTGAACAACAATTGCCTATGCGGACGATGTTGCTCTCGTGGTCAGTGGCATGTTCCTTGACAATCTCAGGGACGTTTTGCAACTTGCACTAAACAAAATCACAACATGGGCTACAGACTGTGGGCTGTCAGTAAATCCACAGAAAACCGAACCGTCCTTTTTACAAGGAAATATAAAATTCCTAAAATAAAGCCGCCTTCGTTAAATGGCTGCACCCTTGGCCTTTAGCGAAACGGCGAAATTCTGGGTCTAACTCTAGACAGGAAGTTAAGCTGGAAGGTTAACATCTAAGAAAGAGTAAAGAAGGCTTCAATAGCACTCTACTCGTGTAAAAAATCCATTAGTAGGAAATGGGGGCTTCAACCATACATAACTTACTGACTATACACATCCGTAGTAAGAACCATTCTTATGTACAGAGTCCTAGTATGGTGGAAGGCAATCGATAAAGAGGTCAACCGCAAGGCAATCGCTAGGGTCCAAAGAACTGCCACACTATGTATTAGTGGCTCTTTAATAACAACCCCTTCTGCCGCATTAGACATCATGCATAATCTGATGCCTGTAGAATATTATAATAAATTTGCAGCCGCAAACACAACTGTGAAATTAAAAGCTACATCCCAGTGGATCAATTCACGAGAAGGTCACTCGGATATCATAAACCAATTCAAGTCCACTCCCGCCTTGGTGGACTACACGTCCCCCACTTACTTCTTCGGGAAATCTCATGTGACGAGCATCCCAAGCCGTGAGAGTTGGAACTCGAACACAGTGATGACCTTCGAAGGAGTACAATTCTACACTGATGGTTCAAAAATGAACAGTAGTGTAGGATACGGGGTCTTCTCAGATAATCTGAATATCAGTCATAATTTCCGATTACCAGACCATTGTAGTGTCTTCCAAGCGGAAATTATGGCAATTCAAGAAGCCTTGATTCTACTGAATAGAAGCGTTTTGACTGTGAAGCGAGTACGTATTCTGTCAGACAGTCAGGCTGCGTTAAAATATCTGGAATCAACATGCACAACCTCGAAGACTGTAATAAACTGCCGAAAACTTCATAACGAGGTTGCCAGGCAGTTTAGTATTCAGCTTTTATAATGACCTGGTACCCAGTCATCGAGGTATTCCGGCAAATGAAAAAGCTGATGAACTCGCAAGAATTGGTACAACCTTACAAGTTTTTCTGGATAGGGCAGGATAGGGGTACCTCTATTTACAAGCAAAACCTTAGTTCGAAAGGAAATAACGGATATGGTAAATTACAAATGGTCAACCTTGACCTCGTGGAATGCCACAAGATTGATATGACCAAAACCGATTTAAGATGATCCAATGATCTGCTTTCTCTCAAAAGTGCAGACATTGGAATGACAATGGGTATAATCACCGGTCACTGTCTTATAGGGAAGCATGCCAGAAGGCTTGGCTTATCCGCAAATGACTATTGTAGAGCCTGCAAGGATGAAGAAGAGGAGGAAACTACTCTCCATCTCCTTTGCACATGCCCGGCCTTGTCGGTAAGAAGGAATACCCATTTGGGGCAATATCTCTTCGACAGCCTTAGCGGTCTGGCAGGTAAAAATGTGAAGAGTATTCCTCACTTTGCAAAAAGCTCAAATTGGTTTTAACGAGTGGAATAGAAAAGCTTCTATGTGGTATCTCAATGGTCCAAATACGGTCTAAGTGTGTCTTTTTGGCAGCCACCTTAACTTAACCTAATTACTTCATTTACATAATTTAAAATTTATAATAAATATAATTCACTTTTAAAATAATTTAAATCTATAGATTATAGAAAACAACTATAATCAAATACAATATATAAAACTCCAAAATCCAAATAATGTATTCCCACTAAATTTTTGAGAGTTACACCCAATTACAAATTTTCAACTAAGATATTCATTCTTCTCCTTTTTCAGCGAATAGAAGACTTTTTTTCTAAAATTTAACTCTTTCACAATCGATTGGTATTTATCATATATTCGTCACCTATATTTCATAGAACATTACTTTTGGAGCAAAGGTCATTTAAAGGTCAAATTGATTATTTTGAAATTTTCTGACAGCGACCAGTTTTTGGCAACATTGTGGGGCCTACTATTGTCTTTAATAAATATCTTGCTTCATCTTAGTCAGGTTTCTAAGAAACTACAGTTCAGACGTAAAACGTTGGTATTAAAAAAAAAATTCTCTAGGCTTTCTAGAAACCACTATACTTTATAAATTTTCAAAAATACCCTGTATTATTTTTATACTGTTCGAAAGGTCTCCCTTTCCAACACTCCCTTTCCAACGGTATACAACAAGTGCGGTACGGCTTGGTAAATAGTCCTATCAGAGCTTAGAAATTCGAAATTGAAACAATAATTTTAATAAAAATTACAATTTTATACTATACATGCTTAAATAACAAAAAATATCGCAAGAAATGCTAGATCTATAAAAACCGTTGTAGTCCCAAAACATAGGTCGGTAAACAACCCTTAAGAAGATATACTTAAAACTAGTGCAGGTTGTCTCATTTGAGTACAGAGTGCTTAAAGTAAAAAAAAAAATGTAATATGCACTTTTCCAATATTTCATTAAAATGTTATTTTTTCAGAGTTATTACGCCTTTTCCAGAATATTTATATATATGTATATGTGAGATTCTGAGTTAGGAAGGATTTTAGAATTGGTTTGTAAATCAGCTTTTCAATAATTTGTGATTTTTCATTAAATTGTAAATTTTTGGTACTTTTTAAGAACCCTCAAGATAAATCACAGATTTTTCTTCTAGCTAGATAACAATAACCGGAAAATATAAAAGGCTTCCTGGGGGTATATAATGAATCAACATCAATGGCATCAACATCAACATCACATGGTTATATTGTATTAGATTTAACACAAGACGCTAATCATTTGTTTCGAATTAGAACCAACATATTCTCAGAGGAATATTGTGTATGTTTTTGTGCTACCAAAGATTTAAACAATTGCTTAAAATATAAAACGGTTGTAGAAAAACAGACATATGTTACATGTACTAGAAGAATGAAGCAACAAGAATTTTCGTAAAAATATTCTAAAATATTGTGATGATGATATAATAAAAACTATTGCAGAAATTGCAATTAATGTGTTAAACGGAAACATGCTAGACTTTATACTAGCGGTGATGTTATATAACAATGGAGCTGAACTAAATATACCAGAATATGTATTCAAATATTTTGAGAGATGTATCGCGAAGAATGTAGAGAAGATTTCTACATTCCAGTGAATTTACACATAGCTCAGTGTAACTATTCCAGAATATTTTATGAAATACCTATGTTTTTATCAGAAAAAATATCTTGGTCAACAATAAATATCACCATCACCATCAGGAAACAATAAAATATCACCATCACCATCAGGAAACAATAAAATATCACCATCACAAAAAACAAAACTAAAAAAACATAAAAAACAATTGAGACTCTTAGCGTGTCCACAAAAAGGTATAAAAGCTAAACGAAAAATGTTAATTCAACATGGAGGATTCTTACCTACATTAATTGGTCCTATATTATCTGGTGTAATAGGAAAACTTCTCAGTAAGACATAATGCAGCGAATGATTGTTATGTCACCAGAAATATTTTCAAAATTTAGCAAATTATTTCAAGATGATAAAAACTTGGATTTATTGGATCAAAAAATGAAAAAAGTTTTATATGATAAAAAATTAAAACCATTGCAAAAATGGTACTTATATTGTCCAAACCTTCTCAAATATGGAATTAACAAAAAGATTTCCAGAAAAGGCTAATAATCTTACATTTGATACAGGCACTCAAACAAAATTCATTTCTAAACTAAATGCATATACAGAAACTGAATTATCTTAATAAAATCAACATCAGCACAGATCGATTTTGTACAATTAGTAATTGATGATGGGTTTGAATATGACCCTAAAAAGGAACATTCAAATATGGATATCGATTTAACACATTACGATTTGGATGATGAAAATTCATTTAAAAAATTAGCTCAAACTTAAATGTTGAAAGATGAAAAATTAGTAGAAAGACCATCTCTAAGCTCTGATTATCGAATGTTTTAAACACCAGTTGTGTAATTACAGTTGCTGTACCATCTCCTGAAAAATAGAATACACTAAGATCGGCCGGTAGTTCAATTTCTTCAACTATACTTTCACAGTTTCCTGAAACAAAAAAACGAACTAAACTAAAACTAAAACCTTTACTAAGAAGTCCAAAACTAAGAACTTCATCAACACTAGAATGGACAACATATAAATAGTACAACATTTTATGTTTTAGAAGAAATTAACAAAGACGGATACTCAAAATTACTTCTATGTAACATTATTTAGTAATGGTAATCTAAAACTATTTCCAGACAACACATCAGCTTCATTCGAAAATAAATTACCTATTCAATTAAAGTAACCAAATCTATAGGTTACACATATAATTTATGTGATGATTCGGAATTACATTTGGATGATTGGAAGTTTAATTTCTAATAAGCGTTTTTGCCAACGCTTATTAGAAATATAACTCCTAATCCCGGATTTACTCGAAATCAAGTTTTCAAAGAACTTTCTAATGAAGTTTTGACATATATCTCTAATTCAAAAAATTATGATGAAGTAACATTTAAAAAAGTGCCAGAATCTAACCGAGGAGATTTAATTCGAATATCGCCGAATATTGATGAAGATAGTTTCTATATAAAAGTTAATCATATTTATAATGTAAAAACATGAGATGAGTTGATTGGAATGGTGATGATTTATTCAGATATAGTTCAATTTATCTGTGTTTGGAAGTAGCAAAGTACGGGCGTTGAGAACTATCAACATAGAAAATTGTAGAATACCTACAAATATTGAATTTGAAAATGTCCATTACATACCTATAGAAAAAAATTGTTTTGAAACGATAGCGATTAAAATTTGCAACCAATATGGTAATGGAATAAATTTTGTTTCCAGTTACTACCCAACAAAAATTGTGTTACATTTTTAAAAGTATTGATTGCCCAAAAACAATATAAATACTACTATTCAAATATGATATCCTATCAAATATGAAAAGAGCTTATTCAGAAGTTTAATTCGTTACTTAAAGCCAGTTTTTACATCAGGTTGGGACTTAATTAAAAAAAGGCTGTGAACACAAGTAAAAATATTTTTAATGATATAGCATCTGGTGTAAACATAAAAGTAGCTGTAATTGATCAAAGGAAAGGCGGCATAAAAATTTAAGTAAATCAGTAGTTAACCAACTGCATTCGATGTATGGTAGAAAACAAACAGCTATAAAAAGACAAAGAGTTATAAAAAGACGAACAGATTCTAAATTTGAAGTCGAAAAAGCGACGAAGAAAGCAAAGTAAAATTTCCGATATATTCAATTAAAAATGAAATGTATGAAATCTGAACTTGATCTTTTTGCTCCATTACCTGTTCAAACAAGTATTTTGCGTTCAGAAGAGGTAGCATACAATCCTTTAGCTTTTTATACGTATAGCCATCAACCATTGAATTTGTTTCGCTTGGGAATGGAGATACATATCAAGATTTATCGAGTACTTATATAAAGTTTAAAGTTCAAATATTAAAAAAGATGGATCAGTTTGGAGTGCAAACGATAAAATAGGAAGCGGAACTGAAGCAAAGGCAGCTCCGCAGCCCACTATTGTAAATAATATATTACACTCTTTAATTAAACAATATAATGGAAAAAATATCACTCCTTCAGATTCCTCTTACCATTATAAAGCATACATAACTACTTTACTAAATTATGGTACAGATTCCAGTCAAACACACCTGGAAGCATCTGGTTGGGAATTGAATAAGCCGAATGTCAATGATTTCAACAATTCTGGTTCTAAATCAAGACAAAAATCATACAACAATTCTGCAATAGTAGAGTTAATAGGAAAATTACATATAGATTTCTTCAATACTTCCAAATTACTTTTAAATAATGTTGACATTCGAATTTCTTTAGCATTAGAGAAACAAGATTTTTATATTTTCTTTAACGATAACGATGAAAATTATTTAAAAGTTCTCGAAGCTACATTATACATGAAACATTTAACAATTAATCCTAGCTTATTGATAGCATACAACACTGTACTGGAAAAGGCTAACGCGAAATATTTTTATACGAGAAGTGAAATCATAACATTTACAATTTCAGCTAACACTTCCAACATATCATTGGATAATATATTAATAGGGCAAATACCAAAAGCTCTTGTATTTTGTATGGTTAATAATGAAAATTTTAATAGTAAAAGATCAAAAACTTCATACCATTTCAATCATCAAAATCTCACACAATTTCAATTATATGTGAATGGAGTGCCGACACCAAACTGAAAAAAGTTTTACATCGAATAATCTTTGTAATTCTCGTGCATATTTAACATTATTCATTGGAACTGGCATACATCACTCTGATAGAGGACATCAAATTTCAAAAGAACTATTTTTTAAAGGTTATACAATACTGGCTTTTGATTTATCACTAGACGACAAGGGAACTGATACATGTCAGAATTTATTAAACCAGGAAGTAGTAAAGATTGAATCAAGACTCAGTGCACCATTAACTTCAACATTAACATGAATTGTATCTGCAGAATTCGATACCAATATCGAAATTGATAAAAATCGTAACGTCTACGTAAATATATAAAGGGAAGTTTAATGGACTATATCTATTCATTTTAAAATGGCATGTGCTCGTTCAGATTTATCGTTCTGTACGGACGATAACAATGCAATATTTGTAAAAAATATTGCTGTGGCTGGAATAAAATAAAAATGTAAAACTATTGTAAAAAAATTAAAGTATAAATTTTCTGTTAGAGATTTAAAAAGAACAGACA
This sequence comes from Poecilobothrus nobilitatus, assembly GCA_947095535.1. Taxonomy (NCBI): domain Eukaryota; kingdom Metazoa; phylum Arthropoda; class Insecta; order Diptera; family Dolichopodidae; genus Poecilobothrus; species Poecilobothrus nobilitatus. The sequence goes on from OX352772.1 coordinate 119,167,660, forward strand.
TTGAAAATTACTCTTTTGGACATATCGATAACGAAAAAATAAATAATAACTTAATAAATTGGCTTGAAAAATTATAGTCTTAACTATATCCATTAGTCTTAACAAATGGAAAACTTAAAGTAGAATTTTTAACAACATTTATACGAGGAAATACTCTACTGAACAGGTGCTGAAATGTAATAACTTAACACATAAAATATTTAGAGGCGTTTATGCTCTTGATCAATTGCCAAAACAAATTTCAAAATCCAGTATTTTGGTGGTAAATACTGATAATTCTAATGAAAAAGGAACACATTGGTTAGCAATATTTGTTCCAGTTCAAGGGTGTGCAGAATATTTTAATTCATTTGGAAATCCGCCATTTTACTATGAGATTATAAAATTTCTACAAAATCAATCGAAATGTTTTGTTTTCAATTATAAGCGTTTACAAAGTAATTTAACATGTTTTTGCGGACATTATTGTTGTGTATATCTATGTATGCCAAGTTCCTGTAAAGGCATGATATATTTTCTTAATTTATTCAACATATCATCCCCACTTAAAACCGATAAAAAAGTACAAAGAATATTTCGTAAAATTTTTTAAAAATGTAGGAAAAAAATTATAAATACAAAATTCTAAAATAAAATTCATCAGCTAAAATAAAAAAGATGGAGCAATCAGCAACTTCAGAAGTATTTGAAACACAAAAAGGTGAGCCAGCGTAGATCCTTTTATTAAGCTATATTTATTATACCCTACACCTAACGTATAGGGTATATTAACTTTTGTATGGTGTTTGTAACCACAAAAAGGAAGCGAGTTAGATATGAACATGTATATATATTCTGAATCAGGATCACCTCCTAAGTCGATTTAACGATGTCCGTCCGTCCGTATGCCGTTCGCCAGATAACTCAAAAACTAATAAAGCTTTCTTGATGAAATTTATATGGTAGGTTACTAATTATGAAAGGAAGGCTAAGTTCGAATCTGGACAAAATCGGTCCATGGGTTCGGATTCTGGAAGCTTCCGAATGATTCCGGAGCAAATGCGATTATCTCTAAAACCAACAAAGATAGACCTTTCAATTTTGTACAATGATGTTCCTTACCGTTCGATTTATGTCTCTGAAATTTAAGAGGATTTGGTCCATGGGTTTGGATTTTGGAAGCTTCCGAACGAGCATCAGAGCAAATGAGATTATCTCCGAAACCAATAAAGACATAACCTTCAAATTTGACAGAGTGTTGTTCCTTTATGTTTTATTTAAATCTCTAAAATTTGAGAGGATTTGGTCAATGGGTTCGGATTTTCGAAGCTTCCGAACGAGCCCCAGAGCAAACGAGAGTATTTCCAAAATCAACAAAGATAGAACCTTTAAATTTTGTACAATGATGTTCCTTCCCGTTACATTTACGTCTCTGAAATTTAAGAGGATTTGGTCCATGGTTTTGGATTTTGGAAGCTTCCGAAAGAGCACCAGAGCAAATGAGATTATCTCCAAAACCAACTAAGATATAACCTTTAAATTTGGCAGAGTGTTGTTCTTTCATGTTTTATTTAAGTCTCTGAAATTTGAAGGGACTTGCTTCATGGGTTCGGATTTTGGAAGCTTCCGAAAGAGCCCCAGAGCAAACGAGTATATCTCCACTACGAACAAAGATAGAACCATTATTTTTAGTACAAGAATGTGCTGTTATGTTTCCTTTTCTATAAAATTGGAAACTGACATTTGAAAGAATTTGAACCATGGGTTCGTATTTTGGAAACTTCCTGACGAGCATAAGAGCAACGAGCATTTTTCCAAAACCAACAAAAGTAGAACCTTTAAATTTAGTACAATGGTGTTCTGGCATGTTTTCTTTATGTTCCTGACATAGATTCGATGAATTGCAGTGGTAGTTCGGGTACCTGACACACACCTCGCAAGGACTAACAATCTTCGAAATTAATAAAGATAGAAACTTAAATTTTTTACAAAGGTGTCAAGCATATCCCAAGAGGATGCCTCTTTTACGTTCCTGAAATTCGAGTTGAATAAGGCAGAAAACGGAAGAAGTTCAAGCAGCTGCCAAAAAAACTTATGGATTTTTAATTTAATACGAATTATTCAGGTGTAGGGTATTAATAAGTCGGTTGCATCGACTTACTGTTACATTTACTTGTTTTAATCAAAATTTTGTTAACTAGTAGTTGTTTGATAATTTCTTATATTTAGTTATTTTATTAGATAGTATTTTGGTTTTTCTATCATTCTTCTATCATTCTATCATTTTTCTATCATTCTTCTATGGTTCAAATTCTATCATGGTATAAATAGAATTTGAACCATGGATTCGTATTTCGGAAGCTTTCAAACGAGCCCCACAGCAAACGAGATTATCTCCAAAACCAACAAAGATAGAACCTTTAAATTTTTTACAATGATGTTCCTTCCAGTTTGATTTATGTCTCTGAAATTTAAGAGGATTTAGTCCATGGGTTTGGATTTTGGAAGCTTCCGAACGAGCACCAGAGCAAATGAGATTATCTACAAAACCAACAAAGATATAACCTTTAAATTTGGCAGAGTGGTGTTCTTTCATGTTTAATTTAAGTCTCTGAAATTTGAGAGGATTTGATTTGTGGGTTCTTATCTTGGAAGCTTCCGATCGAGCCCCAGAGCAAAGGAGTATATCTCCACAACCAACAAAGATGGAACCTTTTTTTTTAGTACAAGAGTGTGCTGTTATGTTTCCTTTTCTATAAAATTGGAAATTGACATTTGAAAGAATTTGAACCATGGATTCGTATTTCGGAAGCTTTCAAACGAGCCCCAGAGCAAACGAGATTGTCTCCAAAACCAACAAAGATAGAACCTTTAAATTTTTTACAATGATGTTCCTTCCCGTTTGATTTATGTCTCTGAAATTTAAGAGGATTTGGTCCATGGGTTTGGATTTTGGAAGCTTCCGAACGAGCCCCAGAGCAAATGAGATTATCTCCAAAAACAACAAAGATATAACCTTTAAATTTGACAGAATGGTGTTCTTTCATGTTTGATTTAGGTCTCTGAAATTTGAGAGAATTTGGTGCTTAGGTTCGGATTTTGGAAGCTTCCAAACGAGCGTCAGAGCAAATGATATTATCTCCAAAAGCAACAAAGATATAACCTTTAAAATAGGCAGAATGGTGTTCCTTCATGTTTGATTTGTGTTTCTGAAATTTGTGAGGATTTGGTCCATGGGTTCAAATCTTGAAAGCTTCCGGACGACACCAGAGCAAACGAGTATATCTCCAAAACCAACAAAAGTAGAACCTTTAAATTTAGTACAAAGGTGCTCTGGTATGTTTTCTTTATGTTCCTGAGATGGATTCGATGAATTGGAGTGGCAATTCGGGTACCTGACACACACCTCGCAAGGACTAACAATCTTCGAAATTAATAAAGATAAAAACTTCAAATTTTTTACAAGGGTGTCAAGCATATCTCAAGAGGATGCCTCTTTTATGTTCCTGAAATTCGAGTTGAATAAAACAGAAAAGGGAAGAAGTTCAAGTAGCTGCCGAAAAAACTTACGGATTTTTAATTTAATTCGAATTATTCAGGTTTAGGGTATTAATAAGTCGGTTGCATCGACTTACTGTTACATTTACTTGTTTTTTGGATAAAAACAAACCATAAAAATTCAAATTGGATTTAATATAGAAAATTTTGCTGCATCAATAATTTTCGAACGATAAACAAAGTTATAAGCGAAATGAATTGTTTTGAGTGGTGTACATTTTATCACGATTTTAAAAAGAGTGATGCAGAGCGCACTAAAAACTTACATTGCAGCTAAATAGGTACACTCGTTTTTGCCTCATGCTAGACTTTATGCAAGCAGTGATGTAATATAACAATGGTGCTGAATTAAATATACGAGAATATGTATTCAAATATTTTGAGAGATGTATCGCAAAGAATAAATTAAGATTGGAACAAGAAGATTTCTACATTCCAATGAATTTACACATAGCTCAGTGTAACTATTCCAGAGTATTTTATGAAATACCTATGTTTTTGTCAGAAAAAATATCTTGGTCAACAATAAATAAAACAAATATTTTTTAAAACCAATTATTTTCTTTAGATACATATATAAATTCATACAATTTTTTTCAGCACATTTTTGTAAATTTTCCGTGATGTGATGGTGAGGACAAATGGTGGTGAAATTCCTTAGTTTCTGAAGAGATGGAATGTCATTATCTAAATTGATAACTTTTACTGAACTCGGAACAAATTTATCTAAAAATTTCTTTTTCTGGTACCCCTTTACGTAAACGACATCGAATGAATTTAAATGTTCCTTTAAGATATTTTTAATTGCTGAATATTCTATAAATCCATCATCCCAGTCAAGACCATTAATTGTATTTTTGTTGTATTTGTTTTGTTGTTTAGCATTTTCATTTAACTCCTCAAGTGAATAAGGTGCTTTAAACACAAACAATATTGGAATGAGGGAGCCTTCAGCCACCAAAGCATACTCTTTCAAAAAATATAGTTTATTGTTTCCAATAACAAATTGTAAATCTGCTGCTACCTTGCTCCTCATTTTGTAAACTAAATTAGAATAACTTGAAAACCACTAATTTATATACCTAATACGATTTTAAAAAAGAGAGACCACCTGATCGGACCTCCGAAGACGCTTTCCAAAAAAATTTCGGCCTAGGGGCTCCTTGACTACAGGAGGCCTTCCCTTTGCTCCTAGGGGAAGATAGCTTTTAGTAGTAGAAAGGACTGATCCGGATCATAGGACGGAAGCGGACCTTTAGGACCGTATCGGAGGACCGAATCAACGAGAATGGGGAATGTCACTTTGCAAAAGCTTATCATAATTATAAAATTATTGTTAAATAAAGTTTCTTTTGGGGCATCGGTGGCCTAGTGGTTAAGCACATGGCTTATTAACCAAGGGAGTGTGGATTCAAAAGCTGCACAGGTAGCAAGTTTTATTAATTGAAAAAAAATCTGCTTTGCTACCAACCAAATATAGCGTAAATAAAAAATAAATAATATTAGTGTATAATTTAATAATAGTATTCGACCTATAACGGCCTTAGTAGCCGAAGGTTTTGTAATATTGCAATATGTTCCTGTGTGATTTGTAATAGTTATATAAATAAAATAAATAAAATTTCTTTTTTTTATACTCGTACGATAAGGATCGGGTATATTAAAATTACTCCTCCTCCTCGAGGTTGTAACACCTCGAAATAAGCTAGCTAGATATACCTTCGAAGGTATGGATCGGATCAGAAAAAAATTCTAAATCGATTAAGCCTTGTCCGTCCAAATATAATGCTTCATCCTAATTTAAAATACTTACTTAGCAGACAAAGAAATTTTTATTGCATAAAGTTAGGAGGACTCTTATACAAATCAAATTTTAAAAACTTTTCTTTAATTTTGCAAGTAAAGTTTAAACTTTAATGATAATTTTGTATTTAAACCAAACTTTAAAAACTTTTCATATCTTCACCTTATTTTTGAATATTAAACAATATGGCTTAAGCTTTTTGTATTTGAAATTAAAAAATAAGTGATTTATTAACCACTAAGTTTTTAAACTTTATATAAAATATAACTGATCCCAACGTAAAAGTTTTCATTTATTCAATAATAATAATTCTATACTTTAAACCAAATTGCAAAAATTTTTCATATCTTCATCCTAATTTAAAACACCTATAATACTTAGCACTTTAAATTTAACTATAAATCTTATATAAACTGTAAATCAAGGTCAAGTTAAGACAATTTTTTTAATATTAATTCATCACGAGAAAACTTGATCATATTTACATGAACCTAATAAAGTTACAATTTGTATTTCATGATCAAAGCTTTCATTTATAATATAGTTACAATATAATTTGAATCAAAGCTTTTAATTAAAGTGCAAACATATTCATAAAAATAAATTTACATTCTGTTTGAAAATTCATTTTTTATGTATTTAGATCAAACTTTTACATTTTTCAGAAAAACATTTAATTAGGTTTGAGAAAAAATGTTTAATTGGAAATTTTATTAGGCTTACGCTTTTTACACTCAAGTTCAGAAAAAATAAAACAAGGTAGAATGTAAACCAACGGTTTTTAAAAGCGCACATTTCCAAAACACAATGCAAACTGTTTAGAATTGTGACTTGAACAAAAATTTGAAAATTTAAAAAACAAAATTTAAGAAATTTTTTGTAATAAGAAAATATGTGAAAATAGGACTTTTTTTGGAATTTTGAAGGGCTGTAAGTCTGGAACTCTATATAAGTAAGAAAAACCGTTAGCACAGGTAAAACTATAATACTGGAGCTCTAATTTTTATGTCTTGCCGAGGAAAAATTTGTACAGGTTCTTAAGTTACAGGTGCCTAAAAATAGCAAATTTTCAATACTTAATATCTCTTAAAACAGGGGGTGGTACAAAAAAATTTTCTAACGAAACCTATACTAATTCTAACAGTTCTTTCTTGTCTCAAAATTTCGGTAAATTGAAATAGTAAATTACAAAATATTGCATAATTTTGATATTGCTTCATGTAGATTTTCATGTCAATTTCCGGTCTTCTGGAGGTTTTATATTGCAAAACTATTACGCAGAGCCTGAGATATATACATCTGAAAATGGGGATTTTTCGCAATTTTGAAGAGCTGTAACTCTGGAACCCTATATAACTAAAATAAACCTCTAACACATGTTAAAATATATTACTGTAGCTTTAATTTGTATATCTTTCCGAAGTAAAATGTATACAGGTACCTAAGTTATAAATGTTTAAAAAAAGCAAATTTTCAATTTTTGAGCCCTAATAGCTCATAAACAGGGGGTGGCCCAAAAAAAATTTCTGAGCAAACTTATACTAATTCTAAAAGTTCTTTCTTGCCTCAAAATTTCAAACCTCTATCTAAAAGCGTGCCGGAGTTATGAAAGTAGAAAAATCATGCAAAATGTGGTTTTCACATAACGGTAAATTTAAATACTAAATTTAAAAAAATTGTATAATTCTGATATTAATTTACAAAGTTAAAAAAAATACCTGTCGAATGACGTTTTCCGATTGAAAAAATCTTAAGCATAACATAAGATATTGCATTTAAAAATAGGGCTTTTTCAAAGTTTGAGGGGCTGTAGGTCCGTAATGGATGGGGCTACATGAAAAGTTGTTCCACAAAATTAATTTTTTTATGAGATCTATCCATGGTTAAAAATATTTTTCTCTATCTTTAACGGTGCAGAAGTTTTGTAAACAGACGGACAGAGTGAAACTAATAGGCACATTTTTAAAAAATTTTTTAGAAATGTGCTAAAAAGGTTTTTTAAAAGAAATAGCAAACCTTTTTTCATCTGAATTTATTAGATTAGCATTAGGCTCAAACATGTATTTGATTAAAGCTTGTAATAATAAATCTATTAAAAAAGTTAAAGATCTAAAAAGATACATAATACAAATGTAAGTATATTGTAAATGTTTTAAGTGTTGATTATTACAGAAATTCATTCTATAGTAATATGGCTATATTTAGAAATATGTATGAATGTTTTTAGATATAAATTGCATAGTATTTATACGCAAAGTTTGAATAAAATAAGTTTAAGCTCAAATGATGATAAACAATAAATATTATCTGATAATCATAATATTAAAACATATGCTTGGGGTTGTAACTCCATTTTATAATACATTACATAGGTATTATGTAATTTTATGGTAATAATAATGAGTTTTTACCGCGATAATAATAAAATTTATATATCTGATCTTGTTTTATTTTCATAATTATAATTTCAGAATTTTTGCCTATTTTCAGAAGAATTTTAGTCTTTATACCCGTACGATAGGATCGGGTATAATAAAATCACTCCTCCGTTTGTAACACCTCGAAATGAGCAAGCTAGATATATCTTCAAAAGAATGGATCGGATCAGAAAAAAATTCTAAGACGTTTGAGCCATGTCCGTCCGTCCGTCCGTCAGCACGCTAACTCGAAAACTAAAAAAGCTAGAATCTTGAAATTTACACAAAATATTCTGAGAGTAATTTGTATGTTCCCTATTTTTTTGGTTGAGTTTGGATCAAAACTTAGGGTAGCTCTCGAACACCTAACTTTTAGATCCCCACATTTTTTTTAAATAGAGCTATGAAATTTTAACTGCTGATAGATCTCACAAAAATATTAATTTTATTTTTAATAACTTTTTTTTGTAGCCCCACCCGTTACGGAACTACAGCTCCCCAAAGGTTCAAAAAAGCTCTATATTTAAATTGTTATAGCACAAGTTGCATAAGGTATATCTTCATTTTGAAAACGCCAAACGATTACTACTTTTATTAGCTTTAAAAGTATATATACAATAAATATATATTTGTGGCATACGGTGTCTTAATTTAACGTTATGCGAAACTCAAATTTTGCAAAATCCTTTAACCCTTCTATCTTCTAAACGGTTTAAGTTGGAAACTTGAAATTTTGACAGAAGATCTTAGATCTTTGAAAATAAGTATGAGTCATTTCAGAAATTTTTTTTGTATCACCCCCCGTTTAGGAGCTGTAAGGGGTCAAAAACTGAAAATTTCCTATTTTTAAACACCTGTAACTTCAACACCTGTTAAAAGTTTTTTGAAGTAATACACAAAAATGAAAGCTTCAACATTATACTCTTATTTCTGTTAACAACTTTTTTTAATAATATAGGGTTACTTTATAATTGACGAAAGTTTGCTTGATTTTTTCAAATTTTCTGGCAAATTTCTTCAATGAATTTTTTGCATTTTGTTTTACTCGATAATTTGAAATTTTTGAACATATAATGCGTAGTACAAAAAATTGTAAGTAAATAAACAACATAACGGTTGCTTGAAGAATTTTTATTTATATGATATTGATATACATACATACTTATACAATATCATGTTTATTTACATATCGTATATGTCACTAGTGAATGAATGATAAGAGTATAGATGTATATTATATAGCGCCGTATTTACATACATATATGTATTTTATTGTACTTATAAGAAATTATTCTGTCAATGGAATATTTAAATATAATATAATATAATATTTAAAATTATATTTACTATTTTGTACTAAGTAAATTTAATATACATTTACCGCTTAGTATTAAATGGTACTATAGAATATTTGAAAAAGTTTTGGATTGACAATCGTTATGTAGAAAGTTAGAATCTGCTTTTGAAGATTGTATAAAGATATAGTTTGAATATATGTACAACCCATAGTTCTAGAAATTATAAAATTCAAATTATTTTAAAATACTAAAATATTAAAAAAATAATATTGTAAGCAGAGTGACAGTCTGTGAACATACTAACGGTTCGTACGGGTATCTAAGAGTTGACAAAGGCCACTGTATTCTTCCTCGTTTTTTTAAATTTTAAATAGGTATACATAAACGTTTTTCATCCTTTTCTTTTATAGATACAATCATACATATGAATATGTACAATACTACAATTTAACCTTGAATAAAAAAAAAAGTTTTCTAAATAAAATAAATTGGTGTGTTGCTTGATAAGTTCGTATTGCTATACTGTGATAAATAATAATTTGAATCCTGGTAATTTAAAGTAGGTTTTTGTAAGAAATTTAAATTCGATTGTTAGTTTTACATAAATTTTATTTATATAATATTACAATTCATTAACATAAAATTTACAAATGTATTTCAACAAAACTATTTTTAAAATACAAAGAAAAGATTAGTTATCTGCATGCTGTGATGTATGTATGTCTTATAAACCGAATAAACGAGAATGTACCTATGTTAAATATAATGCTAAGTTAACAATTTAACTGCGTTGTCAGATTTATTGTTGGGTTTTTATTTTAAAGAAAATGAAGTTTTTTTCTAGATATACGAAAAACTATACATGAGATTCCTTGATTTCTGACAGACAATTTGTGTATTTAAGTATATTTTTTTTTTGCAAAATAAGCTAAACAGTATATAAAAATGTGTTATTTAAAATGATTAAGTAGCCAATAATTCATCGTTTGAATTGAAGTAAACTGTATTGACTACAATATATGAAGAAGGATTTAAATTTTTACTTTATAAATTTAAATGTATAAAATTATTAATTAACATACATATATTGGATTAATATTAATTAGTTTAACTTAGTAGGTATACATATATGTATATGCAATAATATGTATGTATTTATAATTAGTTAGAATTAACATACTTTATATACCTATTTATATATATTATATAAGTATATAGATAGGTACATATATCTAAAGTATGTACATATGTATATTCACTATAGTAAGCTATAGGGGAAAAAAACCGTTTTTTGAATTTTATAATTTATTTTGTAGTTTTTTAATATATAATATATGTACATAATTATATTATTAATGGACTTTGCATTACATACATACATATAAAATTTAATAACTTTTTTTCTCGATTCACATTCAAGAATTACTATTATTTTTTATTTGTTAACATTTATGGTCTACGACCTACGTGGTGTTAAATTTTCATAATAAAAAATAAGATTGCATACATATGTACGTATAAATATTACAAATTTCGAATTTTGTTAACAATATGCATAAGTCACTACAGTCATATGTATATACATATTTATATTGTTATACATATGTATGCACATATATACAGTAATATGTACATATTTATATTGTCAAATTGAATGTAAAAAGTTATTTTTCTTAATTTTCTTTAATTTTTTTTATTTAAAGTTTTCCTAATTTTTTTATAAGTCTTTTATTGTTTAATGAAGAAATTTATATTTTTATTTTTCTAAAATTTAAGGCACATGAATTACACAGAAAATAGTGGTAAAATTTACGACACTCTCAAAGAAAGTAACATAACAAATAATAGCTTGAAGCACTTAAAGGTTAATACAAAATATTGGTTTTAAATTGATACTTTGTTGTTGTTTTTTCTTAATCTAAAAGCATTGAGTTATTGAAATAAAGTAAATAAAAATAATAAATAGAATTATACATAATAAGTACATGCATATAGGTGTAATCAACATTCTCTCTAATTTTTTTTTTAGCTGAGCAAAAAAATAATATTATGCGCCACGATTAAAAAATTAAACAAAAATTAGGCAAATTAGGTATTTTATTTGAAAAATTGTATTTTTTTTTTTTCTCGACTGTCTTTGTTGTGCTTCCAGTAATGGTATACTTTATCGAGGTCAATAACATTTTCTGACATTAAGTGTGACTTTATTCTTATTAAGTTACCCAAATGATTTACTTCCAATCTAATTCTAAATTTTGTTTTAATCGAATTCATCAGACTAAATCCTCTTATATCCTTTTATATTTTGAAAACTATCTTCACGTAGAACCAATTGAAGAAAATCATTGAAATTACGACCATTACTTTTCAATTTTTCCGTAAATAAATATTTTAAATTTTTATACTCATCCCGCATTATTTTAGTATCCATGTTTGGGATAACATCTCCATATTTCAAAATTAATTTTTTTAAGTTTTCATTGCCATAATTAAAGTCAAATGTATTAACATAGGCGTTTTGCTCAAAATCATTCCAAAAGGTCCATGTCAGTATCAGGAAATCTTTTACCCAAATGGTGGCATAACTTTTCAATAAATTGAATTATTCCAGATGATATTTTCATATCATTGTTACCTTCATCTTCTAGAATTTTTTTCACATCTTCACTCCAATAAATTACATCACCAAGATACAATATATTTACAATAGATTTACAATATTGATGTGCTTCCATAGATGACAAAACACTTTTTTGTAAATATTTTGATAATTTTGTTAATTCTGTAAAAACATCATTTAATGCGATCAATATTATAAGATTAACATTATTTTTTAAAGCTGTTAAGCAATATTTCGCGATTGGATCAACTATATTTGAACTATCCACCTTTTCTTTGCAATATTCTACCAAGACATCATAATTCCGAATGAACGGTATAATTACAAAATGACGAGAAAGCCAGCGTATTTCATTAAGAGGTCGGAACATTATAACATCGCAATCCATTAGAGTTGCCATTTCTTCAAAATAATGTTTTTTAACTGATGAACGAAGAAACATGGTATAAACTGTTCGTAATAACGTTTCTATTTGAGCAATAAGAGGTATACCCATCCAGGCATCATCAATTCCCAAATCTTCTCTATGCGCCACACAATGCTGAGTTGTTAAGTGGGAAATTTCTCGGGTTAAAAGTGCTGTAACTCCATTATAGGCTCCCAACATTACTGCAGCTCCATCAGATGTTAATATTACCATTTTTTGCTTATTAAAATCCATATTTTTATAAAAACATTTTATGAACTCCACAATTGGTTTTCCGTCACACGCATTTAATTGTATTATACCAGCAAAAACAGTTTTATAATTAAATTCAAATCGGTATTTTATATAAATGATTAACATTTTGTGAACTGAAATATCAGTGCTTTCATCCACTATTAAGCAATGAAATTGTGCCTTTGTTATTTCATCGAAAATTTCTTGTTGGATAACGTGGTTGATACACTCAACGAATTCAAAAGCATAATTTGTACTGCGCCAATTTTCTGGAATCTCTACATATTTCGCAAAATGATTGTTTATTTCTTGTACTGAGTTCATTGAAGCATTCATTTTTATTGCCAAAATAACATTATCTATCAAAATTTTTATTTTATCACCACCAGTTTTTGTTCTTGAAATGGCTTCGGTACGATTATCTCGATCTTGCTGCGTTTCTGTAAGTAGCCGCACAACTCCACCTGACAATCGTGCACGTAATATATTGATCGCATCAATGTGGATTTTATGACCAATATGTCGCTTTAAATAGTCAAGTTTCTAATCATTCCATTTTTTACCCACTGCAAATTCTTCACCAACTTTAGACTCAGCGCAAAATTTACATTTAACAGCACCTGTTTCAAGGAGTACAAAAATCTCACCCAATTGTATATTCTGATTACCACTAGAACTCGGTGTTGTTTTAACATGGAGAGAAAGCCACTCTGATTTTAACTGCCTCACCTTTTTTCCAATTCATCAGTATCTACCTTTTTTCTTTTCGACATTACTTTAGAGAATATCTGTGCAATATTGAGATTTATATTTTTTTTTACAAAATATTAATACTACATATTAAAAATGATAAAACTTACAAATTAGAACTGCAACAAATAACTTTGCACTACTCACTATTACAAATAACAACTGCTGAAGGCAGATTTTATGAAATGAATGAGAATAATTTGTTTTATTTAAATCTCTAACAATTAGCATCAACAATAATTCCAGTAAATGCTACTTTTTAAAAAGAAATTTCTTATGCGCAATTCAAAAACTTTATGTGAACAGTTTAGAGGAAACGTTGGGTATAATATATAATATATACATTATATCAAAAGGAATTTTTATATAATATATGTATGTATAAACATACAAACATACATACATTATATGTAAATAATATATCAAAAGAATAATAAAGGCAAAAGGGTAAGTTTCTTGTATCAATTATGTACCTATTTCACAAAAATTAATAAAATTTGTACATATGTATGTACATACATAATATACATATGTATGTACACTATAAACATATGTTTCTCTTTTTTTATAAACATGTCCACATGTATGTATGTACATATATGAGTTAATGACATTTAATATCCAGGTCAAATTCAACTTTCAAAAGGTAACACACTTAATTATTTCACAACATTTTTGTCATATCAGCAAAATGATAACAATTGGGAAATACTAAAATCATATTTTCCCACATCGGCAAATCACGTTGCAATAACATCTGAATGCAAGTAAGAATATTTCGATAATTAAAAACTTAATTAGGTAATTTATGTTAATTCTAATTTGGTAGTCAATAACGACGATTTGAAAAATTTAATTAATCTTTCGCTTATAACTTAAAAACATTTTCAGATAAAAAAATAAAATAAAAAATACTCTAATAAAAATTATTTTTTTTACGATCTCGGAGTAGCAAATATTTAACTGGTGCCCGAGCAAGGACCTTTAAATTTAACGGTGCAGTGTAAAAGTGTAAACCAAAAAAATAAAAAAATAAAAACAATTATTATAAATTAAAAGAAAAAAAAAACAATAAGAATATTTAAACAAAAACATTCATTGAAAATATAAATATTTTAATTTAAAACATTTAACTGAACAATTTAAATGAAAAAAAAAAAAAAAGTTTTTTTTATAAACTCCCCAAAGGGACAAAAAGGAGCTGCAGTACGGTGTGCTTGAAACAAAGATCTCCAGAAGTACGTGTCAGCAGCCGCCTAATTCGTCGGTATCAAAGACTGCAAATGGTTTCCTACAATCTGCAACTCCGAGGAATCATCTTAACGTAAGCAAAATTTTACTTTCTCATCTAGTGATATTTAAAACAAAACTTCAAGCAATTGTGAAAAAAGAAAAAAGGTAAAAAATAGTAACAAAAATTTTAAAAGAAATAAAAATTATTTTTAATAAAAGAAAAATCGAAAAAGAAAATTTATATGATGAAAATTATAAAGAAAAATAATAATATAGAAAAATAAATATTTTTGTGTTTTGCATTTTGTGAATCAAGCCTTAATTCACCCAAAGTGAGGCTGCTTTGGGCGCAGAATCGCAATCGCAAAATTTTAATTATTTCCAAAAAATATTATTAATATCATTATAGTTGATTCATACGTCAATAAGTATCTCTATATAAAAAGAGAAAAGTGTGAAAATTAAGCTTGATTATATAAATTTACAAAAATAAAGAAACATAAAAAATGAAAAATAAAAGAAAAATATAAGAATTAAAAAATAAAATTTTAAATATTTAAATTGAAAATTAAAATTAAAAATAGAAAATAGATATCGTTTTATTAAATAACAAAAAGGAGAAAAATAAATTTTTAACAGATCTGATAATTTTAAGGAATTTTTTTTATAAATTTAACTATTGTAAATTAAATTTTCTTATAAATTTATTATCATAAAGTAAACATTTAAGTAGAAATAAATTGTAAAAATTATAAAATAAAATTTAACATAAAATAAAATAGAAATTTTCAAATAAAAAATAAAAGTTATTAGAAGAAATTCCATATGCTTGAAGTTTACCACATATTATTACCACATTTTGTTTTATTAAATAAGATACTAAATTTCAGTATATTCATATTAAAATAATAAAATATTGTAATTAAAATTCTTAAATAACTTATTTTTTTTAAAATAAATAAATTATCTTGACTAAATAAATAAAAATTAATTAGAATAAATAAATATTTTATTATTTAAATATATTATTTAGAAGTCAATATTGCTATTCATGACATACGACTTGATTTAATTAATTAATTTGATTTGTACATAAAATTTACAAGAAATTTTTTCGTAGTTATTTAAATATTAGCATAAAATATTAGCATTAGCATTAATGATATATTTTTGTTCTTTTATGAAAGGATAATATTGTATACCCTAACTGTAAATTACTTAATTTTTTTTTTAAATAATTTTAATATTTTCTCCACCTTAAATTACGTCATTCCAGTAAGTCCGTTTTGCAAATACTGTATAAAAGACACCCTCTAAAAATTTAGCTCGAATAAGCAATGTAATTCAATTGTTTTTCTTACAGAAATCTTTTTCATCTTCGTTCATAATTATATTACACAATAAAAAAAAATTTAAAAGAATAACAATTAGAATATAGAAGCTAAGTATCTAAAATGATATATAACATGAATTTGAATTTAATATTTATTTTAGTTAATAAAACTAAAATTAGAACACATCGATTTTCTCGTCGAATTCCTTGATTTGTATTTGCTGGGATAATCCAAATAACAACCAAAAATTCCTATAAAGTATTGAAAATATTATGGAATGTTTTTTCATATACACACAAAATTTTTCTGCACATTGGCGGCCTTTTTATATGCTTTTATATTAACTCGTCGCTGTCGGTTTATTTATTTATTTATTTATTTATTTATTTATTTGTCATTCTGTCACGCTTTTTATTATCTTCGTAATCTGTTAGCAACATTTGTGGTTTCAAAAGTGGAGGTTATGTTGTTCGAATCCAGTTCACATGCAACTTTTTTTTTTTTAACTATCTATCATCAACATTTTTTGAATAAAATATGTATATATTTTGTATATATGAATTTGAAACTTAAATTTTTATCTCTAAATTCATGCATACAATACACACGCAATATATTTTTGATCTTTTCTCCTATAATATATAGTATATTTTTATGTATGTTGCTAAATTATTTTGTTTACAACATTTGTTTAGTATTTAAATCAAAATATTTGCTGTCAACATTCTTTAATGCATATTGAATATGCATGGTTAAAAATTAAGATTTTATGTTCGTAATATGTTCATTAAATATTTAAGTGTTGTATAGTGCAGAGGAGAGCGTACAGGTTTTGAAAGTAAGAGTAATTTGGTTCGAATCCAATTCGTGTACGTACATTTTTTTTTTTGTTAACTGTATTTCATCAACATTTTTTTAATACAATTTTATGTATAATATACCCATATTATTTGATCTTTCCTCCTATAAATAATTTAGTTCAATCAATCTTGATGTACACATGTATTTTATATTAGGATTTAGCAAAACACAAAATATATAGGTACAATATTTTTATGTTGCTAAATTATTTTGTTTTAAAACATTTGTTTAGGATTTAAATCAGAATATTTGTTGTCAACATTCTTTATTGCATATTAAATATGCATGGCGTTAAAAATGTTTTGGCGTTTAATGTTTTATGTGTTTTATTTAGGAACATTTATTATGTATTTTGTGTATATATATAATATAGGTATACATATATACCTAATATACATATATATATATAATATAGTATACATATCTATATATAATATAGGTATACATATAAAATTTTATTCAAATTCCAATTGCCAAATTCAAACTACAGATTCATACATAATATTTTTTTTTGTATATATACATAGTAAAGAATATAAAAAGTAAAGATCATTTCAAAATTATGCTTTTGCGCATTACAAATTATGATTTACAAACAAAATTTTGTCAACACAAAACACAAAAAATTAAAACTACGTATGCAAGTATGTACGTACGTACATAATATTATGTTAAACTAATTTTCTAAATTATTTTGTTCCGCTCCATTATTGTTTATAATTTAAATCAAGATATTTGTCAACATTTTTTACTGCATGATCTTATTAAGCGATTAGGTAGATAGGTGTTCAAGGTTAGATGTTTATTTGGATATACGATATACTACTTATAGAAATATACAGTAAAATACATTTATGTACATAAATAATTTTCATACGTACGTGTTAGAAATGTTGCTTCAACTAAAATTGGATTGTAATATTTATAATCACAGTATTATAGCACCTATTTTAACCTTCGAGGTACTTTCATTATTTATGAGTTACGGGAATAAAAAATTTTTACTCTTGCTGTAATGGAATCGATTTAACGTCTCTTAATTTTCTTAAACATTTGGTATAAAATTGTAAAACGTATTTTATATCAGAAACAATAATGTATGTGTGAATGAAAAATATCCCATCTTTTTTTTCTATATTCAAATTGTTTCTTTTAAAACTAAAAAGTAAAGTAAATAATGTAAAAAAAATATTTTTTAAAATATGCTTTTATCGAAACCGAATTCGCCCTCTAAAAAGTAGAAAATAAAATTGATTGCAAAACTTTAGCTTTTTGGACTGTTATAATATAAAAGTGAATTGCTAGTGCAAGCATTTTGGACTATTATAATATAAAAGTAAATTGCTAGCCTAGCCTAAAAAATAATTTTATTTTTTCTATAAGTTGGCCAAAATTTTTTACACCGTCAGCGGCCAACTTACACAGGTTTTTCTGTATTTCCCATGCGACTACTTTATATTTTCTTTAACATGAACTATGTTATCTTAAAAAAAATCTTGAATTTTATTCTTAACATTTTTTTTGGACATTAGCTATTTAAAACAAAATCATGAATTATAAAATTCGAACTTATTCGAATTCCAAAAATTTTTATTCAAAAATTCGAATGCATAAAACGGAACCTGAACTCAAATTTCAAAATTATTGTTCCGAATAAAAATAATTTAAATTATATAAATTCTCAATAAATTTTATCATTATTATAATCAATAAATATCATAATTATCAAATGTTATCTACCCTTTTTTAACTTTTTTATACCCGTATGAACTACGTTCAAGGGTATAATAAATTTGCCATTACGTTTGTGACACCTTAAAGGAGTCGAGCTAGATATAGTGTCAAAGGTATCGGCTCAGAATCGAATTCTGAGTCCATTAAGCCATGTACGTCCGTCCGTCTGTCCGCACGATAACTCAAAAAATAAAAGAGCTAGGGGCTGAAATTTTTTTTACGTCACTTTTGCAAAATTAGTTAGTTAGTTTTGCTATTTAAATCCAACATTTTCGGTCGCCGGGTTCGAGTAGCTGCGATACAACTTCTATCTTTATATAGAAATAACTCAGTTCAAGCTAGGTTTCTAAAATTTTGCAAATGATGATCAAGTTTTATGGCAACAACTTCTGTAAAATATGGTTGTAGTGGTGCGACGGGTTCGGGTAGCTGCAATACAACTTATCCGTTTAAATGAGAATAACTCAGTGTTTATTGAAGATAGGAACCTGAAATTTAGTAAAGAGGTGTCGAGTTACATGCCAACAACTTTTGTAAAATTTGGTTGTTCTAGAGCAGCCGGTTCAGGCTTCTTGCATCTCTTGGAACTTAATGAAGCTAAGCGTCTGAAATCTTGCAAATGAAAATCAAGTTTTATGGCAATAACTTTTGCAAAATTTGGTTATGCCGGTGCAACACGTTCGGGTAGGTGCCATACAACATCTCTTAAATGAAAAAAAAATAAAGGAGCTAGGAGCCTGAAATTTTTTTTAACGTCACTTTTTCAAAATTGTTAGTTTTGCTATTTAACTCCAGCATTTTCGGCCGCCGGGTTCGAGTAGCTGCCATACAACTTCTTTCTTTAAATGGAAATAACCCAGTGTCTATTCAATCTAGGTATCTGAAATTTTGCGAATGATGATCAAGTTTTATGGCAACAACTTCTGCAAAATTTGGTTGTGGTGGTGCTACGGGTTCGGATAGCTGCCATACAACTTCTCTTTTAATAACTCAGTATCCGTCCGCACGATAACTCAAAAAATAAAGGAGCTAGGAGGCTGACATTTTTTTTACGTCACTTTTGCAAAATTGTTAGTTTTGCAATTTAACTCCAGCATTTTCGGCCACCGGGTTCGAGCAAATGGAAATAACCCAGTGTCTATTCAATCTAGGTATCTGAAATTTTGCGAATGATGATCAAGTTTTATGGCAACAAATTCTGTAAAATTTGGTTGTGGTGGTGCGGCGGGTTCGGGTAGCTGCAATACAACTTGCAATACAAATGAAAATAACTCAGTGTCTATTGGAGCTAATTATCTGAAAGTTAGTGAAAAAGTGTCGAGTTGCATGCCAAAAACTTTTGTAAAATTTGATTGGTCTAAAGCAGCCGGTTCAGGCTTCTTGCATTTCTTGGAACTTATTGAAGCTAGGCGCAATAGATTCGGGTAGCTGTCATACAACTCCACAATTTACATAAATATATCTCTGTAGTTCGGTACTAAAACATCTGAATGTTCTTAAAAGATGTTCAAGTTTTATAGAAACAGGATATATTACATTCATACGGGTATCCCAGAGTTGACACAGTCTACTCTACTGCACTCTTCCACCTTTTATTATTGCTTTAATTTTCTTAGATTTCTAAACATTTTAACGGCCCAAGTTAGGCAGGTTAGTTTATACGAAAAATAATTTAAAATAAATAAAAGAAATGGCCAACTACCAAGTTGGACAGGTGCAACTTACACAGATATTTTGAACGAAGTTTATAAGCAATTTTTTTGGTTCCATTATATTTCGGATAACTTAGGCGAGTGACTAACTTATAAGGGTGGCCAACTTGACAGGTTTTACTGTATTATAATCGTTTTTTTTTGTATTATTACATTACTATATTATTGTTTAACGACTATAATATGAAATAGAAAAAAAAAGTGATTTTGGTATACAAAGTTTTTTCAAATTTTATACTTTTATAATAATTCTTATTCTGTAGTATAGTACTATAGAATAAAGAGCAAAACTGGTATTCATTCATAATTTACAAAAATATTTTTTTCTCTTATTTTTTGCTTTTTATCGTAGTAAAATAAATATAGAATCCTTTTCCACAATCTGGAAATCCAGTTATGACTTATGTGTTATATCTGATATAACATATAATAAAAATTTATAATTTATATAACCTTATAATTTTCAATATACAGGTATTATGTAAATTATTTAATTTGTACCTTTTGATAAATTTTTAAAGAATATCTTTGAGCTTATCAGTTATACACAGGGCTCTAAACGAAGACTTAAAAATAATACTAAAATTAGTGCGATGTGAGGTCCAGAAAATGAATTTGACTTCAACAATTCAATTGCGAAAATCCTAAGCATTAGATTTAATATCTAATGCACCAAGAAAGAAACAGTACATCTTTATAGATGAAAGTGGATTTAATCTGCACTTGAGAATATCGTTTGCAAGATCCAAAATTAACGAACGCGCTATTACTACTGTGCATACCTCCAGGGGTAGGAATATTACATTAATAGCAGCGATGTGCAGTAAAGGTGTGGCTCACACTAATATAATTTTGAATAGTACAGTCAATGTATGGTTACAGATGGTTACAGATATTTTACAAGAAAAACCATACCATTTAAAGTTTCTATCGCCGTACTCCCCAATGCTTAATCCAATTGAGAACATGTTTTCGAAAATAAAAATTATAGTAAGAGGAATCCTTGCGGAGACAACCAACGCAAATTTGGTAAATTGTATTGAATAGGCTGTAGACGATATAACAAGAGAAGATTGTGAAGGATATGTTAATCATATGCTGGAGAATCTTGAAAAGGCTAAAGAAGGTCAACCATTTAAATAAGTAAATTGAAACGCTTTTAACTACAATTAAATTTTTAATACTAACTTTTAAATATTTCTTTTTCAGATACGATTAATAGATTTGTATATGATTTATGTATTACTAATACATAGATTATATAATTGAAGCTTCTTATTTATTTAACAACAAATTGTAAAAATAAAAATTAATAATATAATATATAAGATTCTCCACCACATGGTTCACATATCCAGTACACAAACTTCTCTTGCTATTTGGTTTGCAGTCTGTTCAATGCAATCCTGGAAGCATTCCTCTTACTATAATTTTTGTTTTTAAAAATATGTTTTAAATTGGATTGAGCATCTCAAAATATGGTTTTTCCTGCAAAATACCTGTAACTTTACGGGTTTTATGAATAGCTACCATAATAAGCCATACATATTTGGTATATAGCTTCATTCGTCCAGTAGTTCAACTACCACCCTAAGCAAAATACAAAATTTTTCGGAATTGACTGTGCTATTCGAAATTATATAAGTGTGAGCCACACCTTTACTGCACATCGCTGCTATTAATGCAATATTCCTAATACAAGCAAATCTTATATTATATTATTGTATTTATTATTTTTGATTTTTATTATTTTATTTATTTATTATTTTTTATTTTATTCAAGAAGAAATTTATAAAAAAAATTATTAATTTAAATAAAAACTACAAATTGTAAATTTGACTGAAATGCTTTTTTACTTTATTTATATAATATATAAGTTGAAACTAGTAATGTTAAATTTATCTTATAAATATAAAAAAAATAGCATATATTTGCTTACCTACTGGAATAAAATTGTGTTTTAATTTTTCAAATAATTAAAATAAAATAATATTCAACTTCACATTAAAATAATCTGGTTTTTTGTAACTGAAACAAACCCTAAATACCAAAAACCCAAAATATACAAAAATAATACAAAATAAAGTTATTAAATTATGAACCTACCTTCATACGTTGTATATATTTTTTATTTATTGTGCATATTATATACTTATTTTATATTTTTTATAAATTTTTATATATGTACATATAATATATTATATATATCCTTAATACGATACATATATAAATATATATTTTTTCATTGAATTGAATATATATAATTGTTGAATTCAATATAAATATTGAATTTGATATATTATGTCTTTTATTTTATAGACATATTTTATATATAATGAGCGAAATTCCTAAAGTAGAAATTTGTTAAAAAATGATTACTTTAAATAAAATGCAATATTTTAAATTTGACTGAAAACAACTTTCAAAAGTAAACCCTTGCACTTAAAAGTAAAACCTTGCTATTAAACGAAAAGATTGATGTATCTACAGCAATTCAACCAATTATTTTGTGTAGAGGTGTTTCTAACAATTTGGTGTAAATGTTTTCTAAGATTGTTTTTTGAAAATTTTCAAGTTTCAGATCAAGTTATTTTTCAAGTTTCGGCAGCTCAGTGTTGATGTAATTTAGATTAGTTTCTTTTAGGATTTCTAATTTTAAAAGTCTACCATTGATGGAATATATTCGATCATTTATAGTTACTATAGATTCTTCAAGTTTTTTGTTCATATTTTTATCCAATGTGTAATTGTGCGCTCAGTTTGTTGAAATGAATTTGTGTTGAAATTCGCTCAGTTTGTTTTTCAATTAATTAAAGTGTCATAGTTTGAATTTTTAGTTACGGAAAGCGACGGTGACATTAATCTGGTTGGAAAATTTGTTGTAGAACTTGTATTGCTGCGTAAATTCATTTTGTTAAAGTCGGAGTTATTCATTAAGAAAATTATTTAAAATTATTATAATAGAAACAAATGAAATAACCAATACTAAAAACACAATAAAGAATCAGTCAACTCTATCGAAGTCAACCAAATTATTTTCGTCTCTACTAGTTAAGGGATTGTTGTGTATTTAATTTTCTGCAATTAATGAACGATAATAATATTTTTAATTTCACATTGAATATACTACTAAGCTTCGTCACTCAGATTGGATCTAATTTTTGTGCTAATGAGTCCAGCAGCAGAGAACGCAACCACTAAAAACAAAACACTTGCATTAACATCACACTTTACAGTTCGATTACAAAAACAAAACAATATAAAAACAAAAATAATAGTTATTCAAAATAAAAACTTGTGTCTACTTGTTCGCTGTTATTGGTGTTGATCAATTCAGTATAAGTAACATAATAGCTTATTAATAATTATTGTTAAATTAATTGAAATTTGATTTTGTTAATAAAAATATAGCTTGACTTATATTCCTTCGACCACACATTTTTAGAGATTTTTTTTTACCTTTTGTTCGATAAAATAAGTATAGTTGACTTGTATTTTTTGTTATCGCTCACATTTGTGAAAAATATATTTGTATTGTTTAGACCATTGTTGTGTTTAACGTATTTCAAGGATCATAATAGACTTATGATCTTTTACCGAATATGTAATTTAACTTCTAGAATTCAACCGTACATTTATCGTACATTTTGACCAAATTTTGACTTATACTCCTGTTCCCCTCCATCATATTATTCGTTTTTTATTTCTTATAATTTAAAATTTATTTAACCAATCCTTTCTATTTGAATAAAAAATTTTTAATGTTAATTTATGTTTAATTTATCAAAAAAGTGTCAATAAATTTATTTTATAAATTGTCAGCCATATTGGGTAAGATACAAAACACTAAAATTCTAAGTACTTGTTTAAATCTGTTTGTAATTATTTTTTTTTAACAGCCTTTTATTAACTTGGTTGGCTAAAGGATGGAATCTTCGAAGCCATTTTAAACACACTTCCCGTTGAGCTAGAGACTTGAAATTTTCTTCATTAGATCAGATCCCGATGACAATCCATGATTTTAAAATAATAATATCGAAAAACATTAGAGAAATTAGCTTAATTTCAAAATTAAATTTTCATACAAAGATGTAACAGAATTTTTAACAGAATTATTACAGAACCAAAATAAAACATTTTATCTAAATTTACTAAACTCACCAATATCAATACCATTTATGTATACGTATACATAATACATAAATGTTTTTTTTTTTTTATAAAAGACTATTGTTTTTTATGTAGACCATTGCATTGTATGCGTCTTATACATAGGTACATATACTTCAAAATATGTAATAATATGTGCTTCGAAAATATTTTTGGTTTGAAAGCGATGAATTTGAAAGATATGAATGTGTAAACAAATTAATGTGCCGCACTTGAGAACACAGTGTAAAATTTAATATGCATTTACTTAAAATTTAGTAAGCAAGTGTTAAATTTAAGTTTTTTTTCATCAAATCAATTGATTTTTAGTATACATTTTTATTTATAAAACCAATGTGTTTATTTATAATATTTATATAGATATGTGTTTTTCCTTTCTTAATTATAATTAAAATACGGCTTTTCTTTCGAAACTCTTAACATATTAAAATCGCATATTATGGCCCTAACATTGATATCTAAATTGGGAGCTGCCTTTAAATTAAGATCTATTAGGGAATTATGATCTGCACCACTAATGCCTTTTTCTGAAGTATAAAAACTAAGAATATATTTCCAATTATGTAAAAACATTAAACAACAAAAAGAATATATTAAAAATAAGAAATCCAGTCTTTTTTAAAAATAGTACCTAAATAACAACAATATTTTTCTTTTCAATAACAATAATTATGAATTAATCATAAAATATATGTATATATGTATATCTACATCGTCTAGAAAAAGCAAAATAATTTTTTTTTAATTCAAAAACATTAGCATTTAGAAGTAAGCAATTTAATATATTCTCAATTACATACTTTTAAAACCAAAGGTACAAAGGTACAAACATGTACAAAAATGGTATGCATATTTTTATGTGTGCTGTACTATTAAAAATCTGCTAACACAGTCACACCAAATTCCCAAATTCCCAACTATTATTATTTAGTTGATTTATTGATTTATTATTTTTTAATATGTAGGCAACAGTTATATTTATATGAATGGACGGTAAACATAACCGAACAAAAAAAAATTTTATGTATGCATATGAATGGACGGTAAATATAAACGAACAAAAGAAAATTTAGAATGTTCTATAGGTTATAATTTATATTTTTTAAATATGTATAAATTAAACATTTAAAAAAAAAAAAAGAAATACTTAACGTACCTAAATAACAGAAAACAAAAAAAAAGGAAAATGTAATACTGGAAGAAAAATGAAAACGAATAGAAAAAAAAGAGAACAAAAAATGTTACTTAGATTGTTTTTAAATATTTTTAAAGTCTATTTCTTATGTATATGTGAAGATCTGATATTTACCCACATAACAGATAGAAAAAAAGAACTATTAAAATGTTATGATTTTAAAAGAAAGAAACATACGTTTGATATTTCCGTACATAACAGATAAAAAAAAAAATATTAAAATGTTATGTTATGAAAAGAAAGAAAAAACAAGGCAGTGTATGAATCAAAGTTTTTAAAGGGTCGCATTTTTAAGAAGAAATAAAGAACATTATAAAATTGCAATAACAATTTTATTTAAATTTTTAATTTTGCTATGCATTGTTTCCTTAATTTTTTAAAAACCTTGCCACAATATATAATACAATATAACAATCAGAAGTTCAGATCATCATTATATATATGTATAATTATAGATTCATTATTTTTTAATACCAACAATTGTATTTATATGAATGGACGGTAAACATAAACAAAAAAAAAAAAATTTTATGTTTGCATATGAATGGACGGTTAACATAAACGAACAAAAAAAAAATTCAGAATGTTCTATAGCCAATAATTTCTATTTTTTAAATAGACTGTATGCATAAATTTAATATTAAAAAAAAATAAGTTCTTAGCGTACCTAAATAACAGAAAAAAAAAGTAAAATGTAATACTGGAAGAAAAATAAAAACGAATAGAAAAAAAGAGAACAAAAAATGTTACTTTGATTATTTTTAAATATTTTTAAAGGCTATTTCTTATGTATATGCACATCTGATATTTGCACACATAACAGATAGAAAAAAAGAAATATTAAAATGTCATGCTATAAAAGAAAGAAAAAACAAGGCAGTGTATGAATCAAAGTTTTTAAAGGGTCGCATTTTTAAGTGGAAATAAAGAACATTATAAAATTACAATATTTTTATTTAAATTTTGAATACTTATATTTGTCGTTACTAAAAAGAATAAAATAAAATAAATAAAAAAAATTTTTAAAAAAACAGGTTTTTTGAACTAAAAAGTAGAAAATAAATTTTTAATAGCAAATTTTTCTGTAATTTTCTAAACTATATTGTTTCAATCGAGATTTCTTTAAAAAAGTTTATTTCAATATGTCAAATATATATATAAATATAAGTATACATAAGTTTTAAAGTCTGTGAAATTAATATAAAAGCTGGAGGCAAAATTTAAAAATATAAGTTTATAGTTATGCGTTTGTTGCCTCCAGGTTTTATTTTAATTTTACAGACTTTAAAACTTATATATACTTATATTTATATATATATTTGACATATTGAAATAAACTTTTTCAAAGATATCTCAATTGTAACAATATAGTTTAGAAAATTACAGAAAAATTTGCTATTAACAATTTATTTTCTACTTTTTAGTTCAAAAAAGCTGTTTTTTAAAAAATTTTTTTTATTTATTCTTTTTCTTCTTTAGTTCCATAATATTATAATTAAGTTAAAAGTTAAATGAGGTTGCTACGAAATTAGAAAATATTATAAAACAAATTAATATTAAAACTAGTATTATTTTTAAATTTATTTCATTTTATTTAGGAGAAAAAGTGAAAACACGACTATTCAACACGATCGAAAATGAGTTAAGATCAATATCAATGTTATGAATGCATGTTAATCTAATCAATATGAATATTATAATGCATGTTAATTAATCTAATCAATATGAATGTTATGAATGAATGTTATTATTAACTGCATGTTAATCTGTTTATAGAATTAATTAAAAGATGCAAGTTTGAAATTTTTATGCAAAATTAATTGCTTAATAGTGAAATGAGAAATTCATATTGATATAAGAGAAAAACAGGCAAAAAATATTCAAACGCTCGCAATACGCACATTTTAATATTACAATCAAAGATTATCTATTATAAGAAGATGAGTCCGAATTTGACCGAATGTGACCGAATTTTTTTTTGCTACTCGAAAAAAGAAAAAACAATATTTAAATTTTATTATTTAAAAATGATTTGGTCCGGATTAACAAAACCATACAGTATTTAAAATGGGGCTTCTGTGGCCTAGTGAGTAAGAACATATAATATACGCTGCAAACACCGAGGGAGTGTGGGTTCGAATCCCACACACGTCGTAAAAGTTATTCCCCCTTACGACATTTACACCCACGTCTGAACAGGAAAGGCTGTAATTTCCTGTCCACATTTATGTGGCAGAGAAATGTGGACAGGAAATTAAAAAAAAAAGTATTTAAAAAAACTTTTTGTTTCCCCGTGCGTAGGGATTGCAAATTTACCGAATTTTGTTATTACCGGTAAATTTGAATATTTTTTAAAATTATCTGAAAAATAATAAAAAGGTTAAGAAATAAAAAAATAATGTGTAATTCAAAATATTCTTTATTTATATTTTATAAACTAAAACGTAATACACATAACAAAAAATATAACCAAAAAATTCACAAAAACATAAAGTAAAACAATAAAATAATAATGTAAAATAAAAACAAAATATGTATAAATACTTAATTAATTTTTAATGAATGATCATTTTTAAAATATGCGCGCAAGAAGCATAAATCGTTAATGCTTCTGTTACTCAGATTGGACCTAATTTTTGTGCTAATGGATTCAGCAGCAGAGAACGCACGCAGAGAACTGTACACTCGTTGGCCAAATAGTGCAATAGTGCAAATCAAATGCAATATTTAAATATTTATTGCGAATATTTTCATCTTGGAAATAGGTTATTTCTTTTTTTACAATAATTCCAAGATCTTTACTATTTTTCTTTTTATTATTTTTTTCTAAATTACCAGTTTTTTTTTAAATATTTCTAGGTGAAGTTTTTCCTTCAACAAATTGGACACAGTATTTAATGTTGATTAAGATGAAGGTATATCGATTTCTACAACTTAAACTACATCGTCCTCGTAATCATCATTATCACTGGCAATATTTTCTTCATTTTGCTTGTTGGAAACATGTTCAATCAACTCAATTATTGTTTTAGTTATGGCAGCTTTACTGGTTCTATTAAATATTCAATAATTTCTATTGTTTTTGCTATTAAATTTATTCGGATCATGAAGAACATGTAGAACATCTAAATTAATAGTTCTTCTTTCCTGTATTCGTAAAATTAATTCATTTTTGAGTTCGTTGCTTAATAAGGTGTTTTGCTCTGTTAATGCGTTCATAATAAATTCTAATGTTATATCAGCTGTAAAAAGATTCACATCTTCGCAACATAATGCTTCTACAGCAACTGTTAAAGGCTGCAAAGCTGCTATTATTTTAGATAACTTGCTAATATCTTTTTCGTCGAAAGTGATATCAGACTCTATATCTATAAGACTCTTTCGTATAGCATTTCTAACTTCATAAAAACGCTCCAACATTGCTAGTAAACTACTCCACCGGATTCGATTGTCCAAAATTAATGAAAGCTCCTTAAATATTCTGGACTAGTTACTTCTTCCTGTTCATTAACAATTTCTGCTGAATAATCTTTATCATAAATAATCTTAATAATCGCTAATTGAATACCATGCACTATATATAACTGATGATTTGCACTAATTAAAGTTCCCACTTTCTTCATCACAGATGCTCCATCTGTGGTAATTGAAACGACATTGTCAAACGAAATACAGAATTCTTTAATTTTTTTCTCCAGAAGGGGAACACATTTATCAGCTGGCATTGATCCATGTACTCTAGCAAGACCAAAATTCCAAAATTTGTCAAATGTATGAACATTCACATTCATATAGCGGCGATTTTTGACAGATGTCTACTCATCTAATGTGAGACTAAATATTTTACCTTGATTAGTGCGAGTTTTTTGGTCGGTGACAACTTTTTGGCGCATTTTCGCTGCATATTCAGTCACAATTTTTCCAATTGTATTTGGTGACTTTGGAATATTGATATAACCCTTAGCATGTAACAGTTTTTTTAAATCATAAGATGTACAAAACTTTATAAATGGTAAACCATCTTTGGCTGTTAATCGCGCAACAACCGCAGAAAATGAATCATCAACCGATTTTAAAAAGTAGTTTGAAATTTTTGCCAAATTATCCACATTCATAACCACAACTATTATTGTTGTACTTGTACCTGGATGTGGCTCATCTGCCTTACCTCTTTTAAAAGGTTAATGTTGAGCTTGGCTCGAAGGTGTGCATGCAAGCCATTTATGCTAACCCCAGAAGTTTTAATTGGTTGTGAACACTGCTTGCACTGACCTGCACTTCCATTTTCTATACGTATAAAATAATTCCATGGCGAATTTTTATCCTGTGTCTGTATAAAAAATATAAATTTTAAAACAAAAAACGCAATATAAATAAAATAATATTAATAATAATGAAATAAAAAATTTTACATATTTGTTAATTTATTTTTATACATTTATTTTTTATAGAATATCACTATCACTCACGACACGATCTATATTACTTACTGACTGTCCTATACCAACTAAGAAAATGAAATCATTCAAAAATCATAGCTTACTAAGAACATTATTTTTTTTTCAAATACATTGGTTACTAAACAAAGCAACGAACATGAAATTTTTTTCATGGCTTACTATAAGAATTTTTTTTTTTTGGTAAGTAATGATTATCCACATGAATATATTGACTTTAAATTTCATGGCTCACTATAAGAAATTTTTGTTTCATGCCATACTATAAAATATTTTTATTTTACCGAATTTACCAGTAATGAGCGATAAAATTATCGATAAAAAAAAAATTCTTTTTCAGTTGATTTACCGGTAAATCCGTAAGCCGTCCGTTCGTCTACATGATAACTCAAAAAATAAAGGAGCTGGGAGGCTGAAATTTGTTTTACTTCATTTTTGCAAAACTGTTAGTTTCGATAATTAAATTCAGCATTTTCAGCCGCCGGGTTCGTTAGTTGCCATGCAACTTCTTTTTCTATAAGGAAATAACTTACTATCCATTGAAGCTAGGGTGGTACATTTCCTGTATACTAATTCTAAAAGTTCTTTCTTGTCTCAAAATTTCAAGTCCCTATCTAAAATCGTGCTGGAGTTATGAAAAAAGAAATATCATGCAAACTTTGGTTTTTACGTGACGGTAAATTTAAATATTAAATTGCATAATATTGTATCATTTTGATATTATTTTATAGAGGCAAGAAAAATTCCGATGTTCTAGTGTTTTTAGATTGTAAAACTACTACGCAGAGCCTGAGATATATACATCTGAAAATAGGGCTTTTTTGCAAGTTTGAGGGGCTGTAACTCTGGAACCCTATACAATTAAAAGAAACCATTAGAAAGAATATTACTGGAGCTTTAATTTTTTTATCTTGCCGAAAAAAATGTGTACAGAAGCCTAAATTACAGCAGTACAAAAATAGCAAATTTTCAATTTTTTAGCTCTAATTGCTAATAAACAGGAGGGGATCCAAACGAATTTTCAAAAAAACAAAACACAATATTTAAATTTTATTATTCAAAAATGAATTGGTCCAGATTAACAATATCATACAGTATTTAAAAAAGTTTTTGTATTCGCCGTGCGCCCATCATGTAACTATGGAGTGGATTATTCATTAATAATTTCTCATTTAAACTATTTTTATGTTTTTATTACACCCGTATCAACATGTTCAATAATATAATAAATTTGCCATTACGTTTGTGACACCTTAAAGGAATCGTGCTAGATATAGTGTCATGATTGTACATAGTTTAATCTGTCCATTCGTTCGTCTGCACGATTACTCAAAAAATAAAGGAGCTAGGAGGAGGATATTTAAATCTAGCATTTTCAGCCGCCAGGTTCGTTAGTTGCCATACGACTCCTTTTTTTTGTATGGAAATAACTTAATATCCATTGAAGCTAGGTATCTGGAATTTTGCAAAATTATGTCCCGTTACAGGCCAACACCATCTGTAAAATTTTGTTGTGCTGCTATGAGAGGTTCTGGTAGCTTCCATACAAGTTCTCTTTTTAAATGAGAATAACTCAGTTTCTATTGAAGCCTAGGTATATCTGAATTTTAGTGAAGCGGTGTCGAGTTACATGTCAATAACTTCTGTAATATTTAGTCTAGAGTAGTCAGTTGAGGCTTCTGGACCTTAATGAACCTGGGAATGGGAAACCTCTGTAAACTTAATGAAGCCGGGCGTCTGTAATTTTAAAAATGATAATCAAGTTTTATGGCAACAACTTCTGTAAAATTTGGTTGTGCTGATGCAACAGATTCGGGTACCTGCCATAAAACTCCGCAATTTACATAAATATATCTCGGTAGTTAATAACATTACTAAAACCTCTATATTAGCGGCAACAGGATATATTACGTTTATACAGGTATCCCAGAGTTAATACAATCTACACTACTGCACTCTTCCTCGTTCTTTTTAAATTTGTTTGTATTTATATAATGCCTATTGCTTGAATATATCAATACATGTAATCTTTATCTCTATTTCTTATGAATACGTATACGATTGAAAAAATATAATCCATACATTTTATAATGTTTTTATTATATCCGTATGAACTATGTTCAAGGGTGTAATAAATTTGCCATTATATTTGTGACACCTTAAAAGAGTTCAGCTAGATGTAGTGTCAAACGTATGGATCGGCTCGGAATCGAATTCTGAGTCAATTAAGCTATTTACGTCCGTCTGTCCGCCCGCCCGCACAATAACCCAGAAAAATATAGGAGCTAGGAGCTGGCATTTTCGATCGCTGGGTTCGAGTAGTTGCCATACAACTTCTTTTTTTATATGGAAATAACTCAGTAATTGTTGAAGCTAGGTATCTGAAATTTTGTAAAGTGGTGTCAAGGACAGACCAATAACATTTGTAAAATTTGTTTGTGCTGGTGCGACAAGGTCGGGTAGCTGCCGTACAACTTCACTTTTTAAATGAAAATAACTTAGTGTCTTAATGAAGCTAGGCATCTGAAGTCTTACAAACGATGATCAAGTTCTATGGCAACACCTTCTGTAAAATTTGGTTGCGCTGGTGCAATAGATTAGGGTCATACAACTCCACAATTTACATAAATATATCTCTGTAGTTAAGGTCGGTACTAAAACCTCTAGTCTTAGTTCTAAAACCTCTTCTAAGTATAATCAGATTTGATATTTAATATTTATTAGTGGCCTTTTTTAAAAATATTAATTGCAAAAAATGTTGTAAAAAAATTCATGAATAAAAACTTAAAAATGTCATGCAGAAATGCGAACATGCTAATGGTATTGTCAAACAAAAATAGAAGTCTCAAAGAACAATTTAAAAGAGTTGAGTAAGTAAATAATTTAGATTACAAAGCATACCAACTATATTTCTGCGATTTTAGAAAAGAACGTGTTTCAACAAATTAACTAACTTTAAGTAACATAGAAAAAGTAGCTAACCAAGCAGAGACGGATAATCAAGTAGCCTATACCGAAGTAATTTTAAATGGGAATCTAATTTATATGAATAATTTAATTTGTTTAAGTAACATACAAGAAGTAGATACAATTACAAAAAGACAAAATAACAATTAGAAAAAGACAAAATCAAGGAACATCTTTGCTCGAAAGACACGATTAATAGAAAAACATCGTGTAAAACCGCCTTGTCCCGAAACCTGCAAATATAAATGTACCAAAATATATCAGAACACCATCGTAAAACTTTAAATGAAACATTTTGGATTTGGGACTCTTATTTGAAAGAAGAACTTTTATGTCATACTAAATCAAAACCTATAAAATGTAGAACTGTTATTGAATCATTTGAACACAGTTTTCGTAAAACGGTATCAAATAACTATTTTTAAAAAATTAAAACGATACTATCAATAAAGTAGGTAAGACATTTTTCTCAACAACTTTAGGATACAAACGAAAGAATAACATATTTTGGGTTTCAAACCTAATATCACATTATAGACAAGAACACACACCTAACCGCTTGTATTTGCCCAGTGATTTGACAATAAAATCTTTATATGTAGATTTTTAAAACAAAATAAAGAATTCAAATGCTCGTATGAAAAATCGTAAAAATATAGAAAATTTGTCCGTGAAATGAACATATCAATTGTAAGTTTGGGGCATGAGGAATGCGAAATGTATAGAAAGTTTAAGATGCCTAACGAAGTTCATAACGAAGATAATCTACCTCTAGATTGCGACATTTGTAACAAGTTGAAAAAACACAATGATCGGTCCTTAATATCAAGAAAAAAATATCGCAAAGACGCTGAGAAAGATGTCGAATTAGGTACAATAATATACTCTGTTGACCTTCAAAAAGTCATAATGCTACCATTTGCCAACGCTTCATACATTTAAAATTATAATTTTCCTAATCGTCTTGCAGCTTACAACGACAGTTTTTTCCCAGTTGGGAAAAAAGCAAACATCGTTAAAAACTTTACCAATTTTATGGCATGAAAACTTGTTTGGGTGCTCCAAAGATGAACTAATAAGTTCATATTTTAAATTTTTCAAAGCGCAAGGAGTGGGTGGATAACTGCTGCTCTCAAAATAAGAATTGGGCTTTTTTCTCTTTTTTGATTTACCTGATGATTTTACCTTTTATGAATTTACAAATGAAATCGCAACTCAAACGATTTCAATTAAATACTTTGAAGCAGGTCACACATTTATGTCCGCCGATTCTTTTCACCATAGAGTGGAGCTGTCCATGAAAAGAATGCAAAATAAAATTTATGATTTTGAAGATTTCTGCAAAGCAATTGACAATTCAGGTTACAGTTGAGAGAGGTAGCTATGACTTTATTTACAAGAACAATTTCAAAGAGGAAAACATAAGAACAAATTTTTTGAGCACCATAATAATTTAAAAAAAATTATACCCATGTCCTGTAAGAAAAACGGAGCCTTCGGACATAAAGAAAAAAAGGAAAGTATTATTCATCATATTGGAAGTTTAATGCCAAACCAATTGAAAATTTGGCTTGATTTTCCAACTTCGAATTAACTGCTAACATACTTTCTTCCAAAAATAAACATATTTAATTTTTTAATTACATTTGCTGGATCCTTTTATAATATCAATTAATAAAAAAGGGCCTATCATGCTTACGGCGAATAAAAATTTTTTTTTAAATAGTATATGATATTGCTAATACGGATCCAATAATTTTTAAATAATCGAATCCAGATTATGAAATCATTCGAAATTTCAAAGAAATGTCAAAGAAATTTAATTTTAATAATCCTGTAAAAATTTAATTTACCCTTTTTTCGTAATTATTATTTTTGCGAAAAAAATTTTTTCGAAAAGATAATACAAAGTGTTTAGAATTGTGACTCTGCACCAAAATTTGAAAATTTCATATAATAAGAAAAAATGTATAAAATAGGACTTTTGCAATTTTGAGGGGCTGTAAATCCGGAATCCTATATTTATTTATTTATTTATTTATTTATTTATTCATTTCTCAAAAAGAGCGCTGTGAAGCTCGTACAGAGTGTATACATTTTTTTTTTTATCTTCTAATCATTAAATCAAATTCACTTAAATTTAAATTAGTGCAATTATAACATTAAAATAGGCTTAAATCTAGATATTATATTTTAATCTTGTAATTAACAAAAAACAGAAGCAAAAAAAAAGCAAAACAGAAAATAAAATAAAAAAGAAAGAACGAGATGTTATTTTAAGTAATGTACATAATTAAATTTAGTACTTTAAGTTCAAAGTTCAAAATAAAAAAAAAAAAATAGGAAAACAGAACAAACTAGTTTGTTAATATTTTGAAATATATAACTGTTTACATTGTTTTTTAAATTGATTTCTGAATAAATTTTCTATGTTTGCTGGTATGTTAAATAGTTAAATAGCCTGATACCTGAATTTAAGATAGGTTCAATCCCATTCAAATTTGCACCCGTCTCATATCTCAGTTGATTGTTTCCTCTTGTATTATATATGTGTACTTCATTGTTTGGAACTATTTTGGTATTTGTTTTGATATTCTGGTTTATGATATTGTGAATGTGCATAGTTTGGTTTAATTCTTTAAAATCTTTTATTTTTAGTATATTGCAGCTTTTATGGATATAGTTGGAGGATGTTCTAGTTTCGAGTTCAAAAAGATTTTTAATTGCTTTATTTTGTATTATTTGTCGACTATTGATATTTTTAATGAACGTGTTACCCCATATACCTATTCCATAAGTCAACGTGCTATGAAACATACTATAGTATATTGACATTTTAATTTTCTGCGGTAGTCTTTTTCCTAGAGCTTTTCTGAAGAGCCCAGCTATTCTTCTTGTTCTACGAATAAGTTTATTTACGTCGTTACTCCAGTTTAGCTCAGAATCTACCAAAATTCCAAATACTTATATTTTTGCACCTTTTCGATTTGAGTTTTATTGTAATAAATTGATATGTTAACATATTTACATTTAACTAACATGTATTTGGTCTTATTTACTTTAACTGTTAGTTTGTGACATCCAGTTATGTATTATTTGCATGTCCTTGTTTATTTTCCACTCCAGTTCATAATGGTTGTTTTCTGCATAAACTACAACAAAATCATCATGAAGGCTTTATCTACCAGTTTCAGACTGGAGAAACTGCTTACATATCTTACATATTATCTGACTCATGGCGCAGTGGTTAAGTCGCCAACCTTTCCGAAGGGTCTTGGGTTCAAACCCCGGTCATAATGTATATATGGTAATAATGTATATCGTATAATTAATAGTAGTAATAATAACAATAATAATAATAATAACAATAATAATAATAATAACAATAATAATAATAATAACAATAATAATATTAATAATAATAGTAATAATATTAATAATATAGTAATAATAGTAATAATAATAGTAATAATAATAACAATAATAATAATAGTAATAATAACAAAAATAATAATAATATTAGTATAATAATAATAATAGTAATAATAATAATAATAGTAATAATAACAATAATTATAATAATAACGAGGAAGAGTGCAGTAGAGTAGACTGTGTCAACTCTGGGATACCCGTATGAACGTAATATATCCTGTTTCTATAAAACTTGAACATCTTTTAAAAACATTCAGATGTTTTAGTACCGAACTACAGAGATATACTTATGTAAATTGTGGAGTTGTATTACAGCTACCCGAATCTATTGCGCCTAGCTTCATTAAGTTCCAAGAAATGCAAGAAGCCTGAACCGGCTGCTTTACACCAATCAACTTTTACAAAAGTTTTTGGCATGCAACTCGACACTTTTTCACTACATTTCAGGTAGTTAACTTCAATAGACACTGAGTTATTTTCATTTGTATTTCAAGTTGTATTGCAGCTACCCGAACCCGTCGCACCACCATAATCAAATTTTACAGAATTTGTTGCTGAAAATGCTGGAGTTAAATAGCAAAACTAACAATTTTGCAAAAGTGACGTAAAAAAAATGTCAGCCTCCTAGCTCCTTTATTTTTTGAGTTATCGTGCGGACGGACACTGAGTTATTTTCATTTAAAAAGAGAAGTTGTATGGCAGCTACCCGAACCCGTCGCACCACCACAACCAAATTTTGCAGAAGTTGTTGCTATAAAACTTGATCATCATTCGCAAAATTTCAGATACCTAGATTGAATAGACACTGGGTTATTTCCATTTAAAGAAAGAAGTTGTATGGCAGCTACTCAAACCCGGAGGCCGAAAATGCTGGAGTTAAATAGCAAAACTAACAATTTTGCAAAAGTGACGTAAACAAAATTTCAGCCTCCTAGCTCTTTTATTTTTTGAGTTATCGTGCGGACGGACACTGAGTTATTTTCATCTAAAAAGAGAAGTTGTATGGCAGCTACCCGAACGTGTTGCACCAGCACAACCAAATTTTGCAAAAGTTATTGCTATAAAACTTGATCATCATTTGCAAAATTTTAGAAACCTAGTTTGAATAGATACTGAGTTATTTCTATATAAAGATAGAAGTTGTATGGCAGCTACTCGAACCCGGCGACCGAAAATGTTGGATTTAAATAGAGAAACTAACAATTTTGCAAAAGTGACGTAAAACAAATTTCAGCCCCCTAGCTCTTTTATTTTTTGAGTTATCGTGCGGACGGACGAACGGACGGACGTACATGGCTTAATCCACTAGGAATTCGATTCTGAGCCGATCCATACCTTTGAAACTATATCTAGCTCGACTCCTTTAAGGTGTCACAAACGTAATGTCAAATTTATTATACCCTTGAACATATGGTCATACGGGTATAATGAGCTGAACATTTTCCACATCTTACATCATGGTCACTATGTAGCTGTTTTTTTAATGAATGGAAACTCTTTCTTTAATTCATTATTAAAGGTACATTTTCGCTTTATGGGAATATCTAAAATGAATGAAGGGTGTTTATATATTTAAATGAATAAAGAAAAATAACAACTTACCGCAATAATAACAAATTATTACAAAAAAATTCTGTTCACTAATTTTTACAGTATTTTTTCTACTAATTAAATGTAAACTGATACAGTCAAGAATGCAATCCCAGATCTAAACCAGCGCAGCAAAAAATTAAACTTTTAGACAATAATGTAAATTTTTCCATATCGTTTTTATTTTGTGCGTTCACACCTATCTGACAAAAAGCATGACCATTCACCTATCTGACAAAAAGTATGACCACACAGTACTTATAATGCATATACATATATTATTATACTTATATCGCCATACATCGTAATATTTCTTTAAAAATATTTCATTCATAGAATAATTTCTTATAAGTACAATAAAATATGTATAAATACGCCGCTATTATATACTTTTATTATGTATCATTCATTCATCAGTTACATATACGATATGTAAATAAACATGATGTATATAAGTATGTATATCAATATCATATAAGTATAAATTCTTCAAACAACCGTTATATAATATATTTATTACCGACCGCATACATTAATGTATAAGGTAGGTAGTATTGTTTTCATACTAAAAATTTGTACCCGAGATTTTGGCAAATATGCACTACTCAGGTGTGGAGAAGGCTGTAAAAAATTGTTTTAGTATGATGTCTGTCTATGAGTGTGTGTGTGTGTCTGTGTGGATGCGCGTGTGTGCCTGTGTGGATGCGTGCGTGTGTGTGGGTATGTCTGTGGGCACGTGTACTTTGCTTTTGGAGCAAATTCGACAACCGCAAGTGGTAGTGTACTTGTAAAAAATCTATAAATTTTGGCATTGTACTTTTTAAGCTAGGCCTGGATACTGAAATATTTGTTTGTGTTAGTAAAATACATACAAAAAAATGAGCAGAAAGCTCAGAAAATGATATTAAAAAAAAAAAAAATTTTTGATTTTTTTCTTAGTTTTGTTACCCAAATTATTTTTGTTGTCCGCCGCGCTTGAAACCCGCCTCAGGAAAACGGGCGAGGATATTATCTTAATGCAAGAGCCATGGGTGATAAAAAAATAGGTTCATGGACTCAAGATACCAGGGTACACGTTGTTGTACAATAAAGAGGTATGCAGACCTAGAGCGTGCATACTTGCTAAAAATATATTAAATTTAACCTTTATGTATAATTACAGTGATGCTGATCTGGTCGCGGTGAGCCTAAAGCTAAAAAACTTAAGGCTCTGGGTTGTTGCGGCGTATCTTCCTCACGACTCGCAGGATCCATTCCCTCCATCCAATCTGGCAGGTTTGATAGCGGATGCTAGGAGGATGAACATTAGGGTCATAATAAGCTGCGACGCCAATGCTCACCATGACATTTGGGGTAGTTCGGATACCAACGAAAGAGGTGAGTCACTTTTTGATTACATTTTAAGTACTAACCTTCTAATCTGTAACATTGGCAGGGAACCTACCTTTGTTACTAGTAATAGGCAAGAAGTGCTAGTCATAACCTTAGTCTCGGACTTCATTTATTCTAACATAAACTCTTGAAACGTTTCTGATGAGCATTCCTTTTCAGATCACAGATACCTTGAGTTCAGTCTGGAGGAAAGTCCTCCAACAAAGTCAATCTATAGAAATCCTAAGAGAACTGACTGGAACAAATATAGGTAGCACTTAAAGTCAACGCTTCCCTCCTTAACACCTGGAATTCCTAAAAATATCCAGGATCTAAATAGCCTAGTAAACGTTTTTACTAAGGCCTGCAATAAGTCCTTAGAGCATTCATGTCCCATCAGTAAACCTAGGGGAAAACCTAAACCACCTTGGTGGAATGACGAAATCAAAGTTCTAAGGAAAGATAGTAGGAGGGCTTTTAATAATGCCAAAAAAACGAACTCTTATAAAACAGCTCTTAGTCAGTACAAAAAAGCACTTAAAAAGGCGAAAAGAGATACCTGGAGACTATCCTGCGGAGGTATAGAGAACGTCTCCGAGGCATCTAGACTTAGGAAAATTCTATCGACAAACCCCATGGTACCCAGTCTTCTTAAAAAATAGGATGGCAGCTGGGTTACCACGAGCGATTAGTCGTTGGAATTACTTTTAAAAACCCACTTTCCTGGGTGCTCAAATAACAGCTCAGAGGTGGCTTGTCTTCTGAATCCTCTCCCTACTATTTTATAGGTTGTGGTTACAGGGGACAAACTACAATGGGCTATAGATAGTTTCAAACCATTCAAGTCAAGCGGACCGGATGGAATTATACCCGCTGAGATCCAGCAAAATGCATCTACTACCCTGGTTTGGTTAAAAAGTATTTTCTGTGGTTGCCTTAATTTGGGGCTTATCCCGGATAAATGGAAACAGGTCAGAGTAGTGTTCATACCCAAGGCCGGCAAAAGTAGTCACGTCCATGCGAAGGACTTCCGGCCTATAAGCCTGTCATCCTTCCTTCTAAAAACCTTAGAAAGATTGATCGACATCCATATCCGCTGCAACTTAGATAAAAATCTGTTGTCAGCCTCTCAACATTCTTACTGTAAAGGGAAGTCAGTGGATACTGCACTTCACACTTTGACAATCTCGATTGAAAGATCTTTAAATTGCAAAGAGTATACTCTTGCAGCTTTTATAGACATTGAGGGAGCGTTTAAGAACGTCAATCAGGCAGCAATTGTGGACGCACTCATAAGCCTAGGAGTTGAACCGGAGCTAAGAGCAATGATAGCTAATATGCTAAATAGCAGGGCCATCAGTGCCAACTTTGGCAACGCTTCAGCAAAAAGGTTTGTGAAAAGAGAGACTCCGCAAGGAGGGGTGCTATCTCCCCTTCTTTGCAATATGGTAGTAAATAAACTGCTTAAAATCCTGGAAGAGGTGGGCTGCACAACTATCGCCTATGCGGACGATATTGCTGTCGTGGTCAGTGGCAAGTTTCCAGACAGTCTCAGGGACGTTTTGCAACTTGCACTAAACAAAATCACAACATGGGCTACAGACTGTGGACTGTCAGTAAATCCACAGAAAACCGAACTGGTCCTTTTTACAAGGAAATATAAAATTCCTAAAATAAAACCGCCTTCGTTAAATGGCTGCACTCTTGCCTTTAGCGAAACGGCGCAATTTCTGGGTCTAACTCTAGACAGGAAGTTAAGCTGGAAGGCTAACATCTTAGAAAGAGTAAAGAAGGCTTCAATAGCACTCTACTCGTGTAAAAAAGCCATTGGTAGGAAATGGGGGCTTCAGCCATACATGACTTACTGGCTATACACATCCGTAGTAAGACCCATTCTTATGTACGGAGTCCTAGTATGGTGGAAGGCTATCGATAAAGAGGTCAACCGCAAAGCAATCGCTAGGGTCCAAAGAACTGCCACAATATGTATTAGTGGCTCTTCAATAACAACCCCTTCTGCGGCATTAGACATCATGCTTAATCTGATGCCTGTAGAATATTATAGTAAATTTGCAGCCGCAAACAAAGCTGTGAGATTAAAAGCTACATCCCAGTTGATCAATTCACGAGAAGGTCACTCGGATATCATAAACCAATTCAAGTCCACTCCCGCCTTGGTGGACTACACGTCTCCCACTTACTTCTTCGGGAAATCTCATGTGACGAGCATACCAAGCCGTCAGGGTTGGAGCTCGAACACAGTGATGACCTTCGAAGGAGTACAATTCTACACGGATGGCTCAAAAATGAACAGCAGTGTAGGATGCGGGGTCTTCTCAGATAATCTGAATATCAGTCATAATTTCCGATTACCAGACCATTGTAGCGTCTTCCAAGCAAGTACTGTGAAGCAAGTACGTATTCTGTCAGACAGTCAGGCTGCGTTAAAATCTCAGGAATCAACATGCACAACCTTGAAAGACTGTAATAAACTGCCGAAAACTTTTTAACGAGATGGCCAGGCAGTTTAGCATTCAGCTTTGCTGGGTAACAGGTCATCGAGGTATTTCGGGAAATGAAAAAGCTGATGAACT
Organism: Poecilobothrus nobilitatus; assembly: GCA_947095535.1. Taxonomy (NCBI): domain Eukaryota; kingdom Metazoa; phylum Arthropoda; class Insecta; order Diptera; family Dolichopodidae; genus Poecilobothrus; species Poecilobothrus nobilitatus. Next base: position 119,209,398 of record OX352772.1, read on the forward strand.
CGCAAGAATTGGTACAACCGTACAAGTTCTGCCGGATAGGGCAGGACTAGGGGTACCTCTATCCACAAGCAAAACGTTATTTCGTAAGGAAATAACGGATATGGTAAATTACAAATGGTCAAACTTAACCTCGTGTAATATCACAAGATTGATATGGCCCAAAACCGATTTAAGACGATCCAATGATCTGCTTTCTCTCAAAAGGGCAGATATTAGAATGACAATAGGTATAATCACCGGTCACTGTCTAATAGGGAAGCATGCCAGAAGACTTGGCTTATCCGCAAACGACTATTGTAGAGCCTGCAAGGATGAAGAAGAGGAGGAAACTACTCTTCATCTCCTTTGCACATGCCAGGCCTTGTCGGCAAGAAGGAATACCCATTTGGGGCAATATCTCTTCGACAGCCTTAGCGATCTGTCAGGTACAAATGTGAAGAGTATTCTTCGCTTTGCAAAAAGCTCAAATTGGTTTTAACAAGTGGGATAGAAAACCTTCTATGTGGTATCACAATGGACCAAATACGGTCTAAGTGTGTCTTTTTGGCAGCCACTTTAACCTAACCTAACCTACCCAAAAATATGATTTTTTATGAAATGGTATATTAAGTTTTCGTTATGAAATAAAGGGTTTTCCAATTTGAGTGATATGATGTATAAGTGGCTTTTCGGACATTTGTAGTATGTCATGATCTGTCTTTTTTCCATTGTATTCAGTAATGTTTACAATTTCATCATGGAGAGATATACGCAAGAACAAGGTTTACAAATTATTCAATTTTATCATCAAAATAATCGTTCTCCAATTGCAACTTTTTTAAGAAAATCATCTTCTCCGATGAAGCTCACTTTCATTTGAATGGTGCGGTAAATAAACAAAACTGTCGATTCTGGTGCGAAGAAAATCCACAAATTATTCACGAACAACCATTACATTCACCTAAATTGACAGTTTGGTGTGGTTTTTGGTCTTGTGGAGAGTGGTATAGATCGATGATAACCAACTTTTTGTGGCCGAAATTGGAAGAAGTTGATCTTGACAATACCTGGTTCCAACAAGACGGGGCTACGTGCCATCCAGCACGTGGAAGAACCGAATTATTGCGAGAAAAGTTTGGAGATTTGATTATTTCAAGAAATTGTGAATTTTTAATTAATATATATATACATATATATATTAAAAATAAATTTTTAATATATTTTCCATAAGAAATATAGGAATATTTTTTAAGCATTTTAACATGGCAGCTATTTTTACACTATCAAAAAAGAATGAGATAAAAATTTTTCATAATTTAGTGAACATTACCTAACAATTCAAAACTTTACAATAAATTGTGCACAAATTTGGTTAGTATATTTGAATTAAAATTAAGTTTTTATAATTTATTTTTTAATGCTACTCATATTTTTTAATGCTATATTGATAAATTGAAAATCTTGATTACCAAATTCTGGGTAAGCTATTTTCGTTTTTTAGGATACAGTTAATAAAAAAAAAATTCATTGTATAATAGTTATGAGTATAAACTGTAATTTATATTGGAAAATAATTTTTTAAAATTTTACTTTAAAGAATTAACTAAATAATATTTTTAAAGAATTAAATTATTCAGTTATTAGCATCTTATATTGCCATTTTTAATTAATTTAAATAATATGTTTAAAAAATGTGAAATTCTTGAACTAAACCATCTTTTGAATTTTTCTTTTGCGTTTTCTCGATTTTCAAAAAAAAGCCTTTGAGAACATTATGGATAAGGGCCGTATTAATATCGGGTTGGCAACCGAAGACGTATTCCACATGTAAATTACATTTTTCGGAATCATGTTTTTCTTTAAATAACCCTCAAAGGCTGCGTTTGATACCAAATGCAGCTCCCAGTATTTTATCGAATTACCCTGGAGGTTTATTTCAAAAGAAAACTCGAAATATATAATGATGATTTAATTTTAAACTTTCAAAATTTAATTTTAAAAATTGAAAAAAAAAAATTTAAACGGCTGAAATTTATAGAAAGCTAAAAACAACAATATACATACTTTTATATCTTATGTTTTATCAGATAATAATTACTTAAATGTAATTTTTATTTTAGAATAACTATTAAGTTAAATATTTAATAGGTTTTAAATTTGTCATAAAAATTATTTTGCTTGCAATAATTTTTTTCCTCAGTATTGTACGAAATAAATGCTCTCTTTCAAAGCTTTTAAAAAATTTTTTTTAATAAAAAAGTGATTTTAAGCAATTTTTTAAAATGAATACTTATCATTGAAAACATTAAATTTTTTAAAATTATTTTTTACCAAATGATGTAAAAAAGATGAAATTTTAATACCCCCTTTTTAAGAACTTAAAAAAAATTAATTGTTTTTGAATTATTTCAAAATTTATAATAGACCCCTATTTTTCCCCATAAGACTACGTGTATTTTCATGAAAAACAGTGTCCAGCCCTTCTAAATTATTGTTAGCTATGGGTAACCCTATATTAATATGTAATATTCGAGCTTTAACTTTTATGTATGTATTACTTCAAAAAAATGTGAACAGGTGTTCAAGTTACAGGTGTTTAAAAATAAAAAATTATCAGTTTTTGACCCCTTGCAGCTCCTAAAAGGGGCGGAGATACAAAAATATTTTCTGAAATGACCATACTTGTTTTTAAAGAAATAACTCCACCCAAAATTTTAAGTTTTGACTTAAACCGTTTGGAAAATAGAAGGGGTCAAGAATTTTGCAATAATTGAATTTTACATAACGGTAAATTAAGACACCATATGGCGAAAGCATATATTTATTATGTATGTATATATTTATAAAGCTAATAAAAGCAAGTATCGTATGGCGTTTTCAGATTGAAGATAAACCTTATAGAACTTATGTTTAATTTTAGTTTAATTTATTCTCCCAAATGTCATTTACATTTACATTTATATTGTACTTAATACCAAATTATACAAAGTTTATACATTTTTGTTTTTGTCTTTTCAACTGAGTTTTTTACATTTTTGCATAATATTTACATTTACCTATTTTTTTATAATTCCAAGGAAAATGGAAATAAAAAAGCTTATCTGAAAATTTTGTAATTAATTAAACTTAAGACTATTTAATTATACTACTTAGCGTAGTTTAATTCAAGTTGAAAGTTATTACTTATTGCTATCAATATGTTTTGAAATTTTATAAGTTTATTCAGTTATATAACATTTATATTTTTATGAATTTTCGAATACCTAGATTTCATACATTCGTTTTTATTCTATTTGGGTGCGATGGATGCAGGTGATAAAGTGGATGCGTTCAATATGTGTTTGTACTAGTTTTTCGTTAAATTTTATCTAAATATCAACATAAGATCTCAAGTTTAAACCTGATCAAGTCTCAAATGCTATTGATACCGATCTGGTTTTATCCGAGGTATTATACGTATGTGAACATACGGCACTTAGTGTACATCTTGTTTTTTTTCGAGAGCCAAAAGATGTTGTCTGAGTTTGTGATGTGTAAGGGTTCTTTCTGTTTCATGGATAGATTTGGTGCTACAGCCGGGCTACCAATTTAGCAAACCGCATATTACTATCACCAAAACGTTAAACTAAATAAGTACTTAAAAGAAAATTATAAAAAAAGTAAAGTAATGTAAACCACTTTTAAATTATTAAAAACAAATTCTTAAAATTCTTAAAACTGCGGTCTTTATTCCCTTATGAACTATGTTCAAGGGTATAATAAATTTGCCATTACGTTTGTGACACCTTAAAGGAGTCGAGCTAGATATAGTGTCAAAGGTATGGATCGGCTCAGAATCGAATTCTAACTCAAACCGCACGCACGATAACTCAAAAAATAAAGGAGGCTGAAATGTTTTTTACGTCACTTTTGCAAAATTGTTAGTTTTGCTATTTCAATCCAACATTTTCGGTCGGCGGGTTCGAGTAGCTGCCATACAACTTCTATCTTTATATAGAAATAACTCAGTATCTTTTCAAGCTAGGTTTCTGAAATTTTGCAAATGATGATCAAGTTTTATGGCAACAACTTCTGTAAAATTTGGTTGTGCTTGTGATGATATGACAGGTTCGGATAGTTGTCATACAACTTCTCTTTTTAAATGAAAATAACTCAGTGTCTATTGAAGCTAGCTATCTGAAATGTAGTGAAAAAGTGTCGAGGTGCATGCCAAAAACTTTTGTAAAATTTGATTGGTCTAAAGCAGCCGGTTCAGGCTTCTTGCATTTATTGGAACTTAATGAAGCTAGGCGAAATAGATTCAGGTAGCTGTCATACAACTTCACAATTTAAATAAATATATCTCTGTAGTTCGGTACTAAAACATCTGAATGTTTTTAAAACATGATGAAGTTTTATAGAAACAGGATATATTACGTTCATACGGGTATCCCAGAGTTGACACAGTCTACTCTACTGGACTCTTCCTCGTTTTAATTACATATTATTTTAAAATTTTCATATAGACAACTTTCGTCCGCCATTTTTATATGCACAGTAAGATGTCACAGTAAAAAAAAAAACGTAGGTCTTAAAAATTGTGGGTTCGAATCCCACACACGTGGTAAGAGTTATTTCCCCTTACGACATTTACAGCCACGCCTGAATTGAAAAGGCTGTGTAATTTCTTGTCCACATTTATGTGGCAGAGAAATGCATTTAAAAAAAAAAAATATTGAGTTTTTGAAATAAATTTTTTAAAAATAATATTTGAATATAATGGGTGATAAATATTATTTAAAATATTTGGGATATAATTTTGTAAATGAAAGAAAGAATCCGAAAAAAAAATTTTATAACTTACCCAATAATAATAAAAGGTAATATGTTATACATTTTTGTCTAAAAATAATATGTACTTATATACTTAAATAATTTTTTTTAATTTTAGGAAAAAAATATGGTTAAAAAAGTTAAATAGTTAATTAAATTTAATGGATGAAATTATTGCAACAGATCGGTGTGTTTGTGGAAAACATTTTACAGTCGATATTTTTGGAAATGATAAGAAAAGATCTTTAAAAAATACAGTTCCAATTGATATTATTTCGGAAAGTCAAGTTTCAAAAGCTGCAGGTTTTAGAAGATATTATGATTGTTTAACCAAAAAATGTGGCAGATAACTTACATAATGAAAATAAAAATATTGAAATTATATTTTGTTAATATTCATTATAAAATTTAAAATTATGTGTATATTTTCAATTTTAGAAATAGTGAGACCTGTTGAAAAAGATTATCCGTGAGATGATTAGTCACAAAATACAAGTATTTATGCTAAAAATTTATAATGTGATTCAATAAAAAGACCTTAAGGTAAAACCATTTAGAACAATTAATTAAAAAGTATATATTGTAAAAAAAACCTAATCATTTACTTTTAATTTAAGGAACAAACATTTTTTACCGTCGCTTAAATTTTCATATTGTTATTTGTTAATTGTTATGCCTCATGTCATGTCTGTTATCTAGTTGTACTCTGTAAGTCTCTACTTGGTTAGTACTGTACGAGACTCACATCAGTTATCTGGCCATGAAGTGCAGAGAGTAAAAGCAAAGTATGTAAATTTTTTAAAAATGTGTTACCCCATACAACTATGCCATAGTTAAAAGTTGACTGGAATATACTATAGTGGATTGATTTTTTTATAGTATCAGGAACCCTTTTCTGTGTCAGTTTTAGAAGATTTGCTAGGCGTCTTCCCCTTTTCGCTACCTCGTTTGTTTGTTGGTTCCATTTTAGTTCGTTATCTATCAGAACACAGAGGTATTTAAAAACTTTTACTTCTTCAATTTCCTGGCCGTTATACTTTATTAATTTATACATTATTATTAACTTTCATTAACATAAACTTTGTTTTATTTGTGTTGACTGTCAGTTTATGTAAAGCCATCAATCTCGCAATCTTTATCATATTTTCATTCATTCTCCTTTGTAGATCTCTAAAACTGTTTTCCGCGAAAACGATAGCAATATCATCTGCATATAGGAACGCTTTACCATGTTAAAGCGTTCGCTCTTAAATTTGAGAAACTACTGATATAGCAGAAAAATAACGTCGGGCCTAATGAACCTTGTATGACTCCGAATTCAACGTCTGTTATTCTTCTCTGGTATCCTTCGCACTCTGCATATTGTTTTCTCTCACTTAAGTAACTCTGGAACCATTTGAATTCTTTTCCTGTTATTCCTAATTCTGTTAAGATACGAAGTAGAACTTTTCTATCGATAGTGTCAAAGGCTTTTGTGAGATCAAAAAATACAAGTGACACTTAATTTGATTTGAAAAATTGTTCTTGGATGTATACAATTAGATCAAATAATGTTGCATTAGTATTCGATCCTTTTTTAAATCCGTATTATTGATCATTAACCAGTTCGTTTGCGGTTATATATTCGGTTAATTGATTATTGATAAACGTTTCTATTATCTTACTGAACACAGTTGAAATTGATATTGGTCTGTAGTTATTTGATTTACTCCTATCTTTACTTTTGTAAATCAATATCACTTTACTAGTTTTTAATAATTTTGGCATTTCACCTTCATTAATTGAGGCGTTAATTAGATTGCGGAGGCTATCAATTAGTTCGTCTTTACAGTATTTAATTAATTTAGTTTGTATATTATCATTTCCCGCAGAATTTGTGTTACTCAGATTATCTATCAATTTTTTTGTTTGACATAGTGATATGGGTTTGAATTTTAATCTTGCATTTATTTTTATATTGAGCGGATATACAATATTATAGTCTAGAGCAAGTTTTTTGCCAACATTACTATAATATTCATTAAATTCATTCAACTTTTCCAGTCTTTCCTTTGAACTAATTATATGATCATCAAAAAATTCATTACGGTGTTTAGTATTTGTACCTATAATATTTTTAATATATTTCCCAGTTTGTTTTGTATCACCTTCTGCTTTTTAACACATTTCCAAACAAATTTTGAAAAAATGTGCTTATTAGTTTCACTCTGTCCGTCCGTCCGGCAGTTTACAAAACTTTTACACCGTTAAAGATAGAGAAAAAATTTAACCATCGGTAGGTCTCATAAAACAAATCATTTTGTGGAACAACTTTTTCATATAGCCCTATCCATTACGGAGCTACAGCCCCTCAAACTTTGAAAAAGCCCTATTTTTAAATGCATATATCTTATGTTCTGCTTAAGATTTTTTCAATCTGAAAACGTTATTCGACAAGTATTTTTTTTAACTTTGTAAATTAATATCAAAATTATACAATTTTTTTAAATTTAGTGTTTAAATTTACCGTTATGTGAAAACCACATTTTGAATGAAATTTCTTTTTTCATAACTCCGGCACGCCTTTAGATAGGAACCTGAAATTTTGAGACAAGAAAGAACTTTTTGAACTAGTATAAGTTTCCTCAGAAAATTTTTTGGTGGCACCCCTTTTTATGAGTTATTACGCCTAAAAGTTTTAAAATTTGCTATTTTTAGACACCTGTAAACATTTTTCTTTGGCAAGACATGAAAATTAAAGGTTTAATAATATATTTTTACGTCTGTTAACGGCTTTTCTTAGTTATATAGGATTCCGGACTTACGGCCCCTCAAAATTTCAAAAATGTCCTATTTTCAAGTTTTTTATTATTACATGAAATTTTTAAATTTTTGTGCAAGTCACAATTCTAAACAGTTTGTATTGAGTTTTGGAAATGTGCGCTTTTAAAAACCGTTGGTTTACGTTCTACTTTGTTTTATTGAGTTTTACGCAAAAATTTATGATACTATTTATTATATATATTTGTCGCAAAATACTTCATTAACAGTATAGTCCAGCGAATTATGAATAAATAATGAAGCACCTCCACCTCGGCGTTTTTTCCTAACTGAACATACAGATTTATAGTTAGGTATTTCAAATGTGACAATTTCATGTTCCATCAACCATGTTTCGGTGAAGATTATAATGTCTATTGTTATATTTAAGTTAATCAGTGTTATAATTATTTAATCCATCTTAGTTTTTAAACTTCTTACATTCATATACATAATTTTTAGTGAACTAGTGTTTTTAAAAACAACCTGTGATTCATAATTACAATAATTTACATGAGTTTGGATTGGTAAAATACAGTCTTCATTATACATCTAAATTACTTTCAACAAGTACTTGTTCAACCTTACTATTTTCAGTTTTTCGAATGAATAATTTACCATCCTGCACCCATGCATATTTAATTGTCTTCTTTTTCTTTAAATCTCTTGCTTTTTTGTATAGAAAATTAAAGTAAGAAGTCAAGGATTCATTTATAATTATTGGTTTACATAATTATGTTTATGTTTATGTTTCCCGATTCAAAGATTGACATATCCAAATTTATTTTACGTTTTTTTTCCAATATTTTATTTTTTATTACTAGGGTATTGAATTTAACTATGATATTTGGTGCCTCACCTGAATTTTTTGAGTTTTGCTGACTGTCGCAAGAATTGTATGTAACTTTTCTACAACAGCGTTATGATTTCCTTTTTTTTTTTTTTTATTAAACTTTATTTATTCCAATTTATCAAATTTACCTTAACTTAAAAAAGTTTACAAAAAAAAACATTTCTTATCAATATTTTTTTTTTGTTTTTAACGTCTAAAAATTAATTTTGTTTTTTTTATGTGTAGTTATGTCAATGGTAAATTAGCTTCTTCATATTTTTAATATACATACATTTATATAATTTCATATCTTCTTTAACTTTTCATTGAAAAAATTGTTTTAAAAATCAATGTTTTTTTCTTTTTAATTTTTATAAAACAAGCCTATACTAACTTAACCTATAATTTAAAATCTTATCCTACGTTACACTAATATACAAAATATGTTTCCATATATTTCATGCTGCACCTAACCACCTAATAGTTTTACCTAATTAATGTATCCTTATGAGGAATACTCATGTCATACTTCAGGAGATCTCTGTTAATGTTACCAGGATCATATTCAATAGTTTTACATGTAGCCCGTCTACTATAGTGATATAGTATAGGGACACGATTCAGGTTTTGAATATAACCATTTTTATCTAGATATATAAAATGCTCAGGGGCTATAAAACCCGAGAGCAAAGTTTTTTTAATGTACTCCTCATTGTGGTAAAATATATGGGATATTAGACCATTTTCTGGAGTATTTGTTGCTCTAACATAATGATTTCGAATTAATTTTATCATAAAATTATCGATTCTGTTAATGTTTGCTTCTTTGTATAAATATTTATTTGAATAAAAACATTTGTAGTCAGATTCTGGTTTGTGTGATTTGTTTATGCACTTTCTTTCAAATTTTCTGATTTTTTCCATGAGACTGGCGCTTATATTATATCATACTGGTATACCATATGATAATACTGGTCTGATCAATGTAAGGTATGCAATGATTTTCACTTTATTGTTGAGTGCCTTATTATAAAATAGTTTTTTACATGCATGCATAGCTTTAGTGCCTTTTTCTGTTGCGCTTTTTACTTGTTGTATGTAATTAAGATTTCTATGTAGGTGAACTCCTAGATACTTCACCGTTTTTTTGTTTGCTATCGTGTTACTGTTAGGTGCTTTTATAATGAACCTTTTCCAGTTTTTCTTATAATTGTAATTAAGGTTATTATACGTGTTTCTAAATAATATGCTTTCGCACTTATTAAAATTAATTTTTAACAGCCATACTTTACAGAAAACTATGATGATGTTGAACATTTTTTGAACCCCTTGCAGAGCTTCATCTACCCGCTTACTGGCAGAATAAATAATTATGTCATCCGCAAAAGCTATAGAATAATTACACCCTTTAGAAAATTCTAGCATTTTTAACATGTCGATGATATAAATCGAAAATAGAATCGGTGAATTTACTGCGCCTTGTTGAAGTCCATTGCATAATTGACTAATTTTTGGAGCAATTTCGGTTTCATGTGTTTCTATATAAAATTTATTGTCGCTAATCATATCTTGTATCAAAGCTACTAGATGTTGTGGGAATTTATACTTGTACAGCAGCTTGTACATTAGGCCATCAATCCAAACAGAGTTGAAAGCTTTTTCTAGATCGATGAGACACGCTCTACTCCATAATTTTTGTTTATATGCCAACAGATGTCAGATGTTAATTTTGTTACTGCATGTATTGTTGAATGTTTGAATCGAAATCCGAATTGGTTTTCGGGTATAATGTTTTTTGTCTTAAGATGGTTTGTGATTTTACCATTTATTAGGACTTCATAAATTTTACTTATGCTTGGTAGTAAGCTTATCGGCCGGTAATTACTGGGGTTAGTTGGGTCTTTGCCCGGTTTTGTAAATACCATTACACGAGCTAGTTTCCAAGTTGCTGGATAATACGAGTGATTTAGCGCGTTATTAAATAATATCACATATTTATTTATTATTTTATCGCTCAAATTCTTTATAACAAGATTCGGAATTCTATTTGCACTATGTGAGATTTTGTTTTTTAAATTTGTCATTATATTTTTAATTCATCAAAATCTGTGAAATAATTGTTTCTATTTTTTTGTTGTGAAGATTTATTGTTAACACTCAATTTTCATATTGTTACATTATTTTGTTTTTTGATTTTGTTCATATTTTTAAATTCATTTATTTTATTTTTTATGTGATTATGGAAGATATTATCTGCAATACTTATTTTGTGTGTATTTTCGATATATGAACTAAATACATTTAAAATATCTTTTTTTTCTTTTAATATATATTTATTGTCATTTGTTCTGCTGAGTTTAGCCCTATCTATATTATTTTTAGTTAAGAGTTCGTTGTTATCTATATGCAAATTTTTAATATTTGAGTTGGCGTTTTTTCTAAAAATTTTGTTTATTTCAGGAAACATATTTCTGGTTTTGTTATTAATTTTACAAATTCTATTGTGCCAATATTGATTAATTTCCAATTTTATGCGCTGTTTTATTAAAGTTTTAACGTTGTTAAGGAGGCCTTTAAGAAATTTTATTTGATGATTAGAAAAATTTAGGTTCTGTGAACGTATTCGATGAAGATCGTTAAGCAAGCTGTTTTTTTTTGTAATTAGTTTTTTAATTATCGGAGAATTTATTTTGTTCATGTTATTAAATTGTTCCTGTTTTGGGACTACTTCATCTATAGTTTTTATAATTACTTCGTCTATTTTAATTAAATGATAATTTATATTTTTTATATTTAAAGTGCTATTATCACAGATCTTATTTCTGGAATTTAGATATTCGTTATCAAGATTTTTGTCAAGTTTTTTCTTAAACTAATTCCAGTTGGTGTTTTTGAAAAGAAATTTATGTTGTCCTGTTAATACTTGGATACTCAAATCATTATTTGTTATTGAAAATTCGAAGTTAATCGCATTGTGATCGCTATCATATGCCATCGATGATAATTTATTATAGGCATTTTTGTAAAAAAAATTAAGTCGAACATCGGTTATTACTAAATCAATATAGGAGTGTTAGCTCTGACAAAAGTAGGGCCGTCTGTTTTATGTAATTTTAATTTGTATTTTATATCGTTATTTTTTATCCAATTATTTAATAAGTTCCCTCTTGTGTCATTATATGTATTAGACCAATTTTTATGTTTCGCATTGAAATCACCTGCTAGTATATAATAATTGTATGTGTTAGCTAAATCTAGTGTAACAAAATTTTTTTCCAATTCTTCAATAAATTTATCATTGTTTCCATCTGGCACATAAACTGAAATAATAAATAATTTTTTTGCATTTTTTAATTTAATAAATGTTATACACACTTCAATGCATTTAAATTCCTCAAAAATTTTGTTGTTGACATAGTGATATTTATATTTTTTTTAATAAATATGGCAACACCACCCCCTTTTATATTGCATATTCTATTTCGTCTAATTATTGTATAATTGTCAATATTCATATTGTTGTTTGCATTTAACTTTGTTTCGCTCAGACACATGAAATTAGGTTTATAATTATCAAGAAAGTGTAAAAGAGAAAGTTTTTTATTGTAAGAGACTAAAGAATTGACATTTACTGAAATTAATTTAAATGTTTTTGCTAAATGTGACATGTTGTTGGTTAGTTTTCATGTTAAGTTTTTGAAAAATTAATTTAAAATTGTTTTTGTTTTCAATACTTTCTTTTTCTAGTTTTAAAATTGAATTTTTTATTTCTAATAAAATATTTAAATAAGAATCAGTGCCATTATTAATGGAATCAGTGTTAATGATATTACAAATATTGTTATTTCTAAAATTAGTGTTAGTATAATTATTATTATTGCTTAAAACATTAGCATAAGATATATTTTTATTAATAAAACTATGTGACATATTATATTTACTTACTATTTTAATTTTTTGTGTTTCTTTGGTTTTTTTACGAAACTGATGCAATATAACTTTTCTTTAGGATCATCCGGTGTAATTGAACATTGGCTTGGAGCATGGTTTTGGCCGCATTTAACACAACGCAGTTCCATAGAACAATTTGCTGAAGAATGCGAGAACCGCTGACATTTGGTGCATTGTACTAAATCTCGTTTAATTATTTTTTCCCACCGTACAATTTGGTAGTCAATGGCTTTTATTTTTATTATCTCTTCTTTTAAGCTACCTGGTGTTGCTTGGATAATATAATGTGGTAGTACGATATTATTATTTATTGAGTGTTTAGTTGTTAAGCGTGTTACTTTTTCAAATTTGGTGTTTTCAGTTTCATGTTCTTTTAAATAATGAAGTACTTCTTCAGGTGAATACATATTGTTTAAACCTTTCAGGATCATGGTAATTTTTTTTTTGTTCTTTTGGAGTATATGTGTAATGTTTAACTTCTGCCTCATTCAGCAATGCTTTGGTTTTAGTGAAATCATCTATATTGTAGGCATATAGTGCTGCTGATTGGTTGACTGGATATTCTTTCACAAAAAAGTTTTTCACCTTTAGCTTATCTTTCATGAGTTCTTTTAGTCGGTTAACCTTAGTGTTAAATAAATTTATTGGTGGCATTTTTTTTTATTTTCCGTATCAGGGGTTTGTTCGACTTTTTTATTGGAATTCGAATTTGTTTTATTTTTATAATTTTTTTTTTCTGGAATTATGAGGTTATATTCCATACTTTCATTTTCTTCGATTTTTTCACGTTGTTGTTCAGATTTGCTTTCACTGTCTTCACAATGGGTATCCATCAGGGGGTTAGAATAATTGATGCTCTTCTCAATCCTTTCATTTGAAGTATTTGGAAGGAGCTTTTTCATAGCTTCTTTTAATTCTGCATTTTCTTTTTGCAGTTTAATAACTAAATCTTGCAATTCATTCACTTTTTGTTCATTTTTATCTAAGATATTGCATAATTTATCATTTATCGATTCTTTTAGCGGATTTTTTTTTTCACATTACTTTTAAGAGGCATGATTGCAATCCTTTAAGAGGATGCAATCAAAAAATGTTTTGCACGCTTTTATAAAATTTTATTGTTTTTCAATGTTATTATTTTGTATCAAACTTATGTTTTTTTTTTTTTTTTATTTATTCTTTTTTGAATTTTGAGTTTTAATAGTCTGTTTTACTTATTTTTAATTTAGTATGAGCTAGAATAGAACCGCATCGGGTGACGATTCAGGAAAATCTTATGATTTCCTTTTCCATATACACATCTACTGTGCTTCTAGTGGGTCTTTCTATTATGGTGGCATCATTAACAGATGTTGAACGCCTATTATTTTTTGCTAGAGACCGCCGATTTTTATTTATATTTTTGCACGAAACGCACAGCCATGAGATCTCGTCATCCTCCATATAGATTTCAAAATCTTCATTTTCCAGACCTGAGCACTGCTTATGGAACCAATTCTTGCATTCTTTTTCCCATTGCATTGGTTTTATCTTTTTTAAATTTAAACCTCTTTTGCATTTGAAACAATTAACTACCTTACTGTTTGACATTTTGACATTTTGACATTTTATATAAAATCCTCTTAAGATAAATTGCCTTAATATCTCAATAGTATACGACGAGACTACTTTCATACTTTAAAATTTTGTACACCATATAAGCGGCTATAAAGCTACAAAATTTTAAAGTAAGAAAGTAGTCTCGACGTAAACTATTGAGATATTGAGGTAATTTATCTTAAGAAGTTTTTATAATAAAAAATTTAAAGGAAGATCATTTTTTAAATGCATATTTATGAATGAAAACATTATATTTCAAAATATTTTTCTTTAATGAATTATGTAAAAAAGAAGCGACTAAATTTGTCAAAAGCTGACCCCTTATTAAGCTTTTGCTCTCTGCACTTCATGGCCTGATAATTGATGTGAGTCTCGCTACACATAATACAATACGCATTAATAATATGCATATACACTAATATCATAATATAAATAAGTTTTTTACTCAACCGTTATATTGTTTATTTACTTAATTTTTTTTTTTATTACTGATCAAATAATCCTCAACAATTTTTACTATTGATAGATACAAAAGCACAAAAGAAAAATTAAACAAAAAAACTCATATAAATTCTCGTTATTCAGAAATTTTGAATGAAAAATTAAAATTTTGTATGAAAAATTAAAATTTTGTATCAAAAATAAAAAAACTTTGTATGAAAAATGTGCAAATCAAAAAGTTAGTTGTTCGAGAGCTACCCGAAGTTTTGGTCGGATCTATAAAAACTGCAATCCATTTCATACAAAACTTTCAAACAAAATTTTTAAAAAATTAAAATATATTAATAAAATCCACTAATCCAATTTAAAAAATTTTACATCCTCTTATCTTATTTTTAATAATAAGATATAAATTTAAGAGATAAATTTTAATAATAAGATAAGATAATATTAATATGTTAATATATATTAATATTCTATAGTCGGTGTAATACAAATACAATATTAAATCATATATGTATATGCAAAAAAAAACACAAATCCATATTACATTCTGAAGCATAAATAAGTACCTAGCTCAAAAAATACTATTACGATTTACGTACTAATAAAAAGTAAGTACCTACTAAAAAGAAAGAAAAAATTAATAATATGTACGTAAATACATATAGAAAGTCGTGGAAAAAAATGTATGTTACTTGAAATTTTGATAAGCTGTATTTCCTAAAGTGGAAACTACCATTCCTATTAAAAAGGTTTAAAAATTATACTGTTCTCATTTTATTCATTCTTCCAAATGATCCAAAACCATTTAAATCGGCCCAGTAGTTTGCTCAAAACAGGGGAACAAAAAACAATGGTGGCGTATTTTTATAATGAGGATCATGATGATGATGATGATGATATGGTGTTGGTATACATATCTGTCATGATGATGATGGTGATGATGATATGGTGTTGGTATACATACCTTATATATCATGTTAATTTACATATCGTATATTATATCGGTTCGCAATTATTTATCTGTTTTCCAATAAATAATAACACTTTAACTTTACTTAATCTTTTCGAATTATTCGATCTTAACGTTATCGCATCCAAATTAGAACTCTTTTCTATTTACAGAAATTGGCGATATTTATACAGCATTTCTTATATTCTAGAACATTACGTGTTACTGTACATATCTCTAGAAAACTTAACTTATATTACTTATTTCACTTATATTTCTATATAGTTCTAAATTATTCCTACTATGTTCTAGATTATCCAAATTGTTGTATTTACTACTTTTCCAGATTGTTCTACAGCAATACGTATTTTATGGTACTTATAAGAAATTATTCTATGAAGGAAATAGTTTTCAAATATATTGCGATGTATGACGATATTATAATAATATAATATGAATACCATATACATATTGATATATATTTGCTACTTTGTAAGTAAGTAAGTATAAATTAATCTACATTCGCCGCTTAGTATTAAATGATACTATAGCATATTAGAAAAAGTTTTGGATTAATAATCGTTATGTGATATGTTAGAATATGCGTTGGAAGAACAATATGTAAACAATAGTTCTACAAGTTATAAATCTCACGTAAATTATATTAAAATAATGAAAAACTAAAAAGACAATAATGAGCAGAGTGATAAACATAATAACGGATTCGTACGCATATTGAAGAGTTGACAAGGGCAACGGTATTCATCTAGTTTTCATATGGGGTAACTGCGCCAATTCAAATATCTGCAAACTGCAAGTAAGTCAAAATAAAATATTGAAAACAACATATAATTTACCGTTTTATTACTGAACTAAACTCATTCATTTAAAATTAAATATGGCCACCATTAAAAAAAATGTACGTTACAACCGAAAAATTTAAGTTTTTGTATTCCGAGAATAGAACATAGAACAGATTCTTATTAATAACTTACAAGGCAATTATTTTTCAATTGTAGAGTAGTTAGCGATCAGTTTTTTCATTAGGTTAAGTTTTTTCATAAGTGCTTTATATATTAGTTTGTTTTTTGATTTTTCGTTAAAATTAAATAAATTTAATTTTTTGTTAAAATTAGAATAATTCTAAAAGATAAATAAACAACTAACAATAATAGTATGAAGAAAGAGAACAATCTAACTATGCTACAACATCATATTTGATAGTGCTATCCTACAAATTATCCGTTAAAAGATGTCGGGAAACGTAGTCTCGGCCCGAATATCATATAATAGCTTTGGTTACAGCTGGAAAGATATCTAAGCTTATTGGTTCTATCAACAGATGAATTTTATGTTTACGTGAATAATCAATTATCTCTGATCATAAATAAAATAAAACCGAAAATGTGAAAATTCGGTTAGCGTTGTAAGTAAAACTTATCAAAACATAAATATGTTCATTAGGGACCTCATCGGAGACCTTTTGAAAATGCTGGTCATACAGAGACCAATTAGGCTCTCTGAAGTATAATAATCATGTTTAAAAATTGTAAACTGAAATGTTCGTAACATCACAATTCATAATAGCAATCGCAACAATAAAATACATCCGCAAAAAAAACCATATGTAAAAGAGCAAACCTTTCCAGAGGCAATCACAACTAAGAAACATACAATATAGTTTCCAGCCAACCAATCAAAAGTAATATGCACATCAACCTAATGGGAGTAATATTCCAGAAAGATCAGCGCAAAAAAAAAGCGAAATTTCAAGAGATTGAATAAATATATCAAACATGTAATCTCATCCAAATTAACAACGAATCTTCAATCTGCAAATAATCAATAATATTTAAGAATACGACGGTAGTTATGAAGAATATATTCAAAACTTTGATAATTAAAACAAACAAAAAGAAGAATATGATGCGCAGTAATAAAATTTTACAAACGGGGCTTTAATAGAAACATTCCTTACTTAGATTCTGTTACAAAAGATAAGAAAATACTACAGAGTATAGACAGATACCGGTGCAAACAAGAATTTTGTTAAATCAGAATTGGCGCCAAATGCAAACCTAGTATTTCAAATCAAGTCAGCAGGAGGCGATATAGAGATAACAGAGAAAATAGTGATAAAATTGTTTGAATGTATTGGCGATTATTTAAAAACAAAATTTTTACTATTACCTGATATAAAGTGCCTCGACGAAATAATAGGTGATGATACACTCAAGGAGCTAAAGGCAGTAATTTGTCGTAAAAACTATATTCCATCAATAGCTCCAGGAAAAATAATTCAACACTATTAATACATCTATGAAAGTCGAAATTAAAACCAAAACGGGTGAAACTACCTACAAAGAGATTTATACTGTCCGGATGATGGTAGAGTAGAAAAAGGAATCCAACAAATGCTTTAAGATGGTATAATAAGTGGAAAAGAATATTGATTCATTGGTTATAATGACCTATAACCATATTAAACATATATGAATACAAACCGTATTAAAAATTCGAATTTTAATCGTCGAGGATGGAGACATTCTACTGATTTCAAAATGAGCTACCCTTGAGTATATATTTTGTGTCTCCAGCTGCATACAGACGTATATCCAAGTTAATAAATTTACCACCCAATTCAGATATATTGAAAACTACCCATCTAAACCTGGTATTCACGAATGTTTTTTTAAGTATTAAAACTCAAGGTTCAACAGAGAAAGATTTACCAGATGTGGCGAAAAATTGCTTACTATGCTTGGACGAAATATCTTTAAAAACAAATTTGTTCTACCATGCATGCAGCTGGGAAATAATACGTTTAGAAGATGATGGTGAATGTAAAACTAAATCGCATGCTAGGTACGATGTTGTTGTAATGGTATTATTAACCGTTACAATTATTTCGTAAATAAACTATGTACAGCAAAAGCATTACAGAAAATTATTTTTAAATGTGTAAATGAATTAATTAAAATTGGCATGAAGCCAAGGCTTGTTATATCTGATCAGGGATCAAATTTTATGGGGCTCAACAAATTAGTAGGTACTTCTACATATAACAATCATTTTTATGTATCTAACCATAAAATTTACTGTATATAATACTCCACATTTGTTAAAATCTTTCTGGAAAAATTTTATAAAGTATGATATTATACTTAAAACTAATAAGCTAGTATGCTGGGATGATGGGATAAATTTATAAAACAAAGATCGCGATGCAAAATTTGAATTAGCTCCAAAAGTTAGTAATGAGCATATATACCCGAACAACTTTCAAAAAATGATAGTTAAATACGCCACACAAGTAATAAGTGCAACCGTTTCAAGCGGATTATATACCCTCGCCAGAGCAAATGCTTCTTCTTCAGCAACACTAAATACATCAGAAATTATCAGCTTGATTTCTTGGAAAAAGAAATAACCAATTTATCGGACTTACAATTTATAGAAAAAATAGGCATGCTACATCAAAAATAAAATTTCTTAAAGGATGGTTACAAAGTATTAGTGTTTTGAAAGATCTATACAGTGATTTAAAAGCAGGAAATACTTCTCTTCTTTTAACAAGCAATTTAAATCAAGACGTATTGGAAAATACATTCGGCATTTTACGCAAACGTAGCGGAAATAGCAAGTTGTTAACACTAGTACAATTTTCACATGAATTTAAAAAATCCTTTTTAATCAAATATATGAAAAATATATCAACATCAACAATTTGCAAGCCAACAGAACTTTCTGAAATTCCAAATGTAAATATAGATATTCACGACATTCAACTACTAAAAAAGAAAACGCAATCTAAATATGAATTCGTTATTTAAGCTGATTATAAACCATTAAATTTTGAAGGAGAAAATCCATTGGTAAATTGGTTTTAGGATAATTGGAATTATGGAGCATGAAGGGGAAAATTTGCATAGTTATTTTGAAAAAGAATGTTAATGTTCTTTTTGAATTTTGTGATTCGTACACATAAGATTCCTTAAACACGATGTGCGCATGACAAACAAAATTCCGAATGCTGTATTACGCCATCTTGACAGTTTGACAGTGTATGGGTGGGCATCTGTTGCCGCCTCGTTTCACGTTGAAAAATTTTGAGTGGAGGCATTAATTGTTTTATTTATTTCGAATAGGTGTTTGCCCGTACAAGGTATCTGTAAAACAGGCTCAATGAGCCAACAGTACGGTGATGGCAGAGAGGAGTGAGGGTTGCTGTAACACTGGGCCTGCCAATAAGGCGAATAGCTCTGTTTTGCAATTTGCCGAGATTATGTGCGTTATAACTCCATTTTCGACCTAATGTACTTTTTATAGATGTTGAGAAGATCGGGTGGAGAAAAGTAAGCTTTACAGCGTTACAAGAAACCCAAACATTTAGCAGCATCTTTAGCTATACCAATAGTATGAATATGAAAAGTCAATTTTTGATTTAACTCGAAGTCCATAATGTTTAAATCTGTTGAATGCTGCAAAACGTTACCCTAAAATATCAGGTTGGGTGTAGTTATGGCTATTTTAAGCGAGATTAAACAGCATTACAATGTTTGGTATTGACTTCATCAAATTTTTGAATTTTCGCTAAATCATTACTTAGCTCACTGATAGTGAAATTTCTTGCAGTTCTATTAATCTGGTGATTAATGTTACAGCGGTTATGAAATTTATAAAAAGCAACAAGGGTGCTACAATCTGCGACACTATGGATTGGATAGGAGCTTATTAACAGCAGGCTATTGATACATATTAAGAAGAGAGTGGGAGATAAAACCGACCCCAGTATTTATTATAAAATTGTCAGATGAATACCCATTGACAAGCACTCGAATCATGCGATTCGAAAAGAAATCTCCAATCCATAATAAAAAGATTCTATCTCATCCCAATGCCTTGCATTTTGCTAATAAAGTATCATGCCAGATTCTGTTGAAAGCTTTAGAAACATCCAGAGACACTACATCAAACGCACTAGAATGGTGAAGGCTGACATTCAACTTTTCGCAAAGGTAAGTCATGATATCACCGATTGAACGGCGGACTTTGAACCCGTATTGTCGATCATGAAGCAAACCTCTGCAATCCTGATATTTCAAAAGCTTCTGGTTTACTATTTTCTTTATTACTTTGGAAAGAACCGAGGTTATAGCAATATGACGGTAGTTAGAGGGATCGCTTTCTTTACTTTTTTTTGAAATTGGGAAAATATGCGTAACCTTCCATTGGGTAGGATGAATACCCGAAGTAAAGGAAATATAGAAAAGGTTGCATAGAAGTTTTGAAATACTTGAATATGTATTTTTAATAACCATGGTATTGTTGTAATAATTCAGACAAAAACTATTTTGTTAAATTATATATTAGAATTCGATTATAAAACATCATTAAATATGTTAACATAACTGTAAAATAATTCAATTATAAGCATAAAACTTTGAGTGCTTCACATCTTTAAAAAATACGTAATATACCTAGATATTATACGAGTATGTAATTACTAATTAGAAATAAGAGTTATTAAAAAATTATTTACCAGATTTTTACAACTTGTTTTGTAAAACTTCAAATTATTTTTCAGTTATACCTACATATAGCATATTTCCAAAAATTTCAAATTGATTATACCACACTATAAAATTTTAAAACTATGTATGTATAAATAATAGAACTAGAACAGATTTTTTTTTAATTTAATTTCAACTTACGATTTTTGCAACATTATTTACTTACAAATTTCGGTCTCTTTTTATATGCTTTTATATTAACTCGTCGGTGTCGGTTTATTTATTTATTTGTCATTCTGTCACGCTTTTTATTATCTTCGTAATCTGTTAGCAACATTTGTAAGTGTTGTGTGGTGCAGAGGAAAGTGTACAGGTTTCAAAAGTGGGGGTCATGTTGTTCGAATCCAGTTCACATGCAACTTTTTTTTTTTTTAACTATCTATTCATCAACATTTTTTGAATAAAATATGTATATATTTTGTATATATGAATTTGAAACTTAAATTTTTATCTCTAAATTCATGCATACAATACACACGCAATATATTTTTGATCTTTTCTCCTATAATAGTATAATATTGATGTCCATTGCACATGGTGTTTTTTTTGTATTAGCAAAACACAATACATACAATATTTTTATATATGTTGCTAAATTATTTTGTTTACAACATTTGTTTAGTATTTAAATCAAAATATTTGCTGTCAACATTCTTTAATGCATATTGAATATGCATGGTTAAAAATTAAGATTTTATGTTCGTAATATGTTCAGAAAAAATACTTAAGAATCCAATTCGTGTACAAACATTTTTTTTTTTTGTTAACTGTATTCATCAACATTTTTTTAATAAAATTTTATGTATAATATACACATATTATTTGATCTTTCCTCCTATAAATAATTTAGTTCAATCAATCTTGATGTACACATGTATTTTATATTAGGATTTAGCAAAACACAAAATATATAGGTACAATATTTTTATGTTGCTAAATTATTTTGTTTTAAAACATTTGTTTAGGATTTAAATCAGAATATTTGTTGTCAACATTCTTTATTGCATATTAAATATGCATGGCGTTAAAAATGTTTTGGCGTTTAATGTTTTATGTGTTTTATTTAGGAACATTTATTATGTATTTTGTGTATATAGGTATACATATAAAATTTTATTCAAATTCCAATTGCCAAATTCAAACTACAGATTCATACATAATATTTTTTTTTGTATATATATACTTAGTAAAGAATATAAATAAAAAGTAAAGATCATTTCAAAATTATGCTTTTGCGCATTACGAATTATGATTTACAAACAAAATTTTGTCAACACAAAACACAAAAAATTAAAACTACGTATGCAAGTATGTACGTACGTACATAATATTATGTTAAACTAATTTTCTAAATTATTTTGTTCCGCTCCATTATTGTTTATAATTTAAATCAAGATATTTGTCAACATATTTTACTGCATGATTTTATTAAGCGATTAGGTAGGTAGGTGTTCAAGGTTAGATGTTTATTTGGATATACGATATACTACTTATAGAAATATACAGTAAAATACATTTATGTACATATATAATTTTCATACGTACGTGTTAGAAATGTTGCTTCAACTAAAATTAGATTGTAATATTTATAATCACAGTATTTTAGTACATATTTTACCCTTCGAGTTACTTTCATTATTTATGAGTTACGGGAATAAAAAATTTTTACTCTTGCTGTAATGGAATCGATTTAACGTCTCTTAATTTTCTTAAACATTTGGTATAAATTTGTAAACCGTATTTTATATCAGTAACAATAATGTATGTGTGAATGAAAAATATCCTATCTTTTTTTTAAATTCAAATTATGTTTCTTTTAAAACTAAAAAGTATAAAATAAAATAATGTAAAAAAAATATTTTTTAAAATATGCTTTTATCGAAACCAAATTCGCCCCCCAAAAAGTAGAAAATAAAATTGATTGCAAAACTTTAGCTTTTTGGACTGTTATAATATAAAAGTGAATTGCTAGTGCAAGCATTTTGGACTGTTATAATATAAAAGTAAATTGCTGGAATAAAAAAAAGAAACACGAACCTCAAATTTCGCAGATTTTTATTTAACCTTATTCCAGCATTCCGATTTGACCAGATGAATATAAAATCAAAAAATATCTCGGAAAACCGGATTTTCTACACTAAAAAAAATACGAATTTCTGAGACTACCATTTGATTAAAGAAAAGGTCAGCAATCTTCTAAAGCATGATTGGCGACGTACTCAACGAATAATTCGTAAGAATGTATGATGTAAACATCGATAATGTAATAAACTTTGATGTTAAGAAAAAGTATTAAACCAGATTCTAAGAAAATAAGAATGATATAAAAAATTTGTCTGCCTGAAAATCTCTATAAGTCAAATATTTTTTTAGTTTAACATCTTAATACAAGTGGTTCATTAGGAATTTTGCGAAGATCGCAAAACCATTAACCAACTTAACATGAGGAGACAACGCTTAAATAAAATCAAGCCAGTTAAATTAAATAGAAATTCGAAGATAATGAGTTTAAGGGGTTTCGAAATTTAGAAGAGCCATAACATATATATGGATATCTCTTAACATAACCGAAGAAAACTACGCTATGAATGAGGGAAAGGTTCTCGCATCATATGGGAATTGGACAAATTACAGAATTACCTCAATGGAGCAAAGAAAATCAAAATTAAGTTTGATTAACCATCAACAGTAGTTGACGTTTACTTTAACTAACAGTAATAACGATGCCAATGGATGGGCTTGTATATTGTAATATAGGTGTAATAATTAATTCGTTTTTATGAATTAATAATTTTAATTTTATAGTAAATTTAATAAAGAACTATCATCTGAAGTTTGGGTATAGTTCCTAGTGTTTTACAAGGAAATAATATGTTCTCATATTTTGTGTACATTTTATTTATGACCTTGACAGAAATCTAATTATGTAAAACGCTGCTTTTTTTCCATCTATCAAACAAAATTTTTTTTGAAAAATGTCTGATAAATTGCCTGATTAATAAATTTTATATAACATCTATTGTTTTCAAAATAGATACTCTAGTAGATTTTTGTTGGAAATAAAAAATTAAATGGCATATGCTATTTCGTAATTTTTTGAAATAAGAATTATTTATTGAAATTAAATATTTTTTACCATTCAGGTTTAACTGGAACTTGAAGTTCTACAAGGCTGTTTTCAATTTGATTTTCCTCATCCCATGGACAAACCGATAAGTGTACTGTTGGTTCCACGGTATCTGCTGAGTCCCAAGGGCATACTGATTGTAGTTCTAAAGCAGATTCTACTGGTTCTGTTAATTGTTTTGTTGGTTCCCTGAACGGCAAAAAACCATTTTAAAGTCAAATGTATTTGCAAATATTTTAATGAAATAAATAAATTGTTTACAATAAAATATACAAACTTAAAAAGATTAAAATAATAGAAAAGTAGTTTAATAAAATTACGAAGGCTACAATTTAGAAATTAATAATTTAAGAACAAACTCAATATATCTAGGTTTTAAAATTAAGTTTAGTATGATTGAATTTCAAGTAAACATAATAAAGTAGATATTTTTTAACTATAGTTTTTCATATATTGTTAATTGAAAATGATTATGATGAAAAAAAATATTTTTTTTTATGAAAATCTTGTTCTTTAGACAACAAGTTACAGCCTATTTGTATAATTATTATTAAAAGATTTCGATGTGTATTAAACTAAGAATTAAAAATTTTCTAGGTATTTTAGTTCAAAGAAAAATTTTTTATTTTGTAAAATAGCATAGAAAAATTGAAAAAATTTAATAATATTTTAAACACTAAAATGAAATGATTTGAATTCGGAATTTTTCTTATGTTAATAGATACATACATACATACTATAGATTACTACTAAACAACACTTACCTATACGGTATTTCGCTTAAATTACTTTGACTATGTGAATGCGGAACCTTATTCGTACCATCTTTAAATCCTATAACTGTTAATTCATGAGCTGAACCTGTTAAACTCCTATCACTTCCGCGTCGTCTTAAGTTACATGACGCTGGTATACTGCACTGGGATAAAGGTTGAGTTAAATTTGGATTTAATTGTTGGGATGTAGAGGCTTTCTTTTTGTTTGCTCCACCAAAATTAAAAAAACGTTTTTTGTGTGAAGGTTGAATTCCACTAGCTAAGAGCGATTTATAATGATCTGATCTCATAAAGCGAGGATAACAGTCCTTTTTCAGAAGTAACATATAAATGTGTTCAGCTGCTGCATCAAAAGTAAAACGTGAAGGATTTTTTAAACCTTGTTGCACAACATCCATAGTTTTTCCATCAATATTGATCTCGCATGGTGCCCCAGGTTTTAAAAATTCTCTAAAAATTTAATTTTAGTAATATAGTTTTATACTTAATTTTAACACTTACTCATATATTTCATTTACTTTTTTTACCACTTGCGAATGAGCTGATCTTCTCAATTTGTTAACTTCAATCCAAAAGCGAATGTTTTCATGTGAATATTCTTTTTCTAAAAACGTTGTAAATTCCTGTAATCCAGTCTGATCTGAGACAAGTTCTTCAATAGATATAGCCCATCTCTTAACTCTTTTTTCGGTAGGTAAATCAACAATAGCATTATTTAGTTGCCAGAATGTTACATCTTCCGATACCCAAGGATTTGATGGTAGAACAGGTTGAAGAAAAAAATCATAGTCAGAAAAGATTTCCCAATAATTAACTAAACTTTCGCAAGCTTGAGACATTTTTATTCTAGTACGACTAAAAGATTTTCGCAAATATTCAATTTCTCGTTGATAATCTTCTATACCTTTTTTTTTTGGTTTTATGCCTGTTCTATCTCTTGATGGTATTGGACAAGATTCAAGTGGAGTAAATTGACCAGGAGGAGGCCGATGAACGCGCCAATAAGCGCGTTCCTGAAAATTAATTTATTATAAAAAATATAAGTTAACTCACACAACATATTGTTACCTGTGAGTCACTAACAATTTTATCACCCTTTTTTCTTTCTTTCGCCAAACGAACATGTTCTTCAGCTTGCATAGATATTACATCCCATTTTCCTTTTAAATTTTTATGTAGACTTGCCAACGCTTCTGTTTCATAATCTTCTAGACCATGTCTTTGTTTATTTCTCAAAGATCTTTTTGTAAGATATATAGCATATTCAATGTTATCGGGAGCTTTATGTTGCCATGGCCAATAGTATGGTGATTGAAAACGATAAAGTGAAGAGTCGTCCTTGACTACTAAAGTTTTGGTATCATTTACAGGAAAAAAATACCCATGAAGACAAAGCTGATTTGCTAAATTAAGTGCCTCAGATTCTTCTACTGATAGCCTATCCATTAACCACTCTATTAAGTCATATCCTAATTTATAATATTGAAAAATTAATAAATATAAACAAATTTCGAAGCCATTCGAAAATTACCCATAAATGCATACGGTATAGATGTCAAAAAGATTTTTTGATGTCGCACTGGAACGCCGTTATTTTCATCCTTCATTTCTCGGACAAGATTTTCCATCTACCAATAATTGTTTGTTAATTCACAGTAAATATAATATAATAAGAATACAATATACATTTTGTTCAAAAATGAAAAATCGAATAGATAAAATTGTTGGAAAAATTAATATTAATAATCTTGAAATAATGTCAAAAAAATTTTTTCTTCAAAACCGAATGTTGAAAAAAGTCGAATTTATGTTGAAAAAACAAATTGGAAACAGAAAAACGAAAAATTGTATGTACAAAAAGTAAATAGAAATTGGAAGGCTTCAGTTAGGATGTTATTTTCATTTTTAATTATTTTCCAATTTGAGTGATGTAATTAAGTGGGTTTTCCAATTTGAGTGATATGATTTCTTTTCAAAAAAAACACACTAATTGTTAAGGAAATTCAAATGTTTTTTATTTAATGTGAAGTACAGTCGATACAATTAAGTTCTGAATAAAACGTCATTCAAATGGCGTCCACGACTTCTTTTGCAGCAACGAATTCTTCTAACTAGCGACTTGTAAAGCTTGAAGAGATTCTGGTTTATTGCTAAAGACCAATGACTTTAAATAACCCCACAAGAAATAGTCTAATGGTGTTAAATCACAACTTCTTGGAGGCCATTCAATGTCACAATTTCTTGAAATAATGGAATCTCCAAACTTTTCTATAACTCCAAACATTTTCTAAATTAAAGTTAGATTTCGACAGCTCACAAAAATCTAAAATATGTTCTCTACTCATTTCTATAACATTAAATGGCCGTTTGACTCCAACTGTTCTTACTAATTGATATCAATCCCGCGGAAGGTGAATATGCATGTTTGTAGTTTTCTTTTTATTTCCAATCAACGCATTATCACTGTTACATTCCATGTGAGTGTGTCCAGGAATCAAGAATTTATGATCCATTGTTTTAATTGATCTACTTCTTTGCATAAATATTGAAAACATAGTTGTAATATAACTATTTTTATTCTGACCTGGGCATGAATCATTATAATAAATAATAGACTCCACATTTGGACGCATTGAGGAAAGATGTTCAAATAAACAGCTTTTCTTTCTTTCTTTTAGCAATCAGTTCACGCCACATGAAACAGCTACCATTATTTGTTTCAGTATCATGTATTGTTAAATTATAAGTCCATAAAGGATGTCTGTAAAAAAATTCTCCTGATCTCAACAATTGCATTGGTAAAAATTGTTGCAGGTCGAAAAGAAAAACTTTTATGGATGGAACCTTTTTGCAAATTTCTTTGTCGTTAGATTTTTCAGTGTAAGCTCTATCTGCCGCATCTTGATGTTCGTTATGCTCGCACATCAGTTGTCTTTTCTTTCCAGCATCATTCTCTAAATTTATTTTTAGTTTAAATAAATCGCATTTTCCACATGTATCTAGACTTGGCTTTTTTTATTTGATTCCTGTACCTGTAAAACAACAAAAAAAATCATTACATTACTAGTACTTGGTATTTTCTTTTTTAAATCTTTTTATATTTATATACATAAATTTTTTTATACTTTTACTTTTACATACCATTAAAAATCTCTGAATATTTTGTAAATGATACATGCTGAGTATAACAAGTGGTATATAACTTATACATTTGCGTCAGCGTCAAGTTTGGTTCCAAATATAATTTCGATTAATGTTTCCGAGTATAAAGGCTTTGATAAGCGGGGAAAGATAACATATGATTTCTGATTTCTGCAAGTTTTCCCTCGCTTATTTTATTTGACGTAATAGTTTTTCCCCGAAGATCACAAAAACTATTTTATTCACCATTCTTCAATTTCTTCTTGGCAACGCTTTTTAAAAAATTATCTGTTTCTCCCAATGTTTGTCGAAAACATTTTTGACACAAATTTATCGTTCTTTCATTAGCGATTACCTTGTAAATGTAAGTAAAATTACGTTGCTTTTTTCTATCTACTAATTTTTTTTCCTGGTTGAATTTCAATTGAACCAGCTACATATAAAACACGATCTTTGCATGCACCTAATGACCAATAGTCGTCAAATTTTTTTATTGTTCTAAATAGAAAGTCTAATATATTTCTACATTATTTTCGACAAACAGAAAGCGGAACACATTTTCTAGCTTTAACTATTTTATCATTTGATGTCTGATATTGTTGCCGTGTATTTCTTAATTTTTTATTTTTTTCTCGTAGTTTTCGAGAAAAGTCTTTAGTCTCGTAGTTTCTCGTAAAATTATTTTCTACGACATCATTATTTTCTTCAAAAAATTCTGAAGCTTGAACAATGATACTATTTGATGCTTGAAATGCTTGCCAGTTCTTTGGCCGTTCTTTCAAGATCTAGTTTTTCATATTCTGGAACATAATCTGGATCTTCAATACTCCCAACATTAAAATCGTCCAAAGAATAAAAGTTAGTATTCAAAAAATCCTGGTTGATGTTATCCACTTCACAATATTCTTAAAATTAAAACATTTAGTAAAATTGCGATAATGTATTATTTTCTCATGATCATTTTTATGTTTGTTTACTTACCGGTAACATTAGAAATACTAGCATTAACGGTAAAATCAATTTCTTCTTCGCGTATGCAATTGTTGTATGACAGGAAAGTCACTCACAATTTTTTTAGCTAAATCCAAAATTACTTTTGCTGTTGAAGACATGTTGTTTTTTTTAAAAATTCGATTTAAATCCTTTTGCAACTAACTTTTCTTTTTTTAAGTAACACAAATTTTATATAACACTTTTTTATTTTTTTATTTCACTTGTATGTATTAATTTGGTTCTGCTTTCCAAAACTAATGAAACTCTCAATTCCGTTTGGCATTTTATAGGCAAAGTCACTTAACTATTAATCAAAGCCTACTAAGAATTTGAAAAAAAGACTTTTCATAATAATTTTGTAGAATAATAACTTAAATATCTTAGGTAGCTTTGAAACAAAATCTAATGTTCTTCATAAAATTGAAATTGAATTTGGAAAAATAACTTAAAAATCTTTAAGTTATGTTCATATTTATTTAAATTTTGGAAAAAATCACCTAAGGTATACTTCAGTGATTAATACAAAATTGTTTGATACATAAATTTACTGTGGAATAATCACTTAAGATTTTATAAGTGTTTTTTCTACATTAGAAATTTAGAACAGTATAAAAATTGCAGTATTACATAAGTTAAAATTTGTGATAATAGCAAACTTAAGTGATTTTACCAAAATCAATGTGTGGCCCAACTGGTTTAAGTGATTAAGTTTATACGTCATAACTTCTTTAATTTTGCTCTGATTTGCATGATGTTTTGACCAGTAGTAAATCTTTCTTAGTGCTAGCTATTGCCATACAAAAAGCAAAAACAATTAAGTGTACTTAAGTGATTATTCCTTGAATCCACATATATAATAAGCTCGCGTGAGTTATGTATAAGTATATAACTATGTAAAAAAAAAAAAAATATATATATATACATTATTTAAACAAAACAAAAAAATAATAATATGTAATATTAATAAATATATAAAATTTTAATTATACAAAATTTTCCTGATACAAATTGCCAAACGTTATTGGCCGAAAATTATTGCAAGAAAAAATTTATTGCAAAATAATGTTGATTTAGCAATTTGTATCTGCCTTGTTTTCTGTAATTTTGAATAAAATAAAAAAGTTAAAAAAGTTAGTCTTGGAATAACTTGCTATAAAACAATCTGCTGTATTTTTGTATTAAGAATTAAAGTTAAAATAAAAAAGGGTGTTCCTGTGTTTTTTATATATTAAAAAAAAAAAAATAATAAAAAATTTAAGTGGTGCAGTCGGTAGGATCTCTGTAAAAATAAAAAAAGATCCAGTGAAACGGACTAATATAAAAAAAAATAATAAAACAAATAGTGTTAATTTATAAACATTTAATAAGCAAAAATAAAATTTTGAATTTTGTGTGAAATTACTGGCCCTTACGATCTCAATCGGCGAATTTTAACATTAATAAACACAATTAAATTTTATTAAAGTGAACAATCTAAAAAAAAAAAAATTTTTAATAATAGGTAATTAAAATAATTAATAAAATTTTAATACAAAATTGATTGTCATCTAAGCAGACTACAAAATTTTAATAACAATCGAAATATGGCACAAAGTCCAGTGTTTAGTAGCATTAACACAAATGCTACAATTACAACAGAACAACCAGGCTCAAACTCAAAGAAATCCATTTGAACAAGAGTTAAAATATTTACAACCATTCAAAGGAGAAAAAGGGACATAGCCGAGTTTTATCGATGCAGTGGACATAATTTTGCAGAACCATCCAAATCAAACGGCGTTGGTATTTCAGTTGGTGTTATCAAAAAATTTATTAACTGGAAGTCCTTCAAATGATTGCAAAAGTAAACTGAAGCAAGATTATAAATCATCTAAAGATCAAATGAGGTTAACCAGACAAATCAACTCATTAAAAGTAAGTAGTATTTTAGATTTAGATAATAAAATAAGATATTTTGTAGAAGATATAGTAGAATTTGTCGCTTTTAATGAAAATAGTCAGGCTATGGAAGATATATTTTGCGGAATGTTAGTGCAAAGAATTAAAGAATTAGTGTCAGGATCTTTAGCATATGCTATAATGAATAAGTATAATCTAACA
Organism: Poecilobothrus nobilitatus; assembly: GCA_947095535.1. Taxonomy (NCBI): domain Eukaryota; kingdom Metazoa; phylum Arthropoda; class Insecta; order Diptera; family Dolichopodidae; genus Poecilobothrus; species Poecilobothrus nobilitatus. Next base: position 119,240,476 of record OX352772.1, read on the forward strand.
CAAATTAGGCAAATTGTTAACAATTTCATAGGTCTAGATAATAGTAATATAAATTTAGCATATAAAAACAACAGCAATTTTAATAAAAACAATAATGAAAGTTTTAGCAATAACAGACCATAACAATAATAATTTTAATTGTAATAGAAACTATAATAATTATAATAACCAATATAGAAGAAACACTAATTTAAATAGATTTGATAATAATAATTACTACAACTACAATAATAATTATAACAATAACTTCAATCAAAGATCAGTACAAAATAGGTCTAACCAAAGGTCAGTAAACCCTAGAAATAACTCAAGCCAATATCGCTATTAACAGAGTTCTTTCAGGCAAAGACAGGTTGAACCTATGGAAGTTGAGTATAGGCAAAACAATAACATAACATCTAATAATAACAACGAAGTTAATAATTCCGAGTTTTTTATGGACTAGCAATGGTAAATGATCTACCAATGGTAAAAATAACTATATATAATAGAAGTTTTATAGTCCTTGTTGATGCAGGAGCTACATTTAGCATTATAGATAATAAAGTGACAGGTTTTAAAAAAGTAAAAATAAAACCATTACAGTTCTCTACGATACACGGAAAACACACTATTAATGAAGACGTACATACTTCAGCTCCAAACGAAACCAAACAGAATTTATCAAATTACCAAATTTACCAAACATTAAATATCAATTCATAATAGGTTCAGATTTATTAAGAAATATTGATAGTATAATCGATTTTGAAAAAGGAAATATTAATTTACATGCAAAAAAAATCCTAAGATAAATTTATTAAAATTAAGTCATTTAAATTCAGAAGAGATTGATGGAAGTAAAAAAATTGATTAATAGGTTTCGTAACTTATTTTTTAAAGAAGGTGACAAATTAACTAAAACAACCAGAAATTAAACATGAAATAATCACTACAATACCAGTCCAGTCCATAAATGCAAAGTTGTATAAGTATCCACCTAAACATGAAGAAGAAGTTAGAAATCAAATTAGGAAAATGGAAGAACAGGGAATCATTAGGAAAAGTAACTCACGATATTCTAGCCCATTAATTGTAGTACCCAAAAAATCGGACAACAGGTAAAAAGAAATTTAGAATTGTTATTGACTACAGAAGGCTAAATGAGGTTACAGTGGATGACAAATTTCCTCTACCTAATATTGATTCAATATTAGACAATTTAGGTAGAGATCAATATTTTACAACCATAGACTTGGCGAAAGGATACCACTAAATAGAAATTAATGAAGAAGACAAGAAAAAAACTGCATTTGTAACACCCCACGGTTTGTGCGAATTTAATAGAATGCCTTTCGACCTCAGCCACATTTCAAAGACTGACGAATGAAATTCTGAGGAATCATATTAATAAAATATGTGTAGTTTATCTTGATGATATTCTCATATGCAGCACTAGCTTAAAAGAACCCATAAAAGCAATAACAACTATATTTAAAATTTTAGAAGAAAAGCAATTGAAAATACAAATAGACAATGTAATTTTTTGGAAAAAGAAACTGAATTCTTAGGTCATATTTTGACTGAAAACTCTCTTAAACCAAATCCGAATAAAATCGAAGCTATAAAAAATGTAGAGTTACCTAGAACAGAAAAACAGGTAAAAAGTTTTTTAGTATTGACCTTTTATTATCGTAAGTTTGTTAGAGATTATGCCAAAGTAGCTCAACCAATTACGAAATATCTAAAAAAGAATACTAAAATTAATAACAAAGATCCGAACTATATAGCTGCTTTTGAAAAACTGAAGAACTTTATAATTTCGCACCCTATTCTAAGATATCCAATTTTGACAAGTCTTTTACTGTAACAACAGATGCTTCCAACTATGCTATAGGAGTCGTTCTTTCACAAGAAGGTCTCCCCCTTTATGCTTCGTATCTCGAACTCTTAACAACCATGAGAAAAAATATTCGGCAACTGATAAAGAATTTTTAGCCATAGTGTGGTCTGTGAATTATTTTGGACCTTATCTTTATGGTAAGAAATTTAAAATTTATACAGATCATCAACCTATAAAGTTCTTACATGCCAAATATAAAGGAAAAGACTTATCTCCGAGACCCCCAAGCTGGATACTTAAACTAGGTGAATATCAATTTGATATCGAATACATAAAGGGAAGGGAAAATAAAGTTGCAGATTTTCTTAGCAGACTAGAATCCAATGAAAATATTAAACCGGAAGAAAAAAATTGGGAAACAGTTATGGCAACTGATAGTGAATCTAATTTTAACATAATATTTAACATTAAAAATGAAAATGAGAGTATTACAATGGCAATAATTCATTCCGCTGATGAAGAATATCTATATCAAATATCAATTAGAGAGGAAATTGTTAATAAATATAAAACACAATTAATAATAACAAATAATAAAATTATAGAAAAAGAAATTATTTCTGGAAAAACCATCATATATATATAGCAAAATATGACTTTGATCACATATATAGCTGAATATGACAGACAAAAGAAAGATGTCACTCAGGTATTCAGGAAACTTACAATCAAATAAAAAGTAAAATTTATTTTCCAAAGTTATTAGAATTAGTTCAAATTGTTTGCCAAGAAGTTAAATATGATAGAAATCCAATTAAATTTAAGTTCAAATATAGCGAAAATGCTACAAATATTAATGACATAATACATATAGATACATACACAATTATGAAGACTAATTTTTTAACAGTCATAAGAAATTACTCTACATCTTACAAAACCTAATAATCATAGTGATAGGAAATAGTGATATAGAGAGATTCCACAACTCAATAGTTGAAAAGTATAGAATTTTAAAATTTTTAAATCAAAATTTATCTGCAAATTGCAAATCTTAATGCAAAAATCTGTTAGATATTATAATGAGAGATTTTATTCAACAATCAAAAACATTCCAACCGAAGTTCAAAACAGAAAAGTAAATGTTAGCAAAATTAAGAAAAATTTAATTTTAGCGAAAACAAACAGAATTGGAAGACTTAATAAAGCAAGAGAGGTCTATGTCGAACAAAGAACAACAGGTTTCGTTAAAAATTATAAAGCTGTCAGACATAAAGAATGCCCAAATGCAAAAGGTTAAGATTAAATAACATTCACTCTGCTAATATAAAACGACCCCAAATATTTTATAAATTAGGTAATGAATAACAACAATAATAACAATAATAATTTCCAAGAAATATTTTCTTTTTAATATTTATATTTTGAATGTTTTTCATTCATAAACATTATTCAATTATTATACTGACCTTACACAACATAATTAGGCAATAATATTTTTTTTTATTTTAAGTCTTATTCTTACGAAATTAGCTGACTTTACAATTTACATTTAGTTATTAAGTAAAGTAAGTAACATTCTTTATTCTATGTATCAACATATAAAACGTTGAATAAAATTTTTTGAAAAATTTCCAGGTATTTACATTTTTAATATTGGTATCGTTGACAATTACAACACCTTGAGCGAAAGGTTTATTACAAGTTGAGCCTGGGATCTGGGATATACACAAATTAATTTAAAAGAAATAGAAATAGTGAACGAAACTTCTACGATATTTCATATAATTAATCCTTTAGAGTTAAATGACATATTAGCTAATTTAAATAAAAGTAACATTTTATTAGATAGTGAAATAATAAACATTAAGGCCAAAATAAAATCTATTATTCCATCAACTATTCATAGAAAGAAGGGGTTTAATAAATGTCGTAGGTACTGCAAGCAAGTGGTTATTTGAAACCATGGATAATGATGACAGGGAAGAGATTCTAAATCAATTAGATATTATAGAAGAAAACTCTCACAAATCCATTACAACATTAAATTATCAAATATCAATAAACAATCATTTTAACAATTTTTTTTTGCTCTTAAAAACACAATAGAACAGGATATATTCAAAATATTACAAACTTACAATGAAATTAAAGAAACGACTAAACAAAGTTTAACTCACTCACTTTATTTAGATCAAATAATTAAATTAAGATATTTAGAAGATAAAATTAATCAAATACAGGATAATATAACATTGTCATTGAAGCATAACATTGTCCATCCCAGCATTCTGGCAGCAGAAGAAATATCATTATTTAATATCGATTTTTTCAAACTAAAATTAGTGAAAATGGGAATAATGGTATATAAAAATGATTCTTTAGTATTTGCTCTAAAAATATCGCAAAATTATATTATAACTAATTTAATATTAATAACTCCATTACCTAATATAGACAAATATGAAATAGATCAAACTAATGAATATATACAAAACATATTTATATGAAGCAAATGTATTAAAAAAAGATTTAAAAATTTCAAGTAACTGTATTTTTAATAATAATTGTAAGTTAAGATTTAATAATAAGACGAGTATGGAAATTTTAGATAACGAAACAATTTTAATAAAAAAATACTAAAAAAGAAACTTTAATTCAAAATTGCGATAATAGAGATATTATTTTAAATAAGAATTATCTAATAAACTTTTATAATTGCCAAATAGACATTTTTAAATAAAGATTGTCAAATAAAATTGTAACAATACAAGCAAAGTATTATGTGCCAAATAAAATTTAAATATTACATTTGAAAAAAAATTTAAGCTTTGAAAACATAGCAATTAAACATTTAGAAAACATTAAAGCCGCGTTGATCTTATGCTGATAATCGTCTGCTGATTTATCAGCAACATGTATGTGCATGTAATAAGCATAATGTAAACATGTCATCAGCTGAAAACATTTTGGAAAAATATAGGGGATGCGAGTGTCTCTGGAACTACAAGGTTGAAAGTTACAAAGACAAAAATGAAAGAAAGAAAGCATACGAGTACCTCGAAAAAGAATTTAATATGAATTTGGACCAGTTAAAAAAAAAATTAAGTCCATTCGAGATACTTATAACGTCGAAAAAACAAAAGTAAAAAAATTAATAAAATCTGGCGCTTCTCTGATGATATATATAAACCAAAATTAATTTGGTTTGATATCGCAGATAGGTTTTTAGATAATCAGAAAAGCAGAAAAACTTCCTCAAATCTAGTAAAGAAAAGTGTATAATATTTTTTTATCTAGAATACAACTAATTCTCTAAATCTTAATATAGGAAACAGGAATAGAAGACTCAACCACAGTTGAAAATTCATCATCAATGTCTGATTTTACACCACGGAAAAAAATTAAAACTGCACTACCTAAATACATAGAAAGTGCGATGAACAAATTAGAAGAATTGAAATCAAACAATCAAACTCAGGATCAATTCTCCTTTTTTGGTGCACTGGAAAATTGCTGGTTTCACAGCAACTTAGGGAATTATCCTTCTAAAGGGCATTAAAAGTCCAATCAAAAATTCAACAATTAATAATAGAAGAACAAATAGATAACAAAAACAGATAACAAACAAATGAGAAACAAAAGAAACGAGATTTACAAAATTTCAATACATCACCGCCAACAATACGTTCAATTGCAAATACTCATAACGAAACACTACAAAAATTTCAATACATCACCGCAAATAATTCTCTAAGTTGCTCTGATACCAGCACATCAAGAAGAAATAAAGAAAAGGATGATGATATTTTATTGTTGGCTTTATCTTCAATTTTAAAAGAAAATAATTAAAAAACAATTTCTTTTAAAAACAAATAATTAATGATCATCAGTTAGAGGCTGTCGGTGTGGGTACGGCTTCATTAAATAAGTAGAAAGAGGCAATGCATTATCTCCGACGATTACACTCCAATCGGGAAAATTTATACTTCCGTTTTCTATACATTCATTTAATTTACACTCTCGAAAAATTGTCGAGTCATTGATCCTGCCTTAAAAAAAGCCTTTATAATTCTAAAATTCACTTCCGTGTGGCGCACATTTTAGGCGAATATGTTTCTCGTCAATGGAACCGCAACAGTTTGGAAAATTCCATCGTGTTGAAAACCCATTCGCAATTTGCTTCCATTCTGCTTCATTATTTGGGACCTGATTTATATAAAATTAATTTAATAATGAATTCTTTAAATTTAAAATAAGTTATTATTTTCAACCTTAAGTAATTTTGTAGGCAATTACATATTTCCTTTAGTACAGGAGTTAAAAATTTAGAAATGGAACCTTTGGGCACTTTGTATGAGTGTTCTAAACTGCCAAAAGAGTCGCCACTTGCTAAAACTCTCAACACAATTTCAAGTTTCAATTTAGCAGGCAAAGCATATCTAAAAATTGTGTCTTGTTTTGAAATGGATGGACCTCCTAATGAAAGTAGTTTATCAAATTTAGCAGGCGTCATACGGAAATGATTGCGAAAAGTGTTTGGATCTTCCATTCTCACTTCTTGTAAAAAATTAGAACTGAATCCGCAATTTTTCGTTTTTCGATCCACTTTCGTACCCACATCCTTCGTGAAGTATTTTTTTCTTCTTTGTAAAATTTCTTATTTCTTTCTGTAACATATCCGCAATTATAGCCTCCAACAAAACTTGATTTTCAGCCATTTTAAACAACACTAAGTAGCAACTTTTAAAGGTATAATGTAAAAGCTTTTGCAACATTCACATACATGTTGCTAATAAATCAGCAGACGATTATCAACATAATGTCAACGCGGATTAAAGAAATTAACGAATTAAAGTATCATTAAATTGTTTCGTATAGCTTGATGAATATAATAATTGTTCTAATTCTATAATACTAAGTATAGTTGTAATATTATGGTTAAGATACAAAAAACAAAATAATATATGTATCTCAAAAAACAGAAACTTTTACTTTAAATCCTAAAACAATTGAATAAAATATATTTCAGTCAAATAAAAGTTCAACAACTGACGTACTTAAAAGTACCATACTGATTCAAGTAAATGTATAAAGTCATTAATCATTTAAAAGTAAAAATTTCAAAGTTAATCACTATAATTAAGTGGCTAAGTTAATGCTGTTGCAAGCGGCGTCGCTGTAGCAGCTGATTCCCTAATATTTGTCCACCTGTTGTATAAACCTGAACCATTATTATCCTGTTGATAAACTAAGGTATAATATCTGGTGTTATATCTTTTGCAATGGCAAAAAGCACCTTTATATTTTTAATTATTTTATTTTAAATACCTGATGCATACAGATTTCAAATTAATAAACATGGTTTTGTTTGTTTGTAACAGATGCAATTAAACGGGATCGTTTAAGTGCACTGGCAGAAAGCACCTTTATATTTTTAATTCTTTTATTTTAAATACTTAAGTGAGGGAAATTGAGTTAGCTAATCTCAATTATGAGATTTCACTATTGTTTGATTAATATTAGCGCATATGTACGTTTCCGACAAAAAACGCGTTTCATGATTTGCGTATCTCTGGCTATACATGGTTTATGATTTTATATTTAGGGAAAATCCACAGAAGAGATTGTTACGAAATTCTGTAAAATTTATCTTTTATGAATGAAGGTAATAAAAATTATTAAAAATATTTGGTAATCGTTTATTATCTAGGTGTATATTATAAAAATAGATTTAAAAGCAGAGTTCATAATTAGAAAGTTTGGTTTGTTATGTAATCTTTAATATATTATTAAAAAATATATGAAGTATGAATCTATAAGCATACATAATTCAAATTAATAAACATGGTTTTTGTTTGTTTGTAACAGATGCAATTAAACGGGTTCGTTTAAGTGCATTGGCAAAAGCACCTTTATATTTTTAAATCTTTTATTTTAAATACTTAAGTGGAGGAAATTGAGTTAGTTAATCTGAATTATGAGATTTCACTATTGTTCAATTAGTATTAGGGCATATGTACGTTTCCGAGAAAAAATGCGTTTCATGATTTGCGTATCTCTGGCTGTACCTGGTTTATGATTTTATATTTATAGAAAATCCACAGAAGAGGTTGTTACGTGAGTCTGTAAAATTTACTTTTTATGAATGAAGGTAATAAAAATTATTAAAAATATTTGGTAATCGTTTATTATCTAGGTGTATATTATAAAAATAGATTTAAAAGCAGAGTTCATAATTAGAAAGTTTAGTTTGTTAGGTAATCTTTAATATATTATTAAACAAGGTAGAATGTAAACCAACGGTTTTTAAAAGCGCACATTTCCAAAACTCAATACAAACTGTTTAGAAGTGTGACTTACACAAAAATTTGAAAATTTCATGTAATAAGAAAAAATGTGAAAATAGGACATTTTTGAAATTTTGAAGGGCCATAAGTCCGGAATGCTATATAACTAAGAAAAGCCGTTAACACACGTAAAAATATATTATTAAACCTTTAATTTTCATGTCTTGCCGAAGAAAAATTTGTACAGGTGCCAAAGTTACAGGTGTCAAAAAATAGCAAATTTTCAATTTTTGAGGCGTAATAACTCTTAAAGAGGGGGTGTTACCAAAAAATTTTCTGAGGAAACTTATACTAATTCTAAAAGTTCTTTCTTGTCTCAAAATTTCAGGTTCCTATCTAAGGGGTGCCGGAGTTATGAAAAAAGAAATTTCATGCAAAATGTGGTTTTCACATAACGGTAAATTTAAATAGTAAATTACAAAATATTACATAATTTTGATATTGTTTTATATAGATAATAAAATTTTCGATCTTCTGGCGGTTTTAGATTGCAAAATTATTACGCAGAGCCCGAGATATATACATCTGAAAATGGGGCTTTTTCGCAATTTTGAAGAGCTGCAACTTTGGAACCCTTTACAATTAAAATAAACCTTTAACACACGTAAAAATATATTATTGTAGCTTTAATTTTTATATCTTGCAGAATTAAAATGTGTACAGGTTCCTAAGTTACAGGTGTTTAAAAATAGCAAATTTTCAATTTTTAAGCCCTAATAGCTCATAAACAGGGGGTGGTCCGAAAAAATTTTCTGAGCAAACTTATACTAATTCTAAAAGTTCTTTCTTGCCTCAAAATTTCAAGCTTCTATCTAGAAGCGTGCCGGAGTTATGAGAGTAGAAAAATCATGCAAAATTGGGTTTTCACATAACGGTAAATTTAAATACTAAATTTAAAAAAATTGTATAATTTTGATATTAATTTACAAAGATAAAAGAAATACCTGTCGAATGACGTTTTCAGATTGAAAAAATCTTAAGCAGAAGAAGTTTGAGGGGCTATAGCTCCGAAATGGGGGAGCTACATGAAAAAGTTGTTCCACAAAATTATTTTTTTTATGAGACCTACCTATGGTTAAAATTTTTTTTCTCTATCTTTAACGGTGTAGAAGTTTTGTAAACAGACGGACAGACGGACGGATAGAGTGAAACTAATAAGCACATTTTTTCAAAATTTTTTTGGAAATGTGCTAAAAAATATATGAACTATGAACCTATAAGCATACAGAATTTAAATTAATAAACTTGGTTTTTGTTTGTTTGTAACAGATGCAATTATGTAAAATGGTTCGTTTAAGTGCACTAGCAGAAGCACCTTTATATTTTTAAATCTTTTATTTTAAATACTCAAGTGGGGGAAATTGAGTTAGTTAATCTCAATTATGAGATTTCACTATTGTTTAATTAGTATTAGCGCATATGTACGTTTCCGAGAAAAAACGCGTTTCATGATTTGCGCATATCTGGCTATACTTGGTTTATGATTTTATATTTATAGGAAATCCACAGAAGAGGTTGTTAGGTGATTCTGTAAATTTTACTTTTTATACCCGTACGAACTATGTTCAAGGGTATAATAAATTTGCCATTAGGTTTGCGACACCTTAAAGGAGTCGAGCTAGATATAGGGTCAAAGGTATGGATCAGCTCAGAATCGAATTCTGAGTTGATTAAGCCATGTACGTCCGTCCGTCCGTCCGCACGATAACTCAAAAAATAAAAGAGCTAGGAGGCTGAAATTTTTTTTAAGTCGCTTTTGCAAAATTAGTTAGTTAGTTTTGCTATTTATATCCAACATTTTCGGTCGCCGGGTTCGAGTAGCTGCGATACAACTTCTATCTTTATATAGAAATAACTCAGTTCAAGCTAGGTATCTAAAATTTTGCAAATGATGATCAAGTTTTATGGCAACAACTTCTGTAAAATATGGTTGTGGTGGTGCGACGGGTTCGGGTAGCTGCCATAAAACTTCTCCGTTTAAATGAGAATAACTCAGTGTTTATTGAAGCTAGGAATCTGAAATTTAGTAAAGAGGTGCCGATTTACATGCCAACAGCTTTTGTAAAATTTGGTTGGTCTAGAGCAGCCGGTTCAGGCTTCATGCACCTCTTGAAACTTAATGAAGCTAGACGTCTGAAATCTTGCGAATGATGATCAAATTTTATGGCAACAACTTTTGCTGAATTTGGTTGTGGTGGTGCGACAGGTTCGGGTAGCTGCCATACAACTTATCCGTTTAAATGAGAATAACTCAGTGTCTGTTGAAGCTAGGAACCTGAAATTTACTAAAGAGGTGTCGAGGTACAGGCCAATAACTTTTGTAAAATTTGGTTGGTATAAAGCAGCCGGTTCAGGCATCTTGCACCTCTTGGAACTTAATGAAGCTAAGCGTCTTAAATCTTGCAAATGTTAATCAAGTTTTATGGCAACAACTTTTGCAAAATTTGGTTATGCTGTTGCAACAGGTTCGTGTAGCTGCCATACAACTTTTCTTTTTAAATGAAAATAACTCAGTGTCCGTCCGCACTATAACTCAAAAAATAAAGGAGCTAGGAGGCTGACATTTTTTTTACATCAGTTTTACAAAATTGTTTGTTTTGCTATTTACCTCCAGCATTTTCGGCCGTCGGGTTCAAATAGCTGCCACGCAACTTCTTACTTTAAATGGAAAGAACCCAGTGTCTATCCAATCTAGGTATCTGAAATTTTGCGAATGATGATCAAGTTTTATGGCAACAACTTCTGCAAAATTTGGATATGGTTGTGCTACGGGTTCGGATAGCTGCCATACAACTTTTCTTTTTAAATGAAAATAACTCAGTGTCCGTCCGCACTATAACTCAAAAAATAAAGGAGCTAGTAGGCTGACATCTTTTTTACGTCACTTTTGCAAAATTGTTAGTTTTGCTATTTACCTCCAGCATTTTCGGCCGTCGGGTTCGAGTAGCTGCCATACAACTTCTTTCTTTAAATGGAAATAACCCAGTGTCTATGGTTTTATATTTGGAGAAAGTCCGCAGAAGCGGTTGTTAATTGATAAATGGGTACCTGCTATGTAAATGACCCAATTTTTGTTCATAATGTCACTTTATTGATAAATTGGTCATTCATTACCTAAAGTCTAAACTAAGGTAAGATTGTAACAAAACAATATATAATATTGTTATATATATAAAAAAAAATTAAATTTGTTTTTATCTACCTAACGTCGCTGCCACTGGTATTGAATGATGGAGGCCAAATGGTCTACATTCTTGATAAACCATGGTAAGATTGTATAAAAATTCACTTATATATATGCACAGAAATCTAATTCATATACAAAAATTTGAAATAGCAATTTTTCGAACAGCAGAATTACATTGAAAAGTTGAAAAACAATTAATGAAATGTAAAATATGAACATTAGCAATAAAATCTAATAATTACTTTTTTCAATTAAATGCTTTAATTAGGTCTTAATTTTTTTTAAAAAATATCTGAAAGTAATGGTATTTTCAGCCCTCTACTATTTTAAGAATGAGTGAACCACTTGTTTAAAAGTGAAAATTTCAAAGTTTATCACTATAATTAAGTGACTAAGTTAATGCTGCTGCAGGCGGCGTTGCTGTAGCAGCTGATTCCCTAATATTTGTCCACCTGTTGTATAAACCTGAATCATTATTATCCTGTTGATAAACTAAAGTATAATATCTGGTGTTATATATTTTGAAATGGCACAAAGCTCTTTTATGTTTTTAATTCTTTTATTTTAAATACTTAATGCATACAGAATTCAAATTAATAAACGTGGTTTTGTTTGTTTGTAACAGATGCAATTAAACGGGTTCGTTTAAGTGCATTGGCAGAAGCACCTTTATATTTTTAATTCTTTTATTTTAAATACTTGATGCATACAGAATTCAAATTAATAAACATGGTTTTGTTTGTTTGTAACAGATGCATATAAACGGGATCGTTTAAGTTCACTGGCAGAAAGCACCTTTATATTTTAAATTCTTAAGTGGGGGAAATTGAGTTAGCTAATCTCAATTATGAGATTTCACTATTGTTGAATTAGAATTAGCGCACATGTACGTTTCCGGGAAAAAACGTGTTTCATGATTTGCTCATCTCTGGCTATACCTGGTTTATGATTTTATATTTATAGAAAATCCAAGGAAGAGGTTGTTACGTGATTCTGTAAAACTTACGTTTTATGTATGAAGGTAATAAATATTATTAAAAATATTTGTTAATCGTTTATTATTTAGGTGTATATTATAGAAATAGATTTAAAAGCAGAGTTCATAATAAAAAAGTTTAGTTTGTTATGTAATCTTTAATATATTATTAAAAAAATATATGAACTATGAACCTATAAGCATACAGAATTCAAATTAATAAACATGGTTTTGTTTGTTTGTAACAGATGCATATAAACGGGATCGTTTAAGTTCACTGGCAGAAAGCACCTTTATATTTTAAATTCTTAAGTGGGGGAATTTGAGTTAGCTAATCTCAATTATGAGATTTCACTATTGTTGAATTAGAATTAGCGCATATGTACGTTTCCGGGAAAAAGCGTGTTTCATGATTTGCGTATCTCTGGGTATAGCTAGTTTATGATTTTATATTTATAGAAAATCCACAGAAGAGATTATTACGTGATTCTGTAAAATTAACTTTTTATGTATGAAGGTAATAAAAATTATTATAAATATTTGTTAATCGTTTATTATTTAGGTGTATATTATAAAAATAGATTTAAAAGCAGAGTACATAATTAGAAATGTAATTATGAAATAAAATATTATAGGTAGATAGCAATAGCAAAAAAATCACAAAGAAAATCGATCGTATCCTTTAACATTGATAAATGGGTACCTGTTATGTAAATAACCCTATAAGCAATACAAAACCTATAAGCATACATTCAAAGTATTAAATAGTTTTTTTTTATTACTCAGTTATTTCATTATTGTTTAATTAGTATTAGCGCAGATGTACGTTTCCAGGAAAATACGCATTTCATGATTTTCGTATCTCTGGCTATACCTGTTTTATGATTTTATATTTATAGAAAATCCACAGAAGAGGTTGTTACGTGATTCTGTAAAATTTACTTTTTATGAATGAAGGTAATAAAAATTATTAAAAATATTACGTTATCGTTTAAAATTTATAATTAAAATTTACTTTTTATACCCGTATGAACTATGTTCAAGGGTATAACAAATTTGCCATTACGTTTGTGACACCTTAAAGGAGTCGAGCTAGATATAGTGTCAAAGGTATGGATCGGCTCAGAATCGAATTCTGAGTCGATTAAGCCATGTACGCCCGTCCGCACGATAACTCAAATAATAAAGGAGCTAGGAGGCTGAAATTTTTTTTAGGTCACTTTTGCACAGTTGTTAATTTTGCTATTTAAATACAACATTTTCGGTCGGCGGGTTCGAGTCGCTGCCATACAACTTCTATCTTTTTATAGAAATAGCTCAGTATCTTTTCAAACTAGGTTTCTGAAATATTGCAAATGTTGATCAAGTTTTATGGCAACAACTTCTGAAAAATTTGGTTGTGGTGGTGCGGCTGGTTCGGGTAGCTGCCATACAACTTCGCCGTTTAAATGAGAATAACTAAGTGTTTAGTAAAGCTAGGAATCTGAAATTTAGTAAAGAGGTGTCGATTTACATGCCAACAACTTTTGTAAAATTTGGTTTGTCTAGAGCAGCCGGTTCAGGCTTATTGCACCTCTTGGAACTTAATGAAGCTAGGCGTCAAGTCTTGCAAATGATGATCAAATTTTATGGCAAGAACTTTTGCAGAATTTGGTTGTGGTGGTGCGACAGGTTCGGGTAGCTGCCATACAACTTCTCTTTTTAAATGAAAATAACTCAGTCTCCGTCAGCACGATAACTAAAAAAATAAAGGAGCTAGGAGGCTTAAATCTTTTTAAGCCACTTTTGCAAGATTATTAGTTTTGCTATTTAACTCCTCCATTTTCGGCCGCCGGGTTCGAGTACTTGCCATACAACTTCTTTCTTTAAATGGAAATAACCCCGTGTCTATTCAATCTAGGTATCTGAAATTTTGCGAATGATGATTAAGTTTTATGGCAACAAATTCTGTAAAATTTGGTTGTGGTAGTGCGACAGGTTCGGGTAGCTGTCATACAACTTCTCTTTTTAAATGAAAATAACTCAGAGTCCGTCGGTACGATAACTCAGAAAATAAAGGAGCTAGGAGGCTGTCATTTTTTTTAAGTCACTTTTATAAAATTGTTAGTTTTGCTATTTAACTCCAGCATTTTCGACCGCCGGGTTCGAGTAGCTGCCATACAACTTCTTTCTTTAAATGGAAATAACCCAGTGTCTATGATTTATATTTAGAGAAAGTCCGCAGAAGAGGTTGTTAATTGATAAATGGGTACCTGCTATGTAAATAACCCAAATTTTTGTTCATAATGTCACTTTATTGATAAATTGGTCATTCATTACCTAAAGTCTAAACTATGGGAAGATTGTAACAAAACAATATATAATATTGTTTTATATATAAAAAAAAAATAAATTTGTTTTTATCTACCTAACGTCGCTGCCATTGGTATTGAATGATGGGGGCCAAATGGTCTACGTTCTTGATAGACTATGGTAAGATTGTATAAAAAATGCACTTATATTCATGCATAGAAATCTTAATTCATATACAAAAATTTGAAATAGTGATTTTGCGAACAGCAGAATTTACGTTCAAAAGTTGAAAAACAATTAATGAAATGCAAAATATGAACATTTAGCAATAAAATCTTATAATTACTTTTTTCAACTAAATGTTTTAATTAGGTATTAACATTTTTTAAAAAATATCTAAAGGTAGGCGTATTTTCAGCCCTCTACTATTTTAAGAATGAGTGAACCACTTGTTTAAAAGTCAAAATTTCAAAGTTTATCACTATAATTAAGTTAGTAAGTTTATGCTGCTACAGGCGGCGTCGCTGTAGCAGCTGATTCCCTAATATATGTCCACCTGTTGTATAAACCTGAATCATTATTATCCTGTTGATAAACTAAAGTATAATATCTGGTGTTATATCTTTTGCACTGGCAGAAGCACCTTTATATTATACCTATAAGCATACAGAATTCAAATTAATAAACATGGATTTTGTTTGTTTATAACAGATGCAATTAAACGGGTTCATTTAAGTGCATTGGCAGAAGCACCTTTATATTTTTAATTCTTTTATTTTAAATACTTAAGTGGAGGAAATTGAGTTAGTTAATCTCAATAATGAGATTTCACTATTGCTTAATTAATATTAGCGCATATGTACGTCTCCAGAAAGAAACGCATTTCATGATTTGCGTATCTCTGGCTATACCTGGTTTATGATTTTATATTTATAGAATATCCACAGAGGAGGTTGTTACGTGATTCTGTAATTATATTTATAGAAAATCCACAGAAGAGGTTGTTACGTGATTCTGTAAAATTTACTTTTTATGAATGAAGGTAATAAAAATTATTAAAAATATTTGGTTATCGTTTATTATCAAGGAATATATTATAAAAATTGATTTAAAAGCAGAGTTCATAATTAAAAAGTTTAGTTTGTTATGTAATCTTTAATATATTATTAAAAAAATATATCAACTATGAACCTATAAGCATACAGAATTCAAATTAATAAACTTGGTTTTTGTTAGTTTGTAACAGATGCAATTAAACGGGTTCGTTTAAGTGCACTGGCAGAAGCACCTTTATATTTTTAATTCATTTATTTTAAATACTCAAGTGGGGGAAATTGAGTTAGTTAATCTCAATTCAGAGATTTCACTATTATTTAATTAGTATTAGCGCATATGTACGTGATTCTGTAAAATTTACTTTTTATACCCGTATGAACTATGTTCAAGGGTATAATAAGTTTGACATTACGTTTGTGACACCTTAAAGGAGTCGAGTTAGATATAGTGTCAAAGGTATGGATCGGC
This sequence comes from Poecilobothrus nobilitatus, assembly GCA_947095535.1. NCBI lineage: Eukaryota > Metazoa > Arthropoda > Insecta > Diptera > Dolichopodidae > Poecilobothrus > Poecilobothrus nobilitatus. Next base: position 119,256,627 of record OX352772.1, read on the forward strand.
TGAGAATCGAATTCTGAGTCGATTAAGCCATGTACGCCCGTCCGCACGATAACTCAAAAAATAAAGGAGCTAGGAGGCTGAAATTTTTTTACGTCGCTTTTGCGAAATTGTAAGTTTTGCTATTTAAATCCAACATTTTCGGTCGGCGGGTTCGAGTAGCTGCCATACAAATTCTATCTTTATATATAAATAACTCAGTATCTTTTCAAACTAGGTTTCTGAAATATTGCAAATGTTGACCAAGTTTTATGGCAACAACTTCTGTAAAATTTGGTTGTGGTGGTGCGGCGGGTTCGAGTGGCTGCCATACAACTTCGCCGTTTAAATGAGAATAACTAAGTGTTTAGTAAAGCTAGGAATCTGAAATTTAGTAAAGAGGTGTCGATTTACATGCCAACAACTTTTGTAAAATATGGGTTGTCTAGAGCAGCCGGTTCAGGCTTATTGCACCTCTTGGAACTTAATGAAGCTAGGCGTCAAGTCTTGCAAATGATGATCAAATTTTATGGCAAGAACTTTTGCAGAATTTGGTTGTGGTCGTGCGACAGGTTCGGGTAGCTGCCATACAACTTCTCTTTTTAAATGAAAATAACTCAGTCTCCGTCAGCACGATAACTAAAAAAATAAAGGAGCTAGGAGGCTTAAATCTTTTTAAGCCACTTTTGCAAGATTATTAGTTTTGCTATTTAACTCCTCCATTTTCGGCCGCCGGGTTCGAGTACTTGCCATACAACTTCTTTCTTTAAATGGAAATAACCCCGTGTCTATTCAATCTAGGTATCTGAAATTTTGCGAATGATGATTAAGTTTTATGGCAACAAATTCTGTAAAATTTGGTTGTGGTAGTGCGACAGGTTCGGGTAGCTGTCATACAACTTCTCTTTTTAAATGAAAATAACTCAGAGTCCGTCGGTACGATAACTCAGAAAATAAAGGAGCTAGGAGGCTGTCATTTTTTTTAAGTCACTTTTATAAAATTGTTAGTTTTGCTATTTAACTCCAGCATTTTCGACCGCCGGGTTCGAGTAGCTGGCATACAACTTCTTTCTTTAAATGGAAATAACCCAGTGTCTATGATTTATATTTAGAGAAAGTCCGCAGAAGAGGTTGTTAATTGATAAATGGGTACCTGCTATGTAAATAACCCAAATTTTTGTTCATAATGTCACTTTATTGATAAATTGGTCATTCATTACCTAAAGTCTAAACTATGGGAAGATTGTAACAAAACAATATATAATATTGTTTTATATATAAAAAAAAAATAAATTTGTTTTTATCTACCTAACGTCGCTGCCATTGGTATTGAATGATGGGGGCCAAATGGTCTACGTTCTTGATAAACTATGGTAAGATTGTATAAAAAATGCACTTATATTCATGCATAGAAATCTTAATTCATATACAAAAATTTGAAATAGTGATTTTGCGAACAGCAGAATTTACGTTCAAAAGTTGAAAAACAATTAATGAAATGCCAAATATGAACATTTAGCAATAAAATCTTATAATTACTTTTTTCAACTAAATGTTTTAATTAGGTATTAACATTTTTTAAAAAATATCTAAAGGTAGGCGTATTTTCAGCCCTCTACTATTTTAAGAATGCGTGAACCACTTGTTTAAAAGTCAAAATTTCAAAGTTTATCACTATAATTAAGTTAGTAAGTTTATGCTGCTACAGGCGGCGTCGCTGTAGCAGCTGATTCCCTAATATATGTCCACCTGTTGTATAAACCTGAATCATTATTATCCTGTTGATAAACTAAAGTATAATATCTGGTGTTATATCTTTTGCACTGGCAGAAGCACCTTTATATTTTTAATTCTTTTATTTTAAATACTTGATGCATACAGAATTCAAATTAGTAAACATGGTTTTGTTAGTTTGTAACAGATGCATATAAACGGGACAGTGCACTGGCAGAAAGCACCTTTATATTTTAAATTCTTTTATTTTAAATACTTAAGTGGGGGAAATTGAGTTAGTAAATCCCAATTATGAGATTTCACTATTGTTGAATTAAAATTAGCGCATATGTACGTTTCCGGGAAAAAAACGCGTTTCATGATTTGCGTATCTCTGACTATACCTGGTTTATGATTTTATATTTAGGGAAAATCCACAGAAGAGGTTATTACGAGATTCTGTAAAATTTACCTTTTATTAATGAAGGTAACAAAAATTATTAAAAATATTTGGTAATCGTCTATTATCTAGGTGTATGTTATAAAAATGGATTTAAAAGCAGAGTACACAATTAGAAATGTAATTATGAAATAAAATATTATAGGTAGATAGCAATAGCAAAAAAAATCACAAAGAAAATTTATCGTATTCTTTAACATTGATAAATGGGTACCTGTTATGTAAATAATCCTATAAGCAATACAGAACCTATAAGCATACAGAATTCAAATTAATAAACATGGTTTTTGTTTGTTTATAACAGATGCAATTAAACGGGTTCATTTAAGTGCATTGGCAGAAGCACCTTTATATTTTTAATTCTTTTATTTTAAATACTTAAGTGGAGGAAATTGAGTTAGTTAATCTCAATAATGAGATTTCACTATTGCTTAATTAATATTAGCGCATATGTACGTCTCCAGAAAGAAACGCGTTTCATGATTTGCGTATCTCTGGCTATACCTGGTTTATGATTTTATATTTATAGAATATCCACAGAGGAGGTTGTTACGTGATTCTGTAATTATATTTATAGAAAATCCACAGAAGAGGTTGTTACGTGATTCTGTAAAATTTACTTTTTATGAATGAAGGTAATAAAAATTATTAAAAATATTTGGTTATCGTTTATTATCAAGGAATATATTATAAAAATTGATTTAAAAGCAGAGTTCATAATTAAAAAGTTTAGTTTGTTATGTAATCTTTAATATATTATTTAAAAAATATATCAACTATGAACCTATAAGCATACAGAATTCAAATTAATAAACTTGGTTTTTGTTAGTTTGTAACAGATGCAATTAAACGGGTTCGTTTAAGTGCACTGGCAGAAGCACCTTTATATTTTTAATTCATTTATTTTAAATACTCAAGTGGGGGAAATTGAGTTAGTTAATCTCAATTCAGAGATTTCACTATTATTTAATTAGTATTAGCGCATATGTACGTGATTCTGTAAAATTTACTTTTTATACCCGTATGAACTATGTTCAAGGGTATAATAAGTTTGACATTACGTTTGTGACACCTTAAAGGAGTCGAGTTAGATATAGTGTCAAAGGTATGGATCGGCTGAGAATCGAATTCTGAGTCGATTAAGCCATGTACGCCCGTCCGCACGATAACTCAAAAAATAAAGGAGCTAGGAGGCTGAAATTTTTTTACGTCGCTTTTGCGAAATTGTAAGTTTTGCTATTTAAATCCAACATTTTCGGTCGGCGGGTTCGAGTAGCTGCCATACAAATTCTATCTTTATATATAAATAACTCAGTATCTTTTCAAACTAGGTTTCTGAAATATTGCAAATGTTGACCAAGTTTTATGGCAACAACTTCTGTAAAATTTGGTTGTGGTGGTGCGGCGGGTTCGAGTGGCTGCCATACAACTTCGCCGTTTAAATGAGAATAACTAAGTGTTTAGTAAAGCTAGGAATCTGAAATTTAGTAAAGAGGTGTCGATTTACATGCCAACAACTTTTGTAAAATATGGGTTGTCTAGAGCAGCCGGTTCAGGCTTATTGCACCTCTTGGAACTTAATGAAGCTAGGCGTCAAGTCTTGCAAATGATGATCAAATTTTATGGCAAGAACTTTTGCAGAATTTGGTTGTGGTGGTGCGACAGGTTCGGGTAGCTGCCATACAACTTCTCTTTTTAAATGAAAATAACTCAGTCTCCGTCAGCACGATAACTAAAAAAATAAAGGAGCTAGGAGGCTTAAATCTTTTTAAGCCACTTTTGCAAGATTATTAGTTTTGCTATTTAACTCCTCCATTTTCGGCCGCCGGGTTCGAGTACTTGCCATACAACTTCTTTCTTTAAATGGAAATAACCCCGTGTCTATTCAATCTAGGTATCTGAAATTTTGCGAATGATGATTAAGTTTTATGGCAACAAATTCTGTAAAATTTGGTTGTGGTAGTGCGACAGGTTCGGGTAGCTGTCATACAACTTCTCTTTTTAAATGAAAATAACTCAGAGTCCGTCGGTACGATAACTCAGAAAATAAAGGAGCTAGGAGGCTGTCATTTTTTTTAAGTCACTTTTATAAAATTGTTAGTTTTGCTATTTAACTCCAGCATTTTCGACCGCCGGGTTCGAGTAGCTGGCATACAACTTCTTTCTTTAAATGGAAATAACCCAGTGTCTATGATTTATATTTAGAGAAAGTCCGCAGAAGAGGTTGTTAATTGATAAATGGGTACCTGCTATGTAAATAACCCAAATTTTTGTTCATAATGTCACTTTATTGATAAATTGGTCATTCATTACCTAAAGTCTAAACTATGGGAAGATTGTAACAAAACAATATATAATATTGTTTTATATATAAAAAAAAAATAAATTTGTTTTTATCTACCTAACGTCGCTGCCATTGGTATTGAATGATGGGGGCCAAATGGTCTACGTTCTTGATAAACTATGGTAAGATTGTATAAAAAATGCACTTATATTCATGCATAGAAATCTTAATTCATATACAAAAATTTGAAATAGTGATTTTGCGAACAGCAGAATTTACGTTCAAAAGTTGAAAAACAATTAATGAAATGCAAAATATGAACATTTAGCAATAAAATCTTATAATTACTTTTTTCAACTAAATGTTTTAATTAGGTATTAACATTTTTTAAAAAATATCTAAAGGTAGGCGTATTTTCAGCCCTCTACTATTTTAAGAATGCGTGAACCACTTGTTTAAAAGTCAAAATTTCAAAGTTTATCACTATAATTAAGTTAGTAAGTTTATGCTGCTACAGGCGGCGTCGCTGTAGCAGCTGATTCCCTAATATATGTCCACCTGTTGTATAAACCTGAATCATTATTATCCTGTTGATAAACTAAAGTATAATATCTGGTGTTATATCTTTTGCACTGGCAGAAGCACCTTTATATTTTTAATTCTTTTATTTTAAATACTTGATGCATACAGAATTCAAATTAGTAAACATGGTTTTGTTAGTTTGTAACAGATGCATATAAACGGGACAGTGCACTGGCAGAAAGCACCTTTATATTTTAAATTCTTTTATTTTAAATACTTAAGTGGGGGAAATTGAGTTAGTAAATCCCAATTATGAGATTTCACTATTGTTGAATTAAAATTAGCGCATATGTACGTTTCCGGGAAAAAAACGCGTTTCATGATTTGCGTATCTCTGACTATACCTGGTTTATGATTTTATATTTAGGGAAAATCCACAGAAGAGGTTATTACGAGATTCTGTAAAATTTACCTTTTATTAATGAAGGTAACAAAAATTATTAAAAATATTTGGTAATCGTCTATTATCTAGGTGTATGTTATAAAAATGGATTTAAAAGCAGAGTACACAATTAGAAATGTAATTATGAAATAAAATATTATAGGTAGATAGCAATAGCAAAAAAAATCACAAAGAAAATTTATCGTATTCTTTAACATTGATAAATGGGTACCTGTTATGTAAATAATCCTATAAGCAATACAGAATTCAAATTAATAAACATGGTTTTTGTTTGTTTATAACAGATGCAATTAAACGGGTTCATTTAAGTGCATTGGCAGAAGCACCTTTATATTTTTAATTCTTTTATTTTAAATACTTAAGTGGAGGAAATTGAGTTAGTTAATCTCAATAATGAGATTTCACTATTGCTTAATTAATATTAGCGCATATGTACGTCTCCAGAAAGAAACGCGTTTCATGATTTGCGTATCTCTGGCTATACCTGGTTTATGATTTTATATTTATAGAATATCCACAGAGGAGGTTGTTACGTGATTCTGTAATTATATTTATAGAAAATCCACAGAAGAGGTTGTTACGTGATTCTGTAAAATTTACTTTTTATGAATGAAGGTAATAAAAATTATTAAAAATATTTGGTTATCGTTTATTATCAAGGAATATATTATAAAAATTGATTTAAAAGCAGAGTTCATAATTAAAAAGTTTAGTTTGTTATGTAATTTTTAATATATTATTAAAAAAATATATGAACTATTAACCTATAAGCATACAGAATTCAAATTAATGAACTTGGTTTTTGTTTGTTTGTAACAGATGCAATTAAACGGGTTAGTTTAAGTGCACTGGCAGACGCACCTTTATATTTTTAATTCTTTTATTTTAAATACTTAAGTGGGGGAAATCGAGTTAGTTAACCTCAATTATGAGATTTCACTATTGTTTAATTAGTGTTAGCGCATATATACGTTTCCGCGTTTCACGATTTGCGTATTTCTGGCTATACCTGGTATCCCATACGGGTATCCCAGAGTTGACACAGTCTACTCTACTGCACTCTTCCTCGTTATGAATGAAGGTAATAAAAATTATTAAAAATATTTGGTAATCGTTTATTATCTAGGTGTATATTATAAAAATAGATTTAAAAGCAGAGTTCATAATTATAAAATTTAGTTTGTTATGTAATCTTTAATATATTATTAAAAAATATATGAAGTATGAACCTATAAGCATACAGAATTCAAATTAATAAACATGGTTTTGTTTGTTTGTAACAGAAGCAATTAAACGTGATCGTTTCATTGCACGGGATCGTTTAATTGCACTGGCAAAAAGCACCTTTATATTTTTAGTTCTTTTTTTTTAAATACTTAAGTGGAGGAAATTGAGTTAGTTAATCTCAATTCAGAGATTTCACTATTATTTAATTAGTATTAGCGCATATGTACGTGATTCTGTAAAATTTACTTTTTATACCCGTATGAACTATGTTCAAGGGTATAATAAGTTTGACATTACGTTTGTGACACCTTAAAGGAGTCGAGTTAGATATAGTGTCAAAGGTATGGATCGGCTGAGAATCGAATTCTGAGTCGATTAAGCCATGTACGCCCGTCTGCACGATAACTCAAAAAATAAAGGAGCTAGGAGGCTGAAATTTTTTTACGTCGCTTTTGCGAAATTGTTAGTTTTGCTATTTAAATCCAACATTTTCGGTCGGCGGGTTCGAGTAGCTGCCATACAAATTCTATCTTTATATATAAATAACTCAGTATCTTTTCAAACTAGGTTTCTGAAATATTGCAAATGTTGACCAAGTTTTATGGCAACAACTTCTGTAAAATTTGGTTGTGGTGGTGCGGCGGGTTCGGGTGGCTGCCATACAACTTCGCCGTTTAAATGAGAATAACTAAGTGTTTATTAAAGCTAGGAATCTGAAATTTAGTAAAGAGGTGTCGATTTACATGCCAACAACTTTTGTAAAATATGGGTTGTCTAGAGCAGCCGTTTCAGCCTTCTTGCACATCTTGGAACTTAGTGAAGCTAGGCGTCTGAAACTTTGCAAATGATGATCAAATTTTATGGCAAGAACTGTTGCAGAATTTGGTTGTGGTGGTGCGACAGGTTCGGGTAGCTGCCATACAACTTCCCTTTTTAAATGAAAATAACTCAGTGTCCGTCCGCACGATAACTAAAAAAATAAAGGAGCTAGGAGGCTTAAATCTTTTTTAAGCCACTTTTGCAAGATTATTAGTTTTGCTATTTAACTCCACCATTTTATGCCGCCGGGTTCGAGTAGCTGCCATACAACTTCTTTCTTTAAATGGAAATAACCCCGTGTCTATTCAATCTAGGTATCTAAAATTTTGCGAATGGTGATTAAGTTTTATGGCAACAAATTCTGTAAAATTTCGTTGTAGTGGTGAGACGGGTTCGGGTAGCTGTCATACAACTTCTCTTTTTAAATGAAAATAACTCAGTGTCCGTCGGCACGATAACTCAAAAAATAAAAGAGCTAGGAGGATGAAATTTTTTTACGTCACTTTTATAAAATTGTTAGTTTTGCTATTTAACTCGAGCATTTTCGACCGCCGGATTCGAGTAGCTGCCATACAACTTCTTTCTTTAAATGGAAATAACCCAGTGTCTATTCAATCTAGGTATCTGAAATTTTGCAAATGATGATCCAGTTTTATGGCAACAACTTCTGTAAAATTTGGTTGTGATGATATGACACGGATAGTTGCCATACAACTTCTTCTTAAATGAAAATAACTCAGTGGCTATTGAAGCTAGCTATCTGAAATTTAGTGAAAAAGTGTCGAGTTGCACGCCAAAAACTTTTGTTAAATTTGATTGGTCTAGAGCAGCCGGTTCAGGCTTATTGCATTTCTTGAAACTTGATGAAGCTAGGCGCAATAGATTCGGGAAGCTGTCATACAACTCCACAATTTACATAAATATATCTCTGTAGTTCGGTACTAAAACATCTGAATGTTTTTAAAAGATGATCAAGTTTTATAGAAACAGGATATATTACGTTCATACGGGTATCCCAGAGTTGACACAGTCTACTCTACTGCACTCTACTGCACTCTATTTTCATTTAAAAAGAGAAATTGTATGGCAACTTTCCGAACTTGCCATATCATCATAACCAAATTTTACAGAAGTTGTTGCCATGAAACTTGATCATCATTTGCAAAATTTCAGATACCTAGATTGTATAGACACTGGGTTATTTCCATTTAAAGAAAGAAGTTGTATGGCAGCTACTCGAACCCGGCGGCCGAAAATGCTGAAGTTAAATAGCAAATCTAACAATTTTGTAAAAGTGACGTAAAAAAAATTTCAGCCTCCTAGCTCCTTTATTTTTTGAGTTATCGTGCGGACGGACACTGAGTTATTTTCATTTAAAAAGAGATGTTGTATGGCAACTACCGGAACCCGTCGCACCACAACAACCAAATTTTGCATAAGTTGTTGCCATAAAACTTGATTATCATTCGCAAAATGTCAGGTTCCCAGCTTCAATATACACTGAGTTATATTCATTTAAAAAGAGAAGTTGTATGGCATCTACCCGAACCCGTCGCACCACCACAACCAAATTTTGCAGAAGTTGTTGCCATAAAACTTGATCATCATTCGCACAATGTCAGGTTCCTAGCTTCAATAAACACTGAGTTATTCTCATTTAAACGGATAAGTTGTATGGCAGCTACTCGAACCCGTCACACCAGCACAAGCCAATTTTGCAGAAGTTGTTGTCATAAAATTTGATCATAATTTGCAAAAATTCAGAAACCTAGCTTGAATAGATACTGAGTTATTTCTATATAAAGATAGAAGTTGTATGGCAGCTACTTGATCCCGCCGACCGAAAATGTTGCATTTAAATAGCAAAACTAACAATTTTGGAAAAGTGACGTGAAAAAAATTTCAGCCTCCTAGCTCCTTTATTTTTTGAGTTATCGTGCGGACGGACGTACATGGCTTAACCGACTCAGAATTCGTTTCTGTGCCGATCCATACCTTTGACACTATATCTAGCTCGACTCCTTTAAGGTGTCACAAACGTTATGGCAAATTTATTATACCCTTGAACATAGTTCATACGGGTATAAAAATATATGAAGTATGAACAGAATTCAAATTAATAAACATGGTTTTGTTTTTTTGTAACAAATGCAATTAAAGGAGATCGTTTAATTGCACGGGATCGTTTAATTGCACTGGCAGAAAGCACCTTTATATTTTTAATTATTTTATTTTAAATACTTAAGTGGAGGAAATTGAGTTAGTTAATCTCAATTATGAGATTTCACTATTGCTTAATTAGTATTAGCGCATATGTACGTTTCCACGAAAAAACGCGTTTCATGATTTACGTATCTCTGGCTATAGCTGGTTTATGATTGTACATTTATAGAATATCCGCAGAAGAGGTTGTAACGTGATTCTGTAAAATTTACTTTTTATGAATGTAGGTAACAAAAATTATTAAAAATATTTGGTAATCGTTTATTATCTAGGTGTATATTATAAGTTTATCACTATAATTAAGTGACTAAGTTAATGCTGATGCAGGCGGCGTTGCTGTAGCAGCTGATTCCCTAATATTTGTCCACCTGTTGTATAAACCTGAATCATTATTATCCTGTTGATAAACTAAAGTATAATATCTGGTGTTATATATTTTGAAATGGCAGAAAGCTCTTTTATGTTTTTAATTCTTTTATTTTAAATACTTAATGCATACAGAATTCAAATTAATAAACATGGTTTTGTTTGTTTTGTAACAGATGCAATTAAACGGGATCGTTTAAGTGCACCGGCAGAAAGCACCTTTATATTTTTAATTCATTTATTTTAAATACTTAAGTGGGGGAAATTGAGTTAGTTAATCTCAATTATGAGATTTCACAATTGTTGAATTAGTATCAGCGCATATGTACGTTTCCGAAAAAAACGCGTTTCACGATTTGCGTATTTCTGGCTATACCTGGTTTATGATTTTATATTTATAGAAAATCCACAGAAGAGGTTGTTACGTCATTCTGTAAAATTTACTTTTTATCAATGAAGGTAATAAAAATTATACATAATATTTTGTAATCGTTTATTACCTAGGTGTATATTTTAATATTATGAAAGAAATATATGAAGTATGAACCTATAAGCATTCAGAATTCAAATTAATAAACATGGTTTCCGTTTGTTTGAAACAGATGCAATTAAACTGGTTTGTTTAAGTGCACTGGCAGAAGCACCTCTATATTTTTAATTCTTTTATTTTAAATATTTAAGTGGGGGAAATTGAGTTAGTTAATCTCAATTATGAGATATCACTATTGTTTAATTAGTAATAGCGCATATGCACGTTTCGGGAAAAAGCTCGTTTCATGATTAGCGGATCTCTGGCTATACTTGGTTTATGATTTTATATTTAGAGAAAGTTCGCGCAGAAGAGGTTGTTAATTAATAAATGGGTACTTGCTATGGAAATAACAAAAATTTTTGTTCATAATGTCACTTTATTGATAAATTGGTTATTCATTACCTAAACTCTAAACTATGGTAAGATTGTAACAAAACAATATATAATATTGTTATATATATAAAAAAATAAAAATTTGTTTTTATCTACCTAATGTCGCTACCATTAGTATTGAATGATGGGGGCCAAATGGTCTACGTTCTTAATAAACTATGGTAAGATTGTATAAAAAATGCACTTATATTAATGCATAGAAATCTTAATTCATATACAAAAATTTGAAATAGCGATTTTGCGGAAAGCACAATTTACGTTTAAAAGTTTAAAAACAATTAATGAAATGTAAAATATGAACATTTAGCAATAAAATCTCATAATTACTTTTTTCAATTAAATGTTTTAATTAGGTATTAATATTTTTAAAAAAATCTCTAAAGGTAGGGGTATTTTCAGCCCTCTACTATTTTAAGAATGCGTGAACCACTTGTTTAAAAGTCAAAATTTCAAAATTTATCCCTATAATTAAGTGACTAAGTTAATGCTGTTGCAGGCGGCGCCGCTGTAGCAGCTGATTCCCTAATATTTGACCACCTGTTGTATAAACCTGAATCATTATTATCCTGTTGATAAACTAAAGTATAATATCTGGTGTTATATCTATTGCAATGGCAGCAAGCGCATTTATATTTTTAATTCTTTTAGTTTAAATATTTAATGCATACAGAATTCAAATTAATAAACATGGTTTTGTTTGTTTGTAACAGAAGCAATTAAACGTGATCGTTTAATTGCACGGGATCGTTTAATTGCACTGGCAGAAAGCACCTTTATATTTTTAGTTCTTTTTTTTTAAATACTTAAGTGGAGGAAATTGAGTTAGTTAATCTCAATTATGAGATTTCACTATTGCTTAATTAGTATTAGCGCATATGTACGTTTCCAGAAAAAAACGCGTTTCATGATTTGCGTATCTCTGGCTATACCTAGTTTATGATTTTATATTTATAGAATATCCACAGAGGAGGTTGTTACGTGATTCTGTAAAATTCACTTTTTATGAATGAAGGTAATAAAAATTATTAAAAATATTTGGTAATCGTTTATTATCTAGGTGCATATTATAAAAATAGATTTAAAAGCATAGTTCATAATTAAAAAGTTTAGTTTGTTATGTAATCTTTAATATATTATTAAAAAAGTATATGAACCTATAAGCATTCATAATTCAAATTAATAATCGTGGTTTTTGTTTATTTGTAACAGATGCAATTAAACGGGTTCGTTTAAGTGCACTGGAAGAAGCACCTTTATATTTTTAATTCATTTATTTTAAATACTTAAGTGAGGGAAATCGAGTTAGTTAATCTCAATTATGAGATTTCACTATTGTTTAATTAGTATTAGCGCATATGTACGTTTCCGGGAAAATCGCTTTTCATGATTTGCGTATCTCTGTGTATACCTGGTTTATGATTTTATATTTAGGGGAAATCCACAGAAGAGGTTATTACGAGATTCTGTAAAATTTACCTTTTATTAATGAAGGTAACAAAAATTATTAAAAATATTTGGTAATCGTCTATTATCTAGGTGTATATTATAAAAATAGATTTAAAAGCAGAGTACATAATTAGAAATGTAATTATGAAATAAAATATTATAGGTAGATAGCAATAGCAAAAAAATCACAAAAAAAATCTATCGTATCCTTTAACATTGATAAATGGGTACCTGTTTTGTAAATAATGCTATAAGCAATACAGAACCTATAAGCATACAGAATTCAAATTAATAAACATGGTTTTTGTTTGTTTGTAACAGATGCAATTAAACGGGTTCGTTTAAGTGCACTGGCAGAAGCACCTTTATATTTTTAATTCTTTTATTTTAAATACTTAAGTGGGGGAAATCGAGTTAGTAAATCTCATTTATGAGATTTCACTATTGTTTAATTAGTATTAGCGTATATGTACGTTTCCGAGAAAAAACGGGTTTCACGATATGAGTGTCTCTGACTACACCTGGTTTATGATTTTATATTTAGGGGAAAACCACAGAAGAGGTTATTACGAGATTCTGTAAAATTTACCTTTTATTAATGAAGGTAACAAAAATTATTAAAAATATTTGGTAATTGTTTATTATCTAGGTGTATATTATAAAAATAGATTTAAAAGAAGAGTTCATAATTAGAAAGTTTTGTTTGTTATGTAATTTTTAATATATTATTAAAAAAATATATGAACTATTAAACTATAAGCATACAGAATTCAAATTAATGAACTTGGTTTTTGTTTGTTTGTAACAGATGCAATTAAACGGGTTAGTTTAAGTGCACTGGCAGACGCACCTTTATATTTTTAATTCTTTTATTTTAAATACTTAAGTGGGGGAAATCGAGTTAGTTAACCTCAATTATGAGATTTCACTATTGTTTAATTAGTGTTAGCGCATATATACGTTTCCGCGTTTCACGATTTGCGTATTTCTGGCTATACCTGGTATCCCATACGGGTATCCCAGAGTTGACATAGTCTACTCTACTGCACTCTTCCTCGTTATGAATGAAGGTAATAAAAATTATTAAAAATATTTGGTAATCGTTTATTATCTAGGTGTATATTATAAAAATAGATTTAAAAGCAGAGTTCATAATTATAAAATTTAGTTTGTTATGTAATCTTTAATATATTATTAAAAAATATATGAAGTATGAACCTATAAGCATACAGAATTCAAATTAATAAACATGGTTTTGTTTGTTTGTAACAGAAGCAATTAAACGTGATCGTTTCATTGCACGGGATCGTTTAATTGCACTGGCAAAAAGCACCTTTATATTTTTAGTTCTTTTTTTTTAAATACTTAAGTGGAGGAAATTGAGTTAGTTAATCTCAATTATGAGATTTCACTATTGCTTAATTAGTATTAGCGCATATGTACGTTTCCAGAAAAAAACGCGTTTCATGATTTGCGTATCTCTGGCTATACCTGGTTTATGATTTTATATTTATAGAATATCCACAGAGGAGGTTGTTACGTGATTCTGTAAAATTCACTTTTTATGAATGAAGGTAATAAAAATTATTAAAAATATTTGGTAATCGTTTATTATCTAGGTGCATATTATAAAAATAGTTTTACAAGCATAGTTCATAATTAAAAAGTTTAGTTTGTTATGTAATCTTTAATATATTATTAAAAAAGTATATGAACCTATAAGCATTCATAATTCAAATTAATAATCGTGGTTTTTGTTTATTTGTAACAGATGCAATTAAACGGGTTCGTTTAAGTGCACTGGAAGAAGCACCTTTATATTTTTAATTCATTTATTTTAAATACTTAAGTGGGGGAAATCGAGTTAGTTAATCTCAATTATGAGATTTCACTATTGTTTAATTAGTATTAGCGCATATGTGCGTTTCCGGGAAAAACGCTTTTCATGATTTGCGTATCTCTGTGTATACCTGTTTTATGATTTTATATTTAGGGGAAATCCACAGAAGAGGTTATTACGAGATTCTGTAAAATTTACCTTTTATTAATGATGGTAACAAAAATTATTAAAAATATTTGGTAATCGTCTATTATCTAGGTGTATATTATAAAAAATAGATTTAAAAGCAGAGTACATAATTAGAAATGTAATTATGAAATAAAATATTATAGGTAGATAGCAATAGCAAAAAAATCACAAAAAAAATCTATCGTATCCTTTAACATTGATAAATGGGTACCTGTTATGTAAATAACCCTATAAGCAATACAGAACCTATAAGCATACAGAATTCAAATTAATAAACATGGTTTTTGTTTGTTTGTAACAGATGCAATTAAACGGGTTCGTTTAAGTGCACTGGCAGAAGCACCTTTATATTTTTAATTCCTTTATTTTAAATACTTAAGTGGGGGAAATCGAGTTAGTAAATCTCAATTATGAGATTTCACTATTGCTTAATTAGTATTAGCGCATATGTACGTTTCCGGGAAAAACGGCGTTTCATGATTTGCGTATCTCTGGCTATAGCTGGTTTATGATTGTACATTTATAGAATATCCGCAGAAGAGGTTGTTACGTGATTCTGTAAAATTTACTTTTTATGAATGTAGGTAATAAAAATTATTAAAAATATTTGGTAATCGTTTATTATCTAGGTGTATATTATAAAAATAGATTTAAAAGCATAGTTCATAATTAAAAAGTTTAGTTTGTTATGTAATCTTTAATATATTATTAAAAAAGTATATGAACCTATAAGCATTCATAATTCAAATTAATAATCGTGGTTTTTGTTTATTTGTAACAGATGCAATTAAACGGGTTCGTTTAAGTGCACTGGAAGAAGCACCTTTATATTTTTAATTCATTTATTTTAAATACTTAAGTGAGGGAAATCGAGTTAGTTAATCTCAATTATGAGATTTCACTATTGTTTAATTAGTATTAGCGCATATGTACGTTTCCGGGAAAATCGCTTTTCATGATTTGCGTATCTCTGTGTATACCTGGTTTATGATTTTATATTTAGGGGAAATCCACAGAAGAGGTTATTACGAGATTCTGTAAAATTTACCTTTTATTAATGAAGGTAACAAAAATTATTAAAAATATTTGGTAATCGTCTATTATCTAGGTGTATATTATAAAAATAGATTTAAAAGCAGAGTACATAATTAGAAATGTAATTATGAAATAAAATATTATAGGTAGATAGCAATAGCAAAAAAATCACAAAAAAAATCTATCGTATCCTTTAACATTGATAAATGGGTACCTGTTTTGTAAATAATGCTATAAGCAATACAGAACCTATAAGCATACAGAATTCAAATTAATAAACATGGTTTTTGTTTGTTTGTAACAGATGCAATTAAACGGGTTCGTTTAAGTGCACTGGCAGAAGCACCTTTATATTTTTAATTCTTTTATTTTAAATACTTAAGTGGGGGAAATCGAGTTAGTAAATCTCATTTATGAGATTTCACTATTGTTTAATTAGTATTAGCGTATATGTACGTTTCCGAGAAAAAACGGGTTTCACGATATGAGTGTCTCTGACTACACCTGGTTTATGATTTTATATTTAGGGGAAAACCACAGAAGAGGTTATTACGAGATTCTGTAAAATTTACCTTTTATTAATGAAGGTAACAAAAATTATTAAAAATATTTGGTAATTGTTTATTATCTAGGTGTATATTATAAAAATAGATTTAAAAGAAGAGTTCATAATTAGAAAGTTTTGTTTGTTATGTAATTTTTAATATATTATTAAAAAAATATATGAACTATTAAACTATAAGCATACAGAATTCAAATTAATGAACTTGGTTTTTGTTTGTTTGTAACAGATGCAATTAAACGGGTTAGTTTAAGTGCACTGGCAGACGCACCTTTATATTTTTAATTCTTTTATTTTAAATACTTAAGTGGGGGAAATCGAGTTAGTTAACCTCAATTATGAGATTTCACTATTGTTTAATTAGTGTTAGCGCATATATACGTTTCCGCGTTTCACGATTTGCGTATTTCTGGCTATACCTGGTATCCCATACGGGTATCCCAGAGTTGACACAGTCTACTCTACTGCACTCTTCCTCGTTATGAATGAAGGTAATAAAAATTATTAAAAATATTTGGTAATCGTTTATTATCTAGGTGTATATTATAAAAATAGATTTAAAAGCAGAGTTCATAATTATAAAATTTAGTTTGTTATGTAATCTTTAATATATTATTAAAAAATATATGAAGTATGAACCTATAAGCATACAGAATTCAAATTAATAAACATGGTTTTGTTTGTTTGTAACAGAAGCAATTAAACGTGATCGTTTCATTGCACGGGATCGTTTAATTGCACTGGCAAAAAGCACCTTTATATTTTTAGTTCTTTTTTTTTAAATACTTAAGTGGAGGAAATTGAGTTAGTTAATCTCAATTATGAGATTTCACTATTGCTTAATTAGTATTAGCGCATATGTACGTTTCCAGAAAAAAACGCGTTTCATGATTTGCGTATCTCTGGCTATACCTGGTTTATGATTTTATATTTATAGAATATCCACAGAGGAGGTTGTTACGTGATTCTGTAAAATTCACTTTTTATGAATGAAGGTAATAAAAATTATTAAAAATATTTGGTAATCGTTTATTATCTAGGTGCATATTATAAAAATAGTTTTACAAGCATAGTTCATAATTAAAAAGTTTAGTTTGTTATGTAATCTTTAATATATTATTAAAAAAGTATATGAACCTATAAGCATTCATAATTCAAATTAATAATCGTGGTTTTTGTTTATTTGTAACAGATGCAATTGCACGGGTTCGTTTAAGTGCACTGGAAGAAGCACCTTTATATTTTTAATTCATTTATTTTAAATACTTAAGTGGGGGAAATCGAGTTAGTTAATCTCAATTATGAGATTTCACTATTGTTTAATTAGTATTAGCGCATATGTGCGTTTCCGGGAAAAACGCTTTTCATGATTTGCGTATCTCTGTGTATACCTGTTTTATGATTTTATATTTAGGGGAAATCCACAGAAGAGGTTATTACGAGATTCTGTAAAATTTACCTTTTATTAATGATGGTAACAAAAATTATTAAAAATATTTGGTAATCGTCTATTATCTAGGTGTATATTATAAAAAATAGATTTAAAAGCAGAGTACATAATTAGAAATGTAATTATGAAATAAAATATTATAGGTAGATAGCAATAGCAAAAAAATCACAAAAAAAATCTATCGTATCCTTTAACATTGATAAATGGGTACCTGTTATGTAAATAACCTTATAAGCAATACAGAACCTATAAGCATACAGAATTCAAATTAATAAACATGGTTTTTGTTTGTTTGTAACAGATGCAATTAAACGGGTTCGTTTAAGTGCACTGGCAGAAGCACCTTTATATTTTTAATTCCTTTATTTTAAATACTTAAGTGGGGGAAATCGAGTTAGTAAATCTCAATTATGAGATTTCACTATTGCTTAATTAGTATTAGCGCATATGTACGTTTCCGGGAAAAACGGCGTTTCATGATTTGCGTATCTCTGGCTATAGCTGGTTTATGATTGTACATTTATAGAATATCCGCAGAAGAGGTTGTTACGTGATTCTGTAAAATTTACTTTTTATGAATGTAGGTAATAAAAATTATTAAAAATATTTGGTAATCGTTTATTATCTAGGTGTATATTATAAGTTTATCACTATAATTAAGTGACTAAGTTAATGCTGCTGCAGGCGGCGTCGCTGTAGCAGCTGATTCCCTAATATTTGTCCACCTGTTGTATAAACCTGAATCATTATTATCCTGTTGATAAACTAAAGTATAATATCTGGTGTTATATCTTTTGCAATGGCAGAAAGCATCTTCATATTTTTAATTCTTTTATTTTAAATACTTAATGCATACAGAATTCAAATTAATAAACATGGTTTTGTTTGTTTGTAACAGATGCAATTAAACGGGATCGTTTAAGTGCACTGGCAGAAAGCACCTTTATATTTTTAAATAAATTTTTTTTTATCTACCTAATGTCGCTGCCATTAGTATTGAATGATGGGAGCCAAATGGTCTACGTTCTTGATAAACTATGGTAAGATTGTATAAAAAATGCACTTATATTAAAATATGAACATTTAGCAATAAAATCTCATGATTACTTTTCTCAATTAAATGTTTTAATTAGGTATTAATATTTTTTAAAAAATATCTAAAGGTAGGGGTATTTTCAGCCCTCTACTATTTTAAGAATGCGTGAACCACTTGTTTAAAAGTCAAAATTTCAAAGTTTATCCCTATAATTAAGTGACTAAGTTAATGCTGTTGCAGGCGGCGTCGCTGTAGCAGCTGATTCCCTAATATTTGACCACCTGTTGTATAAATCTGAATCATTATTATCCTGTTGATAAACTAAAGTATAATATCTGGTGTTATATCTATTGCAATGGCAGCAAGCGCATTTATATTTTTAATTCTTTTAGTTTAAATATTTAATGCATACAGAATTCAAATTAATAAACATGGTTTTGTTTGTTTGTAACAGAAGCAATTAAACGTGATCGTTTCATTGCACGGGATCGTTTAATTGCACTGGCAGAAATCACCTTTATATTTTTAGTTCTTTTTTTTTAAATACTTAAGTGGAGGAAATTGAGTTAGTTAATCTCAATTATGATATTTCACTATTGCTTAATTAGTATTAGCGCATATGTACGTTTCCAGAAAAAAACGCGTTTCATGATTTGCGTATCTCTGGCTATACCTGGTTTATGATTTTATATTTATAGAATATCCACAGAGGAGGTTGTTACGTGATTCTGTAAAATTCACTTTTTATGAATGAAGGTAATAAAAATTATTAAAAATATTTGGTAATCGTTTATTATCTAGGTGCATATTATAAAAATAGATTTAAAAGCATAGTGCATAATTAAAAAGTTTAGTTTGTTATGTAATCTTTAATATATTATTAAAAAAGTATATGAACCTATAAGCATTCATAATTCAAATTAATAATCGTGCTTTTTGTTTATTTGTAACAGATGCAATTGCACGGGTTCGTTTAAGTGCACTGGAAGAAGCACCTTTATATTTTTAATTCATTTATTTTAAATACTTAAGTGGGGGAAATCGAGTTAGTTAATCTCAATTATGAGATTTCACTATTGTTTAATTAGTATTAGCGCATATGTGCGTTTCCGGGAAAAACGCTTTTCATGATTTGCGTATCTCTGTGTATACCTGGTTTATGATTTTATATTTAGGGGAAATCCACAGAAGAGGTTATTACGAGATTCTGTAAAATTTACCTTTTATTAATGAAGGTAACAAAAATTATTAAAAATATTCGGTAATCGTCTATTATCTAGGTGTATATTATAAAAATAGATTTAAAAGCAGAGTACATAATTAGAAATGTAATTATGAAATAAAATATTATAGGTAGATAGCAATAGCAAAAAAATCACAAAAAAAATCTATCGTTTCCTTTAACATTGATAAATGGGTACCTGTTATGTAAGTAACCCTATAAGCATTACAGAACCTATAAGCATACAGAATTCAAATTAATAAACATGGTTTTTGTTTGTTTGTAACAGATGCAATTAAACGGGTTCGTTTAAGTGCACTGGCAGAAGCACCTTTATATTTTTAATTCCTTTATTTTAAATACTTAAGTGGGGGAAATCGAGTTAGTAAATCTCAATTATGAGATTTCATTATTGCTTAATTAGTATTAGCGCATATGTACGTTTCCGGGAAAAACGCTTTTCATGATTTGCGTATCTCTGTGTATACCTGGTTTATGATTTTATATTTAGGGGAAATCCACAGAAGAGGTTATTACGAGATTCTGTAAAATTTACCTTTTATTAATGAAGGTAACAAAAATTATTAAAAATATTTGGTAATCGTCTATTATCTAGGTGTATATTATAAAAATAGATTTAAAAGCAGAGTACATAATTAGAAATGTAATTATGAAATAAAATATTATAGGTAGATAGCAATAGCAAAAAAATCACAAAAAAAATCTATCGTATCCTTTAACATTGATGAATGGCTACCTGTTATGTAAATAACCCTATAAGCAATACAGAACCTATAAGCATTCATAATTCAAATTAATAATCGTGCTTTTTGTTTGTTTGTAACAGATGCAATTAAACGGGTTCGTTTAAGTGCACTGGCAGAAGCACCTTTATATTTTTAATTCCTTTATTTTAAATACTTAAGTGGGGGAAATCGAGTTAGTAAATCTCAATTATGAGATTTCACTATTGTTTAATTAGTATTAGCGTATATGTACGTTTCCGAGAAAAAACGGGTTTCACGATATGAGTGTCTCTGACTATACCTGGTTTATGATTTTATATTTAGGGGAAAACCACAGAAGAGGTTATTACGAAATTCTGTAAAATTTACCTTTTATTAATGAAGGTAACAAAAATTATTAAAAATATTTGGTAATCGTTTATTATCTAGGTGTATATTATAAGTTTATCACTATAATTAAGTGACTAAGTTAATGCTGCTGCAGGCGGCGTCGCTGTAGCAGCTGATTCCCTAATATTTGTCCACCTGTTGTATAAACCTGAATCATTATTATCCTGTTGATAAACTAAAGTATAATATCTGGTGTTATATCTTTTGCAATGGCAGAAAGCATCTTTATATTTTTAATTCTTTTATTTTAAATACTTAATGCATACAGAATTCAAATTAATAAACATGGTTTTGTTTGTTTGTAACAGATGCAATTAAACGGGATCGTTTAAGTGCACTGGCAGAAAGCACCTTTATATTTTTAAATAAATTTTTTTTTATCTACCTAATGTCGCTGCCATTAGTATTGAATGATGGGAGCCAAATGGTCTACGTTCTTGATAAACTATGGTAAGATTGTATAAAAAATGCACTTATATTAAAATATGAACATTTAGCAATATAATCTCATGATTACTTTTCTCAATTAAATGTTTTAATTAGGTATTAATATTTTTTAAAAAATATCTAAAGGTAGGGGTATTTTCAGCCCTCTACTATTTTAAGAATGCGTGAACCACTTGTTTAAAAGTCAAAATTTCAAAGTTTATCCCTATAATTAAGTGACTAAGTTAATGCTGTTGCAGGCGGCGTCGCTGTAGCAGCTGATTCCCTAATATTTGACCACCTGTTGTATAAACCTGAATCATTATTATCCTGTTGATAAACTAAAGTATAATATCTGGTGTTATATCTATTGCAATGGCAGCAAGCGCATTTATATTTTTAATTCTTTTAGTTTAAATATTTAATGCATACAGAATTCAAATTAATAAACATGGTTTTGTTTGTTTGTAACAGAAGCAATTAAACGTGATCGTTTCATTGCACGGGATCGTTTAATTGCACTGGCAGAAATCACCTTTATATTTTTAGTTCTTTTTTTTTAAATACTTAAGTGGAGGAAATTGAGTTAGTTAATCTCAATTATGATATTTCACTATTGCTTAATTAGTATTAGCGCATATGTACGTTTCCAGAAAAAAACGCGTTTCATGATTTGCGTATCTCTGGCTATACCTGGTTTATGATTTTATATTTATAGAATATCCACAGAGGAGGTTGTTACGTGATTCTGTAAAATTCACTTTTTATGAATGAAGGTAATAAAAATTATTAAAAATATTTGGTAATCGTTTATTATCTAGGTGCATATTATAAAAATAGATTTAAAAGCATAGTTCATAATTAAAAAGTTTAGTTTGTTATGTAATCTTTAATATATTATTAAAAAAGTATATGAACCTATAAGCATTCATAATTCAAATTAATAATCGTGCTTTTTGTTTATTTGTAACAGATGCAATTGCACGGGTTCGTTTAAGTGCACTGGAAGAAGCACCTTTATATTTTTAATTCATTTATTTTAAATACTTAAGTGGGGGAAATCGAGTTAGTTAATCTCAATTATGAGATTTCACTATTGTTTAATTAGTATTAGCGCATATGTGCGTTTCCGGGAAAAACGCTTTTCATGATTTGCGTATCTCTGTGTATACCTGGTTTATGATTTTATATTTAGGGGAAATCCACAGAAGAGGTTATTACGAGATTCTGTAAAATTTACCTTTTATTAATGAAGGTAACAAAAATTATTAAAAATATTTGGTAATCGTCTATTATCTAGGTGTATATTATAAAAATAGATTTAAAAGCAGAGTACATAATTAGAAATGTAATTATGAAATAAAATATTATAGGTAGATAGCAATAGCAAAAAAATCACAAAAAAAATCTATCGTTTCCTTTAACATTGATAAATGGGTACCTGTTATGTAAGTAACCCTATAAGCATTACAGAACCTATAAGCATACAGAATTCAAATTAATAAACATGGTTTTTGTTTGTTTGTAACAGATGCAATTAAACGGGTTCGTTTAAGTGCACTGGCAGAAGCACCTTTATATTTTTAATTCTTTTATTTTAAATACTTAAGTGGGGGAAATCGAGTTAGTAAATCTCAATTATGAGATTTCACTATTGCTTAATTAGTATTAGCGCATATGTACGTTTCCGGGAAAAACGCTTTTCATGATTTGCGTATCTCTGTGTATACCTGGTTTATGATTTTATATTTAGGGGAAATCCACAGAAGAGGTTATTACGAGATTCTGTAAAATTTACCTTTTATTAATGAAGGTAACAAAAATTATTAAAAATATTTGGGAATCGTCTATTATCTAGGTGTATATTATAAAAATAGATTTAAAAGCAGAGTACATAATTAGAAATGTAATTATGAAATAAAATGTTATAGGTAGATAGCAATAGCAAAAAAATCACAAAAAAAATCTATCGTATCCTTTAACATTGATGAATGGCTACCTGTTATGTAAATAACCCTATAAGCAATACAGAACCTATAAGCATTCATAATTCAAATTAATAATCGTGCTTTTTGTTTGTTTGTAACAGATGCAATTAAACGGGTTCGTTTAAGTGCACTGGCAGAAGCACCTTTATATTTTTAATTCCTTTATTTTAAATACATAAGTGGGGGAAATCGAGTTAGTAAATCTCAATTATGAGATTTCACTATTGTTTAATTAGTATTAGCGTATATGTACGTTTCCGAGAAAAAACGGGTTTCACGAAATGAGTGTCTCTGACTATACCTGGTTTATGATTTTATATTTAGGGGAAAACCACAGAAGAGGTTATTACGAGATTCTGTAAAATTTACCTTTTATTAATGAAGGTAACAAAAATTATTAAAAATATTTGGTAATTGTTTATTATCTAGGTGTATATTATAAAAATAGATTTAAAAGAAGAGTTTATAATTAGAAAGTTTTGTTTGTTATGTAATCTTTAATATATTATTAAAAAAATATATGAACTATTAACCTATAAGCATACAGAATTCAAATTAATGAACTTGGTTTTTGTTTGTTTGTAACAGATGCAATTAAACGGGTTAGTTTAAGTGCACTGGCAGAAGCATCTTTACATTTTTAATTCTTTTATTTTAAATACTTAAGTGGGGGATATTGAGTTAGTTAACCTCAATTATGAGATTTCACTATTGTTTAATTAGTACTAGCGCATATATACGTTTCCGAGAAAAAAAGCGTTTCACGATTTGCGTATTTCTGGCTATACCTGGTATCCCATACGGGTATCCCAGAGTTGACACAGTCTACTCTACTGCACTCTTCCTCGTTATGAATGAAGGTAATAAAAATTATTAAAAATATTTGGTAATAGTTTATTATCTAGGTGTATATTATAAAAATAGATTTAAAAGCAGAGTTCATAATTATAAAATTTAGTTTGTTATGTAATCTTTAATATATTATTAAAAAATATATGAAGTATGAACCTATAAGCATACAGAATTCAAATTAATAAACATGGTTTTGTTTTTTTGTAACAGATGCAATTGCACGGGTTCGTTTAAGTGCACTGGAAGAAGCACCTTTATATTTTTAATTCATTTATTTTAAATACTTAAGTGGGGGAAATCGAGTTAGTTAATCTCAATTATGAGATTTCACTATTGTTTAGTTAGTATTAGCGCATATGTGCGTTTCCGGGAAAAACGCTTTTCATGATTTGCGTATCTCTGTGTATACCTGTTTTATGATTTTATATTTAGGGGAAATCCACAGAAGAGGTTATTACGAGATTCTGTAAAATTTACCTTTTATTAATGAAGGTAACAAAAATTATTAAAAATATTTGGTAATCGTCTATTATCTAGGTGTATATTATAAAAAATAGATTTAAAAGCAGAGTACATAATTAGAAATGTAATTATGAAATAAAATATTATAGGTAGATAGCAATAGCAAAAAAATCACAAAAAAAATCTATCGTATCCTTTAACATTGATAAATGGGTACCTGTTATGTAAATAACCCTATAAGCAATACAGAACCTATAAGCATACAGAATTCAAATTAATAAACGTGGTTTTTGTTTGTTTGTAACAGATGCAATTAAACGGGTTCGTTTAAGTGCACTGGCAGAAGCACCTTTATATTTTTAATTCCTTTATTTTAAATACTTAAGTGGGGGAAATCGAGTTAGTAAATCTCAATTATGAGATTTCACTATTGCTTAATTAGTATTAGCGCATATGTACGTTTCCGGGAAAAACGGCGTTTCATGATTTGCGTATCTCTGGCTATAGCTGGTTTATGATTGTACATTTATAGAATATCCGCAGAAGAGGTTGTTACGTGATTCTGTAAAATTTACTTTTTATGAATGTAGGTAATAAAAATTATTAAAAATATTTGGTAATCGTTTATTATCTAGGTGTATATTATAAGTTTATCACTATAATTAAGTGACTAAGTTAATGCTGCTGCAGGCGGCGTCGCTGTAGCAGCTGATTCCCTAATATTTGTCCACCTGTTGTATAAACCTGAATCATTATTATCCTGTTGATAAACTAAAGTATAATATCTGGTGTTATATCTTTTGCAATGGCAGAAAGCATCTTTATATTTTTAATTCTTTTATTTTAAATACTTAATGCATACAGAATTCAAATTAATAAACATGGTTTTGTTTGTTTGTAACAGATGCAATTAAACGGGATCGTTTAAGTGCACTGGCAGAAAGCACCTTTATATTTTTAAATAAATTTTTTTTTATCTACCTAATGTCGCTGCCATTAGTATTGAATGATGGGAGCCAAATGGTCTACGTTCTTGATAAACTATGGTAAGATTGTATAAAAAATGCACTTATATTAAAATATGAACATTTAGCAATAAAATCTCATGATTACTTTTCTCAATTAAATGTTTTAATTAGGTATTAATATTTTTTAAAAAATATCTAAAGGTAGGGGTATTTTCAGCCCTCTACTATTTTAAGAATGCGTGAACCACTTGTTTAAAAGTCAAAATTTCAAAGTTTATCCCTATAATTAAGTGACTAAGTTAATGCTGTTGCAGGCGGCGTCGCTGTAGCAGCTGATTCCCTAATATTTGACCACCTGTTGTATAAACCTGAATCATTATTATCCTGTTGATAAACTAAAGTATAATATCTGGTGTTATATCTATTGCAATGGCAGCAAGCGCATTTATATTTTTAATTCTTTTAGTTTAAATATTTAATGCATACAGAATTCAAATTAATAAACATGGTTTTGTTTGTTTGTAACAGAAGCAATTAAACGTGATCG
Organism: Poecilobothrus nobilitatus; assembly: GCA_947095535.1. Lineage (NCBI taxonomy): Eukaryota > Metazoa > Arthropoda > Insecta > Diptera > Dolichopodidae > Poecilobothrus > Poecilobothrus nobilitatus. The sequence goes on from OX352772.1 coordinate 119,282,764, forward strand.
TTTCATTGCACGGGATCGTTTAATTGCACTGGCAGAAATCACCTTTATATTTTTAGTTCTTTTTTTTTAAATACTTAAGTGGAGGAAATTGAGTTAGTTAATCTCAATTATGATATTTCACTATTGCTTAATTAGTATTAGCGCATATGTACGTTTCCAGAAAAAAACGCGTTTCATGATTTGCGTATCTCTGGCTATACCTGGTTTATGATTTTATATTTATAGAATATCCACAGAGGAGGTTGTTACGTGATTCTGTAAAATTCACTTTTTATGAATGAAGGTAATAAAAATTATTAAAAATATTTGGTAATCGTTTATTATCTAGGTGCATATTATAAAAATAGATTTAAAAGCATAGTTCATAATTAAAAAGTTTAGTTTGTTATGTAATCTTTAATATATTATTAAAAAAGTATATAAACCTATAAGCATTCATAATTCAAATTAATAATCGTGCTTTTTGTTTATTTGTAACAGATGCAATTAAACGGGTTCGTTTAAGTGCACTGGAAGAAGCACCTTTATATTTTTAATTCATTTATTTTAAATACTTAAGTGGGGGAAATCGAGTTAGTTAATCTCAATTATGAGATTTCACTATTGTTTAATTAGTATTAGCGCATATGTACGTTTCCGGGAAAAACGCTTTTCATGATTTGCGTATCTCTGTGTATACCTGGTTTATGATTTTATATTTAGGGGAAATCCACAGAAGAGGTTATTACGAGATTCTGTAAAATTTACCTTTTATTAATGAAGGTAACAAAAATTATTAAAAATATTTGGTAATCGTCTATTATCTAGGTGTATATTATAAAAATAGATTTAAAAGCAGAGTACATAATTAGAAATGTAATTATGAAATAAAATATTATAGGTAGATAGCAATAGCAAAAAAATCACAAAAAAAATCTATCGTTTCCTTTAACATTGATAAATGGGTACCTGTTATGTAAGTAACCCTATAAGCATTACAGAACCTATAAGCATACAGAATTCAAATTAATAAACATGGTTTTTGTTTGTTTGTAACAGATGCAATTAAACGGGTTCGTTTAAGTGCACTGGCAGAAGCACCTTTATATTTTTAATTCCTTTATTTTAAATACTTAAGTGGGGGAAATCGAGTTAGTAAATCTCAATTATGAGATTTCACTATTGCTTAATTAGTATTAGCGTATATGTACGTTTCCGAGAAAAAACGGGTTTCACGATATGAGTGTCTCTGACTATACCTGGTTTATGATTTTATATTTAGGGGAAAACCACAGAAGAGGTTATTACGAGATTCTGTAAAATTTACCTTTTATTAATGAAGGTAACAAAAATTATTAAAAATATTTGGTAATTGTTTATTATCTAGGTGTATATTATAAAAATAGATTTAAAAGAAGAGTTTATAATTAGAAAGTTTTGTTTGTTATGTAATCTTTAATATATTATTAAAAAAATATATGAACTATTAACCTATAAGCATACAGAATTCAAATTAATGAACTTGGTTTTTGTTTGTTTGTAACAGATGCAATTAAACGGGTTAGTTTAAGTGCACTGGCAGAAGCACCTTTACATTTTTAATTCTTTTATTTTAAATACTTAAGTGGGGGATATTGAGTTAGTTAACCTCAATTATGAGATTTCACTATTGTTTAATTAGTACTAGCGCATATATACGTTTCCGAGAAAAAAAGCGTTTCACGATTTGCGTATTTCTGGCTATACCTGGTATCCCATACGGGTATCCCAGAGTTGACACAGTCTACTCTACTGCACTCTTCCTCGTTATGAATGAAGGTAATAAAAATTATTAAAAATATTTGGTAATCGTTTATTATCTAGGTGTATATTATAAAAATAGATTTAAAAGCAGAGTTCATAATTATAAAATTTAGTTTGTTATGTAATCTTTAATATATTATTAAAAAATATATGAAGTATGAACCTATAAGCATACAGAATTCAAATTAATAAACATGGTTTTGTTATTTTGTAACAGATGCAATTGCACGGGATCGTTTACTTGCACTGGCAGAAGCACCTTTATATTTTTAATTCCTTTATTTTAAATACTTAAGTGAGGGAAATCGAGTTAGTTAATCTCAATTATGAGATTTCACTATTGTTTAATTAGTATTAGCGCATATGTACGTTTCCCGGAAAAACGCTTTTCATGATTTGCGTATCTCTGTGTATACCTGGTTTATGATTTTATATTTAGGGGAAATCCACAGAAGAGGTTATTACGAGATTCTGTAAAATTTACCTTTTATTAATGAAGGTAACAAAAATTATTAAAAATATTTGGTAATCGTCTATTATCTAGGTGTATATTATAAAAATAGATTTAAAAGCAGAGTACATAATTAGAAATGTAATTATGAAATAAAATATTATAGGTAGATAGCAATAGCAAAAAAATCACAAAAAAAATCTATCGTATCCTTTAACATTGATAAATGGGTACCTGTTTTGTAAATAACTCTATAAGCAATACAGAACCTATAAGCATACAGAATTCAAATTAATAAACATGGTTTTTGTTTGTTTGTAACAGATGCAATTAAACGGGTTCGTTTAAGTGCACTGGCAGAAGCACCTTTATATTTTTAATTCTTTTATTTTAAATACTTAAGTGGGGGAAATCGAGTTATTAAATCTCAATTATGAGATTTCACTATTGTTTAATTAGTATTAGCGTATATGTACGTTTCCGAGAAAAAATGGGTTTCACGATATGAGTGTCTCTGACTATACCTCGTTTATGATTTTATATTTAGGGGAAAACCACAGAAGAGGTTATTACGAGATTCTGTAAAATTTACCTTTTATTAATGAAGGTAACAAAAATTATTAAAAATATTTGGTAATTGTTTATTATCTAGGTGTATATTATAAAAATAGATTTAAAAGAAGTCGTTTAATTGCACTGGCAGAAAGCACCTTTATATTTTTAATACTTTTATTTTAAATACTTAAGTGAGGGAAATCGAGTTAGTTAATCTCAATTATGAGATTTCACTATTGTTTAATTAGTATTAGCGCATATGTACGTTTCCCGGAAAAACGCTTTTCATGATTTGCGTATCTCTGTGTATACCTGGTTTATGATTTTATATTTAGGGGAAATCCACAGAAGAGGTTATTACGAGATTCTGTAAAATTTACCTTTTATTAATGAAGGTAACAAAAATTATTAAAAATATTTGGTTATCGTCTATTATCTAGGTGTATATTATAAAAATAGATTTAAAAGCAGAGTACATAATTAGAAATGTAATTATGAAATAAAATATTATAGGTAGATAGCAATAGCAAAAAAATCACAAAAAAAATCTATCGTATCCTTTAACATTGATAAATGGGTACCTGTTTTGTAAATAACTCTATAAGCAATACAGAACCTATAAGCATACAGAATTCAAATTAATAAACATGGTTTTTGTTTGTTTGTAACAGATGCAATTAAACGGGTTCGTTTAAGTGCACTGGCAGAAGCACCTTTATATTTTTAATTCTTTTATTTTAAATACTTAAGTGGGGGAAATCGAGTTATTAAATCTCAATTATGAGATTTCACTATTGTTTAATTAGTATTAGCGTATATGTAGGTTTCCGAGAAAAAACGGGTTTCACGATATGAGTGTCTCTGACTACACCTGGTTTATGAATTTATATTTAGGGGAAAACCACAGAAGAGGTTATTACGAGATTCTGTAAAATTTACCTTTTATTAATGAAGGTAAAAAAAATTATTAAAAATATTTGGTAATTGTTTATTATCTAGGTGTATATTATAAAAATAGATTTAAAAGAAGTCGTTTAATTGCACTGGCAGAAAGCACCTTTATATTTTTAATACTTTTATTTTAAATACTTAAGTGGAGGAAATTGAGTTAGTTAATCTCAATTATGAGATTTCACTATTGCTTAATTAGTATTAGCGCATATGTACGTTTCCGGGAAAAACGCTTTTCATGATTTGCGTATCTCTGTGTATACCTGGTTTATGATTTTATATTTAGGGGAAATCCACAGAAGAGGTTATTACGAGATTCTGTAAAATTTACCTTTTATTAATGAAGGTAACAAAAATTATTAAAAATATTTGGTAATCGTCTATTATCTAGGTGTATATTATAAAAATAGATTTAAAAGCAGAGTACATAATTAGAAATGTAATTATGAAATAAAATATTATAGGTAGATAGCAATAGCAAAAAAATCACAAAAAAAATCTATCGTATCCTTTAACATTGATAAATGGGTACCTGTTTTGTAAATAACCCTATAAACAATACAGAACCTATAACCATACAGAATTCAAATTAATAAACATGGTTTTTGTTTGTTTGTAACAGATGCAATTAAACGGGTTCGTTTAAGTGCACTGGCAGAAGCACCTTTATATTTTTAATTCTTTTATTTTAAATACTTAAGTGGGGGAAATCGAGTTATTAAATCTCAATTATGAGATTTGACTATTGTTTAATTAGTATTAGCGTATATGTACGTTTCCGATAAAAAAACGGGTTTCACGATATGAGTGTCTCTGACTACACCTGGTTTATGATTTTATATTTAGGGGAAAACCACAGAAGAGGTTATTACGAGATTCTGTAAAATTTACCTTTTATTAATGAAGGTAACAAAAATTATTAAAAATATTTGGTAATTGTTTATTATCTAGATGTATATTATAAAAATAGATTTAAAAGAAGAGTTTATAATTAGAAAGTTTTGTTTGTTATGTAATCTTTAATATATTATTAAAAAAATATATGAACTATTAACCTATAAGCATACAGAATTCAAATTAATGAACTTGGTTTTTGTTTGTTTGTAACAGATGCAATTAAACGGGTTAGTTTAAGTGCACTGGCAGAAGCACCTTTACATTTTTAATTCTTTTATTTTAAATAATTAAGTGGGGGATATTGAGTTAGTTAACCTCAATTATGAGATTTCACTATTGTTTAATTAGTACTAGCGCATATATACGTTTCCGAGAAAAAAAGCGTTTCACGATTTGCGTATTTCTGGCTATACCTGGTATCCCATACGGGTATTCCAGAGTTGACACAGTCTACTCTACTGCACTCTTCCTCGTTATGAATGAAGGTAATAAAAATTATTAAAAATATTTGGTAATCGTTTATTATCTAGGTGTATATTATAAAAAATAGATACTAGCGCATATTGCACTCTTCCTCGTTATGAATGAAGGTAATAAAAATTATTAAAAATATTTGGTAATCGTTTATTATCTAGGTGTATATTATAAAAATAGATTTAAAAGCAGAGTTCATAATTATAAAATTTAGTTTGTTATGTTATCTTTAATATATTATTAAAAAATATATGAAGTATGAACCTATAAGCATACAGAATTCAAATTAATAAACATGGTTTTGTTTTTTTGTAACAGATGCAATTGCACGGGATCGTTTAATTGCACTGGCAGAAGCACCTTTATATTTTTAATTCATTTATTTTAAATACTTAAGTGAGGGAAATCGAGTTAGTTAATCTCAATTATGAGATTTCACTATTGTTTAATTAGTATTAGCGCATATGTACGTTTCCCGGAAAAACGCTTTTCATGATTTGCGTATCTCTGTGTATACCTGGTTTATGATTTTATATTTAGGGGAAATCCACACAAGAGGTTATTACGAGATTCTGTAAAATTTACCTTTTATTAATGAATGATTTAAAAGAAGTCGTTTAATAGCACTGGCAGAAAGCACCTTTATATTTTTAATACTTTTATTTTAAATACTTAAGTGGAGGAAATTGAATTAGTTAATCTCAATTATGAGATTTCACTATTGCTTAATTAGTATTAGCGCATATGTACGTTTCCGGCAAAAACGCTTTTCATGATTTGCGTATCTCTGTGTATACCTGGTTTATGATTTTATATTTAGGGGAAATCCACAGAAGAGGTTATTACGAGATTCTGTAAAATTTACCTTTTATTAATGAAGGTAACAAAAATTATTAAAAATATTTGGTAATCGTCTATTATCTAGGTGTATATTAAAAAAATAGATTTAAAAGCAGAGTACATAATTAGAAATGTAATTATGAAATAAAATATTATAGGTAGATAGCAATAGCAAAAAAATCACAAAAAAAATCTATCGTATCCTTTAACATTGATAAATGGGTACCTGTTTTGTAAATAACCCTATAAGCAATACAGAACCTATAAGCATACAGAA